>JAJIBD010022674.1:0-136036 GCA_021461705.1 Cryptotis parvus | reverse complement strand
TGAAACAAAAAGAAAACAACATAATCCAAAACCTAGAAATCAAACTTGGGCAGTGATACAAGTAGAATGGCTCAGTGGGACTAGGGGAGAAAAGACACTGCAGCACAGTGCTGTGAGTACTGTGGAGTACTGAGTGCTGTGGAGTCCCCCGCAAGCCTCGCCAGGAATGATCTCTGAGCAGAAAGCCATAAGTACAACTTGAGCATAGTTTGTAAGAGCTACTACTACATCACCGCATAATAAAAAAAAGAAATTTTCCAGGCAGAGACAGATGATGATTAAGGTGTTTGCTCTTGCATGTGGCCTTCAGACAACTATTGCCAATGGATTTGTGGGAAAGATGTTTACTTAATTTCAGAAAAATAAAAATGGATAGTGTGGGTTGTATGATTAACTGAATTAGAAGATGCTTCCCAATATTCAGGGAAAACAATCAAGTGGGTTTTCATGTCTGTCCCTGAGACATTATTATTCCCGGTTTCTTACATTATCCTAGTTATCTCAGTGCAGGTGTCCCTGTGATTATACAGACACATGAAAATTATAATGTAAAAATGGTATCAGGCAGTATTGACCAGGGAGTTGTTTACCTTCATTATAGGGAAATGACAATCTTCCTGATAAGAAGAGAAGAACCATTCTATGCCAGGTAAATGTGAAGAAAAAGGAATCTTAAAATTTATGAAGAATTATGAGTTCAACCAATGGTTAAGCATTAAGAGTTCTATCTTTCTCAGTACTAAATATTTGTATTCATTAACATAGCTAGGAGTTGTGATTTAGGAGGACAATTTTAATGTAACTCCTAAGAGAGGCCATTGCATGACTTAATGACATGTCATCAGTACGGCAGCAGTGCTAATGAGAGTACAGAATTTTGTCTCTGTACCATTGTCTTGTCGTAATCTCAGTGCACCAGATTCATTTTTCCAGAGGGGCTCCGTGTGGAGTTGTTGATCTGGGTGTGAGATGCAGTCAGTAATGGCACCTGTACAAATTCACAAATCTCATAGGGTAAAATTGAGTTTGAAGACTCAAATCATTCAGTATTAATTTTTTAAAAATTTTATTATACCTACCATGAGACATAAAAGCAAAGGTGTTCATAATTGCTTCTAGGTAACAAAGTATTCAGCACTCCCAACCTCTACCGCTCAGTACCCCATTTTACCACCAATGTACAGCACCTCGCTGCTCACCCCCCCAAGGCTGCCTCAACAGCAGATACCTCCCCAGTTTTTTCTCTTTCTCTCTTCTGGTCTCTCTGCATCTCTCTCCTTTTTTTTTTTCAACATTGTGGCTAGCCCTGAAGATATTTTAGAATTTCAATAACTTAAATCTTTACTATATTAAATGGTGAGTAATCTGCCATTACCATTTCTGGCACACTTAAAAAAACAACTCAGTATTAATTTTAATCAAGGCGTATTTCATGGAGTTGTGCATGAACCTTATAAAAAGCTGTTGAAGTTTTCCCGAAGTCCGCAACTACTGCGCTACCGAGCTGAGATAACAGATGCTTTCAGAAAACCCTCGCCTTCTGTGCCTGTACTCAGCAGTCCGCGTTAGCTGGTAAATTCCTTCAGGCTCCTCCTCACCAAACAGAACAAAGTAAAGGGGTCTTTTATATGTCTATTCATGGGAATTTACTGTCATAATTATTTACTTTTCCTGCCATCAAACTGACCTATGGTCCTTCCCCCCCCCCCCCTGTTAATCCCATTCTTTTTTTTTTAGCAGTCCTCCAGAATCCATGATGGTTAACATCAACGTGAGTGATGAAGACAATGAAGATACCGAGGGACAGTTTGATGAAGTCTACCTGCTGCCTTCTGATAACTATGACCTCTCACTTCCTATAAGCCTTGCAGATACCAGAGAGACACATGTTATGAACGGGAGGACTTCTCTTCTATGAGCACAGTGGGTGAGCAAAACACCTTAAATCTCCTCTTGGAATAGCAGAGCCTCTTTGCCTTCTGCTAAGGAGATTGCTACTGGTGAATTTACATTTCTACGTTCAATATATGTAAGATAGAATGTAGATCAAAGGAATCCCTGTCCCAGTCTACCTTCTGTGAGAAACCCTCTGTCTCAAGTGTGAGCTGTTGAAACTAGTTAATGCTAAACAGAGGCTGGTGGGTTGGCCAAATTGTAGTAGTGAAGAGATACTGAAAACTTGTTCTTTGTCATAACTTCTCTATACATTGAGCGATAGCTGTACTTTAATTTATATATTTTTGTCTAACCAAGTACCAACCAGACCCGAATATGCTTAGACTATGCCCAACTCTGATCAGATGAGATAGGCTATTTTCAGAGTGTTATGGCTGTAGACAGCGTGGTATGACTCAGGGAATACTCTGCTGTGCACTCAGGAATTACTCTGGCGGTGCACAGGTGGTGGTATGGGATGCCGGAATCAAAAGTGGGTCGGTCATGTGCAAGACAAATGCTCTACTCTCTGGTACCCTGATGCATTTTTAAAAATGTTTTGTCCACATCCAGTGATGCTCAGGTGCTATTCTTGGCTCCGTAATTCGGAATCTACTCCCTGTCAAGGTCATAGGATCATCTGGGGTGTCGGAGATGAATACCTGGTCAATCACGCATGCAGGAACAAACTCCTGCTGCTCATCTCCAACCACAACAAGATGGTTGTTGTTGGTCACATCTAAGAAATATAGGCGGTAGGATAGAGTAACAGTACAGTAGCAATACACTTGCCTTTCAGAGCGATTTGGGCTGAATGGAAGATTCCATATGATCCCTCTGAATGCATAGTCAGCAGTTAGTCCAGAGAATAGCTGGGTGTGGCCTTACTCCCAAAAAGCCAATCAAAAACATTTATTCTAGAGAAAATAAGGGGGAGGAATTATTTGTTCATCAGCTTCTCCAGAGAGGAAAAAATCAATAAAATGAACACAGATGCAACATGTTAGATATGAGTTCTATTTCATGTTTTAAATTTTAATTGTATTAGTGATAAAATTGTTGTTTACTACGTTTATTGTTTTTGACATTTTTATTACTAGTTTTGGCATAGCTAAAACGCAACGGACAGCTTAGCCAGGCTCTGCCATGGCGCCATACTGTCATTACCTTGTGGGGCTCTCTCAGAGGGGTGGGTAGAATGTTCATGGTAGGAACCTCCGGCTCTGGGTACTCTTGACTCCACCATTCTCCCCTGTGTTAACATATGACTCAGAGACCTGGGTCCTAAAAACAGGATGAGAATGCTATTCGGGTCTCCCAGAGAGGAATCGAAAGAGCTATCTGTCTGTCTGTCCATCTGTCTGCCTGGACATCTCCCTCCTGCCCGTCCGCTGCTATCCATCTATGTATCTGTCCATCTGTCTATCTACCTGCCGATTTATCTGCCTATCAGCCTATTTGCCTGCCTGACTGTCTGTCTCGCTGTCCGTTTGGTCTATCTCTACCTCCATCTTACTTATCTATCTTTCTGTCTCTCGTCTGTCTATATGTCCATCTGTCTGTCTCTCTGTCTGTCTATCTATCTGTCTGCTCTATCTGGGATTGTCTGTATGTCTACTTTCTTTGCCTCTTTGACACATGCAGTGGTGCTCAGGCTGACTTCTGGCTTTTTTCCGGGATCTCTTGCTGAGTTTCGAGCATTCTATATGGTGCTAGTGATTGTACCTACTTGGCCCCAAGCAAGGAAAGTGACCTTGATGACTATAACATCTCTCTGACCCCATCCTGTCATCAGTATTAAAGAAGGTAGTGTAATAAAAAATCAATAGAGAGAAAGGACCAAAAGCGTCTATATTCACATCACCGCACACATGAACTTAGTGATTGATATTCTTGTATTTTTACTTACAGTCAGTTATCAGTAGAGCAGTAACTCTGTAATCCCACAAGTAAGCATTATTTTATTTGCAGAAGTGGCTTTTTCGGGGTTACTGTCAATACACTGAGCTTGGATCCGAGATCAGAATTTGTGGATTTGTTTGCCAGCAAGTCTACCTGCCAGCCAGCGACAAAAGCATTGCTATTGGTTCCGTAAAAAGAGAAGATAATGGAATGAAAACGTCTCTTTAGGAACTGGAGACTGGCCTGCCGATTCCCAGGCCTCCACACTTAGGGTAAGAAAAGACTTTATGACAAGAGCTCTTAGATGGATAATTCCCTCCAAGTATATTTTGCAAATAAAAGTTTATCACCCCCTTGCTTTCTCTCTGTTCACTTCAACACTAGATGCTGCCCTCATCTTACCTGTTTCCCATAGGGGTGAAGCCCCGCCAAGACTCCTGTCTTTCTATCTTTTGGCACCCTGAACACCTCTGGGTTCCTTCTCTGCCTCTCTTCTTTCCTTGCAGTCACATTCTTAGCTATACACGCCAGTAATTCACCCTGAGAGGTGTGGAGAAAGCCCACTGAGACTGCACACAAAGAGAGGGAGTGCCTGCTGCGGTATAAGTGGCAGCACAGCCTAGCTACTAATGGGTTCCTCGAAGATGAGCTCCCTGAGTTCCTTCCACCAGGCCGGATGCAGTTTACAGAGGTGCTTCACCTAACTAGTGCATAAGGGGCTTCCTAGTCACTGCCCTGATGTCCCTGTCAACGTGCCAAGCCCCGTCCTCTGTCTCCAGGAGTGGTATCCTAGAGGAGGCCCTGGACATGGCAAGTCAGTATCCAACAGATGTGAGAAGTATTTTTTTACTCATTCATACCTGTCATCATTCATTCATTACTAACACAGGAAAGGCCAAATTCGTCCATACAGATGTGCTGAGGGGAACAGTAAGAAGGTGTACGTCTGGCAATGCATACCTTTAGCATGTGGGTTCTCTGCTCTTAAAGTATGAACAGTGTGAACAGCCTGCATGTGGAAAGAAAATCTAGGGCTTTCATGATGAAAACACTTGAGTCTTTTATTTTAACTGTATTGGAAATGAATTTATTGTTTGTATAGAGGAGTCTGCAAAATCAAAATAAAAAGAGCACACAGCAAATCAGTTATTGTCAGTTTATGGGGCATGGATGAAAAATCAGCCAGGAATGGACAGTGGATGGGAGTAGAGGTGTGTGCACAAGGTGGCCTGGCTGAGCATTATATCTGCAAATCCATACCAGATTCCTGCACTAGTGTTGTCCTGCCTCCTAATCTATATGTATACATATGTTTGTGTATGCATACATTTATTTTTTGTTCAAACAATGCGTGTGAGGCTTAATCAATATTGTGCAGTGACACTGATGTTATCTGAGTGGCATATATAATAAGTCGATGGCCAACGGCTCTGGGCAGTGGCACCGTTCCTTTAGAGTAACAATGGGTTGATGTCAATATCAGGTGTCTTGTTCTTTCCAGAGGGTCAGTTTAGGTCCCAGAGGTATTACTTCTTCCTAACTCTTCCTCTCTAGTCAACCTGGGTAAGCCCCCCTTCAGCTCTTTCTCAAGAGAAGCTTGAATAAATATCTCCTGACTCATTCTCTACCTAGCCACTTCGCTTGCTACCCTCCAACTAGCTACCAGCAGGACCCGAAAGACTAACACAAGATTTCTTTCTCTTTCCCTCTTAGATGACGAGAAGTCTGAGACGCATGTGGTGTCTCTTTGAAGATACCCTTTATCATAGACATAATAAGAAAGTCAGTCTGATATGGTTTGAATATGCCCTTTTTAAAGATATCTGCAGCCATTTCCCCTTTTTTAATGATGCCCCTAATATTATAAGTATCTTACTTATACTTCTACAAGGAAATTCCCTATTTCACATACCCATATTGTATGTAGAACCACTGTGCTATGGAAATAAAGTTTCCATTCTTTGTAAATACCAATAAAATGTTATAAAACAACAAAAAAGTATAACTAGCTTAATCAGCATCTTAATCAAATGACTGTTGTCATTGAGCTTATTTCATCTCATGTCTGGGTATTATATCCACATCATCGTATAGTGTGGTGTGTCTTCCAACAGGATGTTGGAGAGGGAGGGCCTCCAAATAGCATTTTGATCAATCATGTTTACATCTATGCTAGTCTGTGTTAACGATTGAATGATGGCTGGTGTGTGCCAATATCAAGTGTTAAAGTACTTGGTATAATTTATTGTATGATTGTTGCTAACCTATCACTGTTTTGAAATATTGCTTTGAAATATATGCCATTTCTATGTATGCGGGAAGTGTTAGATTTTCTCGGAGAGTGAGGACACCTATTATATATACTGTTTATTTGCAATGCTGCCTGGAAGCTTTAGGATGGTTGCTTCCATAACTTTTCATGTTGTTATTTTCGATGGTGATAGTAAGTATGGAGGGCTACACTGTGCTGCACCTCCAGACAGACCCTCATACATTCTTTTTTATCTATTTCATTATTATACTTTAGGGCACATGATTTAACAGTGCTAGATTTACAAATTTGCTGTTGACAATAATTGTACCTCAAAATCAGCCAAATTCCAAGAACCTCTGGCAATGCATCAGGGAACAAGTACCTATTTACTACAAGGGCTGCGAGCAGATGAATAAACCCCAAATTCAGTACAGTTCCAAAAGTCTTCTACCCATCAAAAATAATTAAACCAACTATGCTACTGCTACCAAGGTAATGGGATCTCCCAGAGCTATAGCTGGTGATCAGATTATTCTGATCACGTGCTCAGGCTAAGATCTTTCACCAAGATGGACGCTTTTTCAAAAGCACAGGTTTTCTCGCCTCCCAGGGTTCCAGAAAACCAAGGCGGCCCATGAAGGACCAGTCTTGCAAAATAAAAAAATTAAAAAAAAAAACTAGCACTCACATGCAAATCTTCAGGTAAATACAGGTAGCCCAGGTCTAAAAAAAAAGCTAATTGACAAGGACAAGTTCCTTTTACCAAAGTTGCTCTTGTGCAAAAACTGTGGAGAGGAGGTTGGTGCAGGAAACCATACCTAAGAATAAAAGCAGTGCAGGGTTTATATACATAGGGGGGATAGTATAAGTTTAGACCAATGCACTCCAAGCAAATTCATGGTTATGTCCAAATACCTACAAGGTTTGTTCTACTCTGCTTCAGGTGGTTTTGTTGTGCCCTGCCCTTTTGTTTTACTAGAAGGGTCTTTCTCATCCTCCTAAGGCGGATCAGCATGACCCCTCCTTTTATCTTACAGAGCTGATTTGGTTCCAAGATAGCCAGGCTGGTTTCCTCTGGTATATTTCCTGTATCACAAAGAGGATCCGTGGGGTATAAGGGAATGGTGACCAGAGTAGATGGCATTCAATTTATAATAGAAGTTATAACAATATCCCAAGAGTTATTAAAATCAAAAAGCCTTTTCCAATCCTAGTTCTCGTCTTCTACTCTGATTTGCACAGGAGCCATAAGGCAATGCAAATGGGTTTAAAAATGCAAAGACCCAGATCAGCTCTGTTGGCATCTGCCAATAAAGCAGCATCCCTGAGGCAGGACATCTGTGCTCACTGCGTTCTTCCTCAGATGACATGTCCGCTTAGCCTACTGCACAAGAGGCACACCTTGTCACACCCGACAAGGGACTCATAAGAACCTGAGAGCAATGTCTATCATCAAAGAGGAGCTCTGCCCAGCGGCTCTGTGTCTACCTTCATAAGCTATTGGCATCACTGTATCACTGTCTTCCCGTTCATCATCGGATTGCTCAAGCGGCACCAGTAAATCTCCATATGTCCTGTCTCATGCAAGTAGAGCCCAAGGGCACCTGTTTGCTCCAGGAACATAAAAGAGCTATATGCTATTGGCATATTAAGCTGAAATACCCTCTGTAGGTAGACAACATTGGTAGAGTCTACCTCTCACGGATTGTCCCCAGGGATGAAACTTGTGTGTTTATTTATTTTGAGACGACACTTTATAAACGTTTATAATGAGTAGACCATAAAGCTGCTATGATTGGGTTTCAGTCATACGCTGTCCAACATCCATCCCTCCACAGCGCACATTTCCCAACACTAATGTCCTCATGGCCTCTCCTCTCCCATCCTGCCTATATGCAGAAACCTTCCCATCCCCCTCTTCTTCTGCGGATTGTGATTTACAATATAGACACTGAAGGGCTGTCAGGTATATCCCTTTCCCTACTTTCAGTACTCAGTTCTAGTCTAGCATTACCATTTCCAAGGCAAACTGGTCCCTTCTCTACCTTACCTACCCTCTGACCCCCCCCACACGCTTGTGGTAGACTCCAACCACTTACACTTCCTCCTGCCCCCCAGGCTTTCAATATTAGTCTCATACTATTTTTTTTAACACAGAGATGACACTCTTAAGCACCAGTGTAATGCCACTCCTGCACTTGCTTATAGCAGGTGTCCTGGTCAGTTGTGGGCAGAGCCAGCACGGTATCTGCTGTACTATGGCTCTGGCCCGTAACTGAAAACAATGTGTACTATCACTCCGGCCCCGTGAGTGAAAGCAATCTTGTCTCAAATGTGTAATTTTGGGATTGCCAGCAGAATACATCCGCTCACAAAAGGCCCTTTGCACCTTCCCACTAGTCTCCTGTAGGCCTGAGCACTGGATCACCAGGAGCTTTTTGGGTTTCCTGCATTAGACCTGTACTCGCCAAACTGGACCACAGGGGGAGCGCTCGGACCACTCTCCCACAGCCTGCAAACCACACAGCAACTGAGCTCCACCCCTGTGTCTCCTGTGTGGTGTGAGGGGGAGTGCCAGACACTGTCCCTTCTGGTCACTCCGACAGCACCAGGGCTGGGAGTGCGGATAGTGAAGCAAGAGCAGAGCACTAGGAACCAAGGGAAATCAGCAGATGTGGCCTGAGGCTGGAGGCAGGGCTCACCCTTTGGGTGGCCTTGGGCATAGACAGCAGCAGGCTGGATGCCCGGGGGCCAGAGTTAAGTGTCCATGTCCCCAGAGTGCTGTGTTGGCGCATCTGGTACATCCCAGTGTACATCTGGTACATCTTGGGCTCTGGATGCCCCTAAGGCATGCTGCAGGGACTGGTGGTCACCTAGGGCTAACTGGAGTCCAGTCTGGGCCTTGGGGAGACCAGCTGTAGCAAGCGTCCAGTGAAAATTTAGTTGCTAAGGTGCTTCCCTGACTAGGCGGTTTAGCTGACCGGGACTGATCTGCTCTGAGTGTTCCCAAGTTACCTCTGGTGCTAAATAGTGTCTGTGTGCTTTACCGGTAACTTTCATCTCATCAGCTGTCGGGGACACCGCCGGGGTCCCCAATGGTGCCAGGAAGCGAGTTCCCTTCTACCTCTGAAGCTGGCGGGAAGTGGGTGAAGACTCAGGAAATCTGATGCAGTTTTGAAAGGACTTTACTATCACAAGTCCAATATACAATCCAAGAGCAGGGAAAACCTCCGGACTCTGGGTTCCAAGGTAGGCCCACCAGGTGTAGGCCAAGATGGCTGCCACCACGTGTTGAGGCCCAACAGAGAATGGAGAGGACGGAGAAGCAAAATGCCAATGGAAGCCGAAATGGCAAAAAAGGGGAGGGAGAAAAGAGAGCTTCTTTCTTCTTGCAGAATATATTACAGCTTATTTTATAGCTAGAAAACCACCCAAACTCCCAGCCAGCCCGCCCATTCTGGGCTGGGCTATCTAGAGATGAAAACAGGAAAATAGCTCTATAGAAATGTAGCAACTTCAGGAGATCCTTCTGGCTGTTTACAAGGACCCAGAGATAATTCAAAGCCTCCTAGCAGAGCTGGGATGAGCTGTAAGCTAAATGTAACTTCCCCTGGCAGGAAGGGTCAAATGTCCTCAGGTAACTTCTCCCAGCACCTCACCTAATGTCTTTTTATACGCTAATGTCTTGAGCCAAGATCTGCCCGGAAAAGCCTTTATAGGGTAGAGAAGGGGGTTTCTGAGATGGCATGTCTCTGTACCAAAGACTAATACTAATGCCTGTTAAATATTTCTCCAAGCCTTCACAAGTCTCGTCTACTTCTTGGTAGTTTTGTATTTTAGTTGTCTTTGAGTTATCAGGGAGCCATGCTTGCTCACTTGGAGGCAAACAGCATTTCATTTTGGTCTAATTACTTAGGGATCCAACGTGGCCAGGCAAATATGCTGAAAAGATCTAGCTAGTCCCACGATGATTGTGGTAGCATGAGAGAATATTTATACCAGCTAGTACAGAATACATGGTCAGATAAACTGCCACATTTAGACTACCCCCTTACCTACGAAGTGATTTGCAGGAGGCAATTCAGAGGAGAAGCAGAGGCTCTTAGAGTAGTTCTGCAACAATCAGCCTCATGCTCATGACAGTTTGACAGCACACGGTTTCGTGGTTTTGCACATTTGCTCCGGGGCCCAGAGATGTCCCAGAGCTAAGTAAGGTTCTTGCCTTGCAGGGTTGTAGGCTCCCACTCTGTGCCTGCACCTGGTGTGTCCTGAGTGTCTGCAGTGGTGTAACTCTGGAGTTCCCTTACACTCCACTGTATGCTCTGGAGTCCACCTACACCACACTGTACCCCATCCACCACATAATCTCTGGCAGCCCAGGGACTTGTGTCAACCATCGCATTGTCTAGCTCTCCTTTGAACCACAGGCCTGTTTGTGTAGGACCGTGGAGAATAGGCCTTCATTTTCTAAGCACTCCCAGGTAGTATAGGTTCAGAAAAGTGAAAAAAATATATGACAGACAATTTAACGTAGTTCAGTGAGGCCTCACATAATATTATTATATGTTCTACCTCAGATGACATGTCCGCTTAGCCTACTGCACAAGAGGCACACCTTGTCACACCCGACAAGTGTGTGGATTCTACCTTGAAATTGGCACATGGCTTCCCATGAGGAACTTGTGGGGTCTAAAGATCATCTAAGACTATCTATCTGGGTGGTACAGGAGAGGAATCAACTGTGAGCATTGTCACGGGCAGGATGAGATTGGTTGTTGCAGGGCACCTAAAAGCCTAAAAGCCTCTGCATCTGCCCTGGATTGCCTCCTGCAGATCACTTTGTAGATAGGGGGTAGTTTAAATGTGGCTGTTTATCTGGCCATGTGTTCTGTACTGGCTGGTAGAAATATTCTTTCATGCTACCACAATCGCCGTGGGACTAGCTAGATCTTACCAGCATATTTGCCTGGCCATGTCGGATCTCTAAGTAATCAGACCAGAAAGAAATGCTGTTTGCCTCCAAGCAAGCAAGCAAGCAACCATGTCTTCCTTACAATTCAAAGGCAATTAAAATACAAAACTACCACAAAGTAGAGGAGAATCTTGTGAAGGCTTGGAGAAATATTTAACTGGCATTAGTATAGTCTTTGGTACAGAGACATGCCATCTCAGAAACCCTCTTCTCTCACCCTATAAAGGCATTTCCAGGCAGATCTTGGCTCAAGACATTAGGTGAGGTGCTGGGAGAAATTACCTGAGGGCATTTGACCCTTCCTTCCAGGGAAGTTACATTTAGCTTACAGCTCCTCCCACCTCTGCTAGGAGGCTTTGAATTACCTCTGGGTCTTTGTAAACAGCCAGAAGTACTCCTGACATTGCTACATTTCTATAGAGCTATTTTCCTGTTTTCATCTCTAGATAGCCCAGCCCAGAATGGTCCTGGCTGGGGAGTTTGGGTGGATTTCTAGCTATAAAATTAGCTGCAAGAAGAAAGAAGCTCTCTCTTTTTTCCTCTTTTGCCATTTTGGCTTCCTTTGGCTTTTTGCTTCTCTGTCCTCTCCTTTCTCTGTTGGGCCTCAACTCGTGATAGCAGTCATCTTGGCCTACACGTGGCTGTGGCCTACCTGGGAACCCAGAGTCTGGAGGTTTTTCCTGCTCTTGTATTGTATATCGGAACCTGTGTTAGTAAAGCCCTTTTAAAACTGCATTGGATTCCTGAGTTTTCATTCATTCCCTGCAGGCTTCGGCGGTAGAAGGGAACCCCTCCCAGCACTGTTGGGGACACCAACGGCTTCCCCGACAATTGGTGGCAGGCAGACCCTACTTTCTTCCATTAAGACACGCCAGGCTGTACTAAGCAAGTTCCCTGGTGGTCTAGTGCCTCGCTGCAGCCTGGTTTAATTCCCCTGTCAGGGAAACGTGTTCCCCCCCACCTGCCCATCATCCCTCCGTTCTGCCAGCAGAACTCTTCTTCAGCTTACATTACTACTTACATTTCCAACTCAGGGACAAAAGGTCAGGAGCTTACACAAGCAGTGCAGGACATTGGACATAAATCTCTTTTGCCCGAGACAGAGGTAGCGCCATTTCTGCCAAGTCACCCCAAATGTAGAGTACCCTGGAGTAACTGACACCAGGTTTTCCTTCAATCTGCAACTGGTCGCTGGAATCAATTTTCAGGAGTAGAAAGTGTGGGGCTTCTTTAAACAGTGAAGCAGAAAGCAAATACTCCCAATCTGGACTTTATGTCAGATCACACTTGTATCCTGGGGCATTGTGGGTGCTGCCTAGGTTAAGGTTCCTGCCCTGACTTGACTTGTTCAGCAGGAGCCAGCTGCTGGAGCCACATAGTCTGAGCTTCAGATTTTCCCCACCTAGCAACAGCAGTGAACAGGGTCCCACACTGAACTTCTCATTTCCTGTGCATTGGTGACATGGCTCCTGCCCCTACCCTCATGTCTGTGCTCAGCCGCTGTGGTTCTCCTTGGGCAGCTCACTGCAACCCACCCTCTGGGGTGGACTGTTCCTCTATGGAGACCCCTTCTGGTCCTTCAGGAGCCTAGCCTCATTCTCCTCCAGCCTGAGGGTGATGGCAGGGTCTGAGCTCTCTCTCTCTCTCTCTCTCTCTCTCTCTCTCTCTCTCTCTCTCTCTCTCTCTCTCTCCTCTCTCTCTCTCTCTCTGTGTGTGTGTGTGTGTGTGTGTGAGTGTGTGTGAGTCATGCGGTCATCCAGTTGGCCTCTTCTGCCTTGCTCCTCAGCCACTTTGATTTCTATCTCCGTGGAACATGAACCACTGCCTTGGCCTGCCGCCTGGGGGTACCAGGACTGCAAGAGAGGGAAGCTCAAGACCAGCGGCCCTGCTGGGGTCTCCCTCCTGAGGATAACACTTCCCTTATGCCGAGACAGTCTGCCTGGGCCACTGTGCCCACGCTGCCCTGGGAAGCTCCAAAAAGCAGCAGGAGCGGTGGCCCCGGATAAAGAAATGATGATGAGGCAGGAAGGAAGTTGGGGAGACTGTAGGAGCCACCGGAGGCCTAAACTTAGGCTGGCAGCTGGAGATGGAGACTCAAGTGGATCCGATGGTTCCCCGCCCCTGAGAGTAAGAGCAGGTGAGACGGGGCTTGACACAGGAATTAGGCGTGCAATGACTGGACAGCAGTTAGTGCTTGTCGTGGTGGACTCAGTTACCTAAGGGTCAGTTAGGGTCCTGGCAGTTGCGGCTGCCCAGGTTCCCATCCCGTGTCTCTCAGCTGTTGCTTTGACACACCGGCGACTCCTCTGCTCGATGCCCTAAGAGCCCTTTTCCGCTGTGGATGCTGTCCGCCGCATGCCTAGAGACAACAGGACTAGGGAAAAGAACCTTCGCCAGACTCCGGAAATGAGCCTCCCAGGGCAGGGCCGCCACCCCATCCCCAATGCCAAGGCGTTTCTTGGGACACTTGATCAACACTGGGGCGTGGTTTTAGAGATGAGAGATGACATTGGTTGCAAGTTGAGAGTTCAAGACTTTTAAGCACTTTTAGTTCTTGGCCCCCTAATTTCTTCTACCCACCCAATGCCACAAGAGAATTTACAGCTTTCTTTCATGTTTCTGGAGGGCGAAGAAAAAGGGTTAATGGTTCTCCCCAAGAGTCCCCACTGTGTGTCTGGGCATGTCTGGAACTCAGGGATATAAGTCCTAGTGGCAGAAGCCTCAATCCAGAGCTCCAGGTGCCTGAGAAGCTTAGGCAGGAGCAGGTGGGAAGGGCTGCAGGAGGTTGCCGGGTCAGCAGGCCAATATCTGGGCTGTAGCCAGTGTGGCTGGGAAGGATCCTTTGATGAGTGTGACTAGGCCGTCACAGCTCAGGAGTCCCTGGATTGTGTCGGAGATCGTGGGGTCCCTTCTGACATTCCCCCAGCTGCTGAGGGTGCCTTCACTGGAGAGCTGTGCTGGGTGCTGCTATTGCGGTTTGTCCTGTGGTCAATGCAGTAGGGGCTGAGCACAGTGCGCATCGTGTCAGAGGAGGAGGGCAATGACCACGTATCATACACTCCCTGGCAATGTAGTGGTTAGGATTTGGCTCTTTCACCGCCACGGCTGGGTTCGATACCCGGTCAGGGATGCCTCTTTGGCATTTTCCTCTGGGATGCAAGTAATCTTGCTCAACCCGCTTGGCACCATAGGCTCACCCAGAAAGGAGAGAGGAGCGGGGTTAGGTGCCTCTGGGGCAGGTCAGGGTCTGAGAAAATGTTCCAGTCCTCTCTCTCAGGTGCTCGTGGTTATGCAGTTTGGTGTTTTCTGTACCTCAATGTCCTAGGGAGTCAGGTCACTAGTGCACCAGGTCAAATTCAGAATGTGGGTGTGGTTCCTTACTAGTGGTTTTTATTTCCATCACACTGAAATGAGAAATTTCAGAGGAAATATTATGTAACAATGGAATTTCCAATGCCACCAGAGTATTTGTTTAATTTGTATTTAATTAAAATTTTTTTATTCGTGGGGGCCAGAGTGATAGCAGAGTGGGTAGGGCATTTGCCTTGCAAGTGGCCAACTTGGGTTCGATCCCCTTGGGATCCCATAAGGCACGTGCTAGCCAGGAGTAATTCCTGAGCAAAGACCTGGAGGTTCTTGAGCATCACCATGTTTTACCCAAAAAGCAAAAAAAAAAAAAAAAAACAAAAACCAAAACAAACCTTTTATTTGTTTTGGGTCAGCCCCAGCTCCATGCTTTGGATTATATAGTGCAAGGATGGAGCCCGGACTCCAGCAGGCAGAGCATGTAAGGAGCCCTGTGACCCATCTCCTGTGCCAAATATGCTGGTTTTATCAATATCAGTGAAGCACATTATTTTCAGTCATAGAATAATGACTCATCACCCTATTTATCTTCAAAATAGTTAAAAAGGGAGACAGAGAGACAGCTCTATAGGCTGGAGAATGCTTTAGATGGCAGAGGCCTGGTTTCATGCCTTGACAAAACACGGATCTCTAGTCCAGCCAAGAAAGAGTCTAGAGCCATGAGCAGGAAACAATGTGACCCAAAACACTGCGAATCTAGCCCCAAACAAACTACATACTGATTCCTTTGACTTAGAGACTCTACCCCTGGTAAGACAACCTCCACTTCCTAATAAGCTCTTTGCAATCTTCCTTCCCTCCTCATTCCTTCCCTAACTCTATCCCTCCTTTCCTTCCTCACTCCCTGTCTTTCCTTTTCTTTTATCTTTTTTTTGTTAGATCAAGCAATGTGAAGGGGTTACTCTGGTCTCTACTCAGGAATTACTCCCTGTGGTACTCGGGTGATTGTAAGGGATGCCAGGATGAAACCAGGATGGGTTGTGGTGCACCTCAAATGCCCTTCCTGCTGTATATTGCTCCAGACCGTAGTTTTCTTTTACTTTGCGTAGCACAATTTACTGTGTTGGGCCTTAGTTTTGATTTTGTATTCAGGGGTCTCTCCCTGTCAGGTCTCAGGAGGGCATATATTGTGCCAGGGATTGAACTTGGGTCAGCTGCATGCAAGGTAAACAATTACCTACCATACTATCTCTCCAGAATCATGTTCAGTTTCTTGCTTTTACTCTTGGTGTGCTTGGGGAACCTGACTTGTGCCAGGGTTGAACCTGGGGCACTCCAGACAGTAACAATCTCATTGGTCTCTAATCCTCAAGGCTCTCTTTTATTATCTCATTGACTATCAATTTTTTTGTACCACACCTGGCATTATTCAGAGTTTATTCCTGGTTCTGAACGTATGGGATGCCGGGAATCTAACCAGGGTCAGCTGCATGCAAGGAAGACGCCATATTCATTGTGCTATTGCTCAGTTCCAAAACCCAGATCATTATGTTCCTTGAACATCACTGAAAGCTATTCTTCAGATATACTTGGTGGACATGCAGACCCCGGTAGCAGTGGATCTGAATAGCACTGCACTGATTGACCTTAACACTGAACTCTCAGGCCTGGAGGAAGAATATTGCCAGTGGTGGCACCTGGGTTCCTTAGCACAGTTTGAGAATGAGCCTTGCCACACACAACTCCCTTCCCCAGCGACAAACTCACACAAACACACACACCTACACATAGAAACATACTTACCCTAGTCAGTTCAAGGCTATGAAGATATCTGGTATGGGATTACAAACTCTATCTATGGAGAAAGAGAGAGCATCCTTGTGACAGGTAGCTGAAATGGGTCATAGAAAATCCATGTTTCTAAAACATGTGTGACCTGAGCCTGCATAATCATAGGTTCAGTTGCTATTGATATAAAAAATAATTTTTGAGAAATTCTGATCACTTATGACTGGGATTCATAAGCTGAGAGACATTCCTACTTTGGCCCATACTACCTGCATGGTAAAATGTAAGAGAGAACTCATTAGAATCTCAGGGCAATACTAGTCACACATAACTATTTACAAGTTTAGGTCAAATTAGTCACAGAGATTCCACAGGGTAAATTTGGAAATCACCGTCTGGACATTCTGAATTTTTCTGTATAAAATCATGATGATCAGGGACAGAATGATAGCTCCGTGGGTACTGCAGATGACTGCATGAGTGATTCCTGAGTGCAGAGCCAGGAGTAACCTCTGAGTATTGCTAGGTGTGTTGCAAAAATAAAAGAAAAGAAGACAATCATGAAGATCATGACAGAAAACATGCAGCAGAAGTTCTTCCTACCAGGTATATCAGCAGCCTCAAAAAAAACCCACATTGGGAAATGGTAATTGTCGAAGTCGCCCCCCGGGGTCCCCGACAGTGCCGGGAAGAGAGTTCCCTTCTACCTCCGCCGGGCGAGGAATGGATGAACACTCAGGAACTGATACAGTTTTAAAAAGGCTTTACTTATCACAGGTTCAGGCATACAAATCAGCAAAAGGAAAAACCCGATGCTTAGGATTCCAGGCTAGAACCCCAGCCACGTGTAGGCCAAGATGGCGACCACCACATGTAATGAACTTCCAAGGGGAATAAACGCTCACAAGGCGAAATCCCACAGGGAAGAAGACCGAGAGAGCGGAACCGGCTAGTTTATACCCCCCCAGCAACTCAGACCTCCCTCCCATTGTTATGGAAAGCAGGGAGGGTCCAATGCCCTTAGGTAATCCCCCCCCTGCATCTCACCTAGGGCCTTTTACTGTGCTAATGTTTTGAGCCTGGAATGCCCTTTGAAATGTAGAGAAGGGGGGTTTCTGAGATGGCATGTCACTTTACCAAAGATCAACACCAATGCCAGTTAAATATTTCTCCAAGCCTTCAAAAGTCTCCCTACTTCATTGTAGTTTTATATTTTATCAGGGAGCCATGCTTGTTTGTTTGGAAGCAAACAGCATTTCTCTCTGGTCTAATTACTTACGTGTCCCACGTGGCCAGGCTAATATGCTGGTAAGATCTAGCTAGTCCCACGATGATTGTGATAGCATGGGAGAATATTTATACCAGCTAGTACAGCATACATGGTCGGATAAACTGCCACATTTAGACTACCCCCTTATCTACGAAGTGATTTGCGGGAGGCAATCCAGAGCAGATGCAGCGGCCCTTAGGAGTTCTGCAACAGGTAATGGCAGATTAAAACTCACCATTCAATATACACAAAGAGACTTAAGCTATAAACTCTAAATATCTGCAGGACTAGCCACAATGTGTAAAATAAGAGAGAGAGAGATGCAGAGACAGAGAGAGACAGAGAGAGAAAGAGAGGAAAACTGGGGTACCTGCTATTAAGGCAGCATGGGGTGGCGGAGGGGTGGGGTACATTGGTGGTGGAAATGGGGCACTGGTGAAGGGATGGGTGCTGGTATACTGTATTACCAAGAACCAATTATGAACACCTTTGTAATTGTATGTTTCCACGATGGTATAATAAAAAATTAAAAAAAAAAAAAAAATAAAATAAAAATTCTGGTATCAAAATACCAGAATTCTGATATCAAAATATATATTTATTGATACCAATATCCAAGGTCAGGCAAAATATGAATCAGGAGGTCTCGTCAACAAGTGGAATCTACCACCAACAAGTGGAATCTATGTGGGGAGTCAGAGATTAAGTAAGACAAAGAAGGGATCAGTGTGCTAATAATCATCGAAAATGATAATACCACCTAGAACTAAGCATTGAATATAGACGAAAAGATCCACATAACCTCTAAATGTATATATTGCAAGCCACAATGTGTAATAGAAGGAAGAGAGAAAGAGAGAGAGAGAGAAGAGGGAGAGAGAGAGGAGATAAAGAACTTGCCATTTAGGCAGTCTATGGGAGGGGGAGGGAATTGGGGACATTGGGCGGTGGGAGATGGGCACTGGTGGAGGGGCGGGGTGCTGGAGACACTGTGTGACCGAAATCTCCAAACGTGAACAACGCTGTAATTGTATATCTCACGGTGGTATAATAAAATGTTTAAAAGAGAGAGAGAGAGAGAGAGAGAGATGAGATAAAGAACCTACCATAGAGGCAGGCTGGGTGGGGAGGAATTGGGGATATTGGTGGTGGGAAATGGACACTGATTGTGTGATGGGTGCTAGAACACTGTATGACCGAGACCCAGATATGAGCATCTTTGTAATTGTATATCTCATGGTCATATAATAAAATATTTTTTAAAAAAATAAAAAACCCACATTACTTGATTGTTTTTATGCACGTGTTTTCACTGCAGCATGTAATCCAACAGCCAAAAACAAAAAAGAACCAACATGCCCAACTAAGGATGAATGAATTAAGATATTGTATAGAGAAACAATGGACGTCTCTAAACAGTAGAAAGAACTAAATCACGTAATCTGCATTAGATATGGATGGAACTAGAGGACATACTACTGAGTGAAGTCAGTGATAAAAAAGGCACAGAGTGTGAGGGGTGAATGGAATGAACAGGAAAAAGTAGCATCAGGCTTCTAAGGCACTATATGTAGTATACTGAAGTTTATGTACAGAGCAACTTCATTCAAGTTTGTCACTGGATAAAGCCTTTAGAGCTGGCAAAAAACCTTTCAATAGTAATGGGGTAGCAGCAAAGGGTAAGGGGCAGGGCACTTGCTACGCTGCCCCCAGTCAATCTGACTTTGATCCCCAGCAACACCTACTTTGAAGACACCTTATCATAGTCCTAGTAAAAAGTCAGTGAGTCTGATATGGTTTGAATATGCCCTTTCTAAAGATATAGCCATTTACCATTCTTTACTGATGTCCCGGATATTATATTTATCTCTTATACTGCTACAAAGAAATTCCCTATTTCACTTACCCCATATTGAATGTATAAGCACTGTGCTATGGAAATAAACTTTCCTATCTTCTTTAATACCAATAAAATGTTATGAAACAATGAAAACTATAAATAGCTTAATCTGCGTCTAAAAC
This sequence comes from Cryptotis parvus, assembly GCA_021461705.1. Lineage (NCBI taxonomy): Eukaryota > Metazoa > Chordata > Mammalia > Eulipotyphla > Soricidae > Cryptotis > Cryptotis parvus. The sequence continues at coordinate 116,587 of JAJIBD010022674.1, read as the reverse complement.
CAAATGACTGTTGTCATTGGAGCTTATTTCATCTCATGTCTTGTTATTTTATCCACATCGTCATATAATGGGGAGTGTCATCAACATGATGTCTGAGAGAGAGGTCCTCCAAAACAGCTTAGGCTCCTGTAGGCCTGGAGCACTAGATCACCAGGAGCTTCCGGGTTCCCTGTGTTAGGACCTGTGCCCGCCAAACTGGACCGCCAGGGGGCGAGCTCGGACCACTCTCCCTCAGCAGCGACTCAGGAAGCATCTGGGCGACACCCCTTTGACTCCTGTGTGGTGTGAGGGGAGCACAAGATACTGTCCCTTCTGGTCACTCCACAGCGCCAGTGCTGAGAGGTGTGGATGGGGGAATCCAGAGCAGGGTGCTGGGAGCCAAAGGAAATCAGCAAATGAGGCTGGAGGCGCAGGCTCACCCTGAGGGCAGCCTTGTGCACAGAGAGCAAGCAGACAGGATGCCCTGGGGTCAGGCATCAGTGTCCATGTCCCAAGAGCGCTGTGTTGGTGCCTCTGGTACATCCCCAAGTGACGCAGTCTTGGGTTCAGGATGCCCCTAAGGCGTGTTGCAGAGACTGGTAGTTGCCCAGGGCTAACTGGGGTCCAGCCTGGGCCTTGGGGAGTCCAGTTGTCGCGAGGTGTCCTGTGCGGGTTAAGCTCTTAAGGTGCTACCCTGACGTGGCGCTTCTAGCTGACCGAGACTGATCTGCTCTGAGTGTTCCCAGTTTCCTCTGGTGCTGAAACAGTGTCTGTGCACTTTACCTGTAAGTTTCAATCATCAGCCTCATGCTCATGACAGTTGGACCACACACGGTTTCGTGGGAGAGGCAGGAAGGAAGCTGGGGAGACTGTGGGAGCCACCGGAGGTCTGAACTGAGGCTTGATTCGTGGATGGAGACTCGAGTGGATCGATGGTTCCCTCACACTGTGACACGGAGCAGGTGAGACGCGGCTCTGGTGGAGGAACTAGGGCGCGCAATGAATGGACAGCAGCTAGTGCTTGTCTCGCTGCTGTTGCTTTGACACACCCGGCAACTCCCCTGCTAGATGCCCTAAGAGCCCTTTCCGCTGTGGATGCTGCCCGCCGCATGCCTCGAGACAACAGGGCTAGGGAACAGAGTCTTCGCCAGACTCTGGAAATGAGCCCCCCAGGGCAGGGCCGCCACCCCATCCCCAATGCCAAGGCGCTTCTCTGCACACTTGATCAACACTGGGGCGTGGTTTTAGAGGTGACATTGGTTGCAAGTTGAGAGTTCAAGACTTTTAAGCATTTTTAATTTTTGGCCTTCTGATTTCTTCCATCCACCCAATGCCAGGAGAGGATTTACAGCTTACTCTTCAGGTCTCTGGAAGGGGAAGATCAAAGGGTAAATGGTTTCCCCCAAGTGTCCACACTGTGTGTCTGGGCATGGCCGGAATTCAGGGAAATAAGTCCTAGTGGGCAGAAGCCGCATCCAGAGCTCCAGGGGCCTGAGAAGCGTAGGCAAGAGCAGGCAGGAAGGGGCTGCAGGAGGCTGCCGGGCAGCAGGCCAGGAAACTGACCGTGGCCAGTGTGGTTGGCTAAGGATCCATTGTTGAGTGTGTCTAGGCTGTCAAAGCTCATAGTCCTGATGGGGTTGGAGATCGCGGGGTCCCTTCTGACGTCCCCCAGCTGCTGAGGGTGCCTTGACTGGAGAACTGTGCTGGTGCTGCTGCTGCGGTTTGTCCCGTGTGCTTGCAGAAGGGCTGAGCACGGTGAGGATCTTGTCTAGGAGTGGGCAGTGACTGCGCACCATATCCTCCCTGGTGATCTAGTGGTTAGGATTTGGTGCTTTCACTGCCACGGCTGGGTTCGATTCCCTGTCAGGGAAGCCTCTTTGGCATTTTCCTCTGGGATGCAAGTAATCTTGCTCAACCTGCTTGGCACCAGGGGCTAGTCCAGAAAGGAGAGGAGCGGGAGTAGGTGCCTCTGGGGCAGGTCAGGGCCTGGGAAAAATATTCCAGTCCTCTCTCTCAGGTGCTCATGGTTATGCAGTTTGGTGTTTTCTGTACCTCAATGTCCTAGGGAGTCAGGTCACTAGAGCACCAGGTCGGGTTAGAATGTGGGTGTCGGTTCCTTTCTTGTGGAATCTCATTTCCATCACACTGAAATGAGAAATTTCAGAGGAAATGCTATGTAACAATGGAATTTCCAATGTCACCAGAGTATTTTTTAATTTGTATTTAATTAAAATTTTTATTCGTGGGGGATAAAAATTTTATTAATTTTTTATTTAATTATAATTTTATATTCGTGGGGCCAGAGTGATAGCAGAGTGGGTAGGGCCTTTGCCTTGCAAGCAGCCAACGCGGATTCGATCCCCGGCATACCATAAGGTCCACCGAGCACCGCCGGCAGTAATTCCTGAGCAAAGACCAGGAGGTTCTTCAGCATCACCAGGTTTGACCCAAAAAAGCAAAACAAATATGAAAACAAAAATTAAAAAACAAAACAAACCTTTTATTTGTTTTGGGTCAGCTCCAGCTCATTGCTCTGGATAGTACAGTGCGAGGATGGAGCCCGGACTACAGCAGGCAGAGCATGTAAGGAGCCCTGGGAACCATCTCCTGAGCCGAATATGCTGGTTTTGTCAATAAGAGTGAAGCACATTATTTTTCGTCATAGAATAATGACTCATCACCCTATTTATCTTCAAAATAGTTAAAAAGGGGGCCAGAGAGAGAGACTCTAAGGCGGAAGAATGCTTTAGATGTCGGAGGCCTGGTTTCTGTCCTTGACAACTCACGGATCTCTAGTCAAGAAAGAGCCCAGAAGCCCTGAGCTGGGACAATGTGACCCAAAAACATTGCCAACCTTGCCCAAAGAAACACCATACTGATTCCAGTGTCTTAGAGACTCTACCCCTGGAAAGACAACCTCCACTTCCTAATAAGCTGTTTGCAATCTTCCTTCCTTCTTCATTCCTTCCTTCCCTCTCTCCCTCGTCCCTTCCTCACTCCCTCTCTTTCGCTTCCCTTTAATCATTTTTTGTCAGATCTAGCAATGTGAAGGGGTTACTCCTGTCTCTACTCAGGAATTACTCCCTGTGGAACTCGAGTGACCATATGGGATGCCAGGATGAAACCAGGATGGGCTTTGTGCACCGCAAATGCCCTCCCCTGCTGTATATTGCTCCAGACACAGACCGCAATTTTCTTTTCTTTGAGTAGTACAATTTAAAGTGTTCTGATATTGTACTCAGGGGTCTCTCCTGGCAAGACTCAGGATGCCATATATTGTGCCAGAGATTGAACCTGGGTCAGCTGCATGTTATGTAAGCAATTACCCACCGTTTTATCTCTCCAGAATTATGTTCAGTTTCTTACTCTTACTCCTTTGTGGTGTTTGGCGGGCCTGACTTATGCCAGGGTTGAACCTGGGTCAGTCCAGACACTCAGTCAGTTTCTCATTGGTCTTGAATTCCCCAGGCACTCTTTTATTATCTCATTGGCTATCAAATTTTTTTGTACCACACCTGGCATTATTTAGAGTTTATTCCTGGGTCTGAACATATGGGATCCTGAGAATCCAACCAGGGTCAGCCGCAAGCTAGGTAGATGCAATATATTCACTGTGCTATTGCTTCAGTCCCAAAACCCAGATCATTATGTTCCTTGAACATCACTGAAAGCTATTCCTCAGATATACTTGGTGGACATGCAGACCCCGGTAGCAGTGGATCTGAATAGCACTGCACTGATTGACCTTAACATGGAACTGTCAGACCTGGAGGAAGAATATTGCCAGTGGTGACACCTGGGTTCCCTTAGCACAGTTTGAGAATGAGACTTTCCACCCCCAACACCCTCCCCCCAGCTACAAACACACACACACAACACACACACCTACACATAGAAACATACTCACCCAAGCCTGTTGAAGGCTGTGAAGATATCTGGTATGGGATTGCAAACTCTATCTATGGAGAAAGAGAGAGGATCCCGGTGACAGGTAGCTGAAATGAGTCACAGAATATCCATGTTTCTAAAACATGTGTGACCTGATTCTGGGTAATCTCAGGTTCAGTTGGGAGTGAAATAAGCATTTAATTTTTAGAGAAATTCTGATCGCGTATGACTGGGATTCACAAGCTGAGAGACATTCCTACTTTGGCCCATACTGCCTGCGTGGCAAAATGTAAAAAGAGAACTCATTAGAATCTCAGTGCAATACTAACTCATACATAACTATTTACAAATTTATCTCAAATTAGTCACAGAAAATCCACAGGGTAAATTTGGAAATCATTGTCTAGACATTCTGAAGTTTTCTGTATAAAATCATCATGAGCAGGGACAGAATGATAGCTCCATAGGTACTGCAGATGACTTGCATGAGTGATTCCTGAGTGCAGAGCCAGGAGTAACCGCTGAGCAATGCTAGGTGTGTTGCAAAAATAAAAGAAAAGAAGACAGTCATGAAGATCATGAGGGAAACATGCAGCAGAAGTTCTACCTACCAGGTATATCAGCAGCCTCAAAAAAAAAAACCCAGATTGAAAAGGGGACTCTCATCCATTGTTGGTGGGAATGTCGACTTGTACAACCTTTCTGGAAAACAATATGGACATTCATCCAAAGACCAGAAATTGAGCTCCCTTTTGACCCAGCCATACCACTCCTGAGAATATACCCTGGGAAGCCAAAAACACACAGCGGAAACACAATCCGCACTTTTATTTTCATAGCAACACTATTCACAATAGCCAGAACCTGGAAACAACCAGTATGCCAGAGAATTGATGACTGGATAAAGAATTTGTGGTACATCTACACAATGGAATACTATGCAGCTGTCAGGAAAAAGAAGTTATGAAATTTGCCTATAAATGGATGGACATGGAAAGGATCATGTTGAGTGAAATTTGTCAGAAGCAAAGAGAGAGACATAGAATGACTGCATTTATTTACATGACATAAATATATCGGTTGGTCTTACCAAAAGTGGAAATTACCGCAAACGTGAGGGAGGCAGAATTTAGGTAAGACAGAGAAGGGAACATGTGTGAATAAATGTCGAAAGGGCTGATAACAACATAGAACTGAGCATTAAATACACGCAAAAATCATGCATATGATGGCTTCCAAGTGTATGTAGAGCAACCCACAATGTGTAGGAGAATGAAGGGAGAGAGAGGGAGAAAGAAAAGAGATAAAGAATCTGCCATTTAGGCAGGCTATGGGAGGGAGAGGGAATTTGGGACATTGGTGGTGGGATACGGGCACTGGTGGAGGGCGGGTGCTGGAACACTATGGGACGAAACCTCAAAACATGAACAACTTTGTAATTGTACATCTCACGGTGGTATGATATAGTATTAATTAAAAAAATTAAAAGCAAAAAAAAACTGCAAAGCATAATACAGGTAATAATGGCCTGATTTTTGAAATGCAAAAAAAAAACCCAGATTACTTTGATAGGTCATATGCACATCTGTTTTCACTGCAGCATGTAATCCAACAGCCAAGACATGAAAAGAACCCAGATGCCCAATTAAGGATGAATAGATTAAGATATTGTATGGAGAAACAGCTAGAAAGAACTAAATTGTGCAATCTGCATTAGATATGGATGGAACTAGAGGGACCTACTACTGAGTGAAGTCAGTGAGAAGTAAGGCACAAAGTGTGAGGGGTGAATGGAATGTATAGGAAAATGTCGCATCAGGCTTCTAAGTCACTATATGTAGTATACTGAAGTTTATGTACAGAACAACTTCAATCAAGTTTGTCACTGGATAAAGCCTCTAGAGCTGGCATAAAACCTTTCAATAGTAATGGGCTAGCAGCAAAGGGTAAGGGCAGGGCACTTGCCATGCTGCCCCCAGCCACTCTGGCTTTGATCCCCAGCAACATCTTCTGTCCCCTGAGCCTGGTAGAAGCAATCCCATAGCCAGGAAAGAGCCATAAAGAAAAAGAGCACTTACAGGCGTGGCCTCCAAAATTAAAATAAAATGTTAGTGTAATGATGAAATATCAAACTTTGTTACATTAAATAAAATGATAAAAAGGAAAGAAAAGGAATAGTCAGTGAAAGAGGTCATGCATGGGCTAATTTCAATAAAGTTACAATGGAATTCAATAGAACTACTAAATCTGAAATAGCAAATAAAAGCAGAAAGTGTACTGTGGATCAAAAGCATTTCAGGAAGAGATTGAGAGGACAGAAAACAAATGAAAAATAACTGCCTACAATTCTAGTAATGCCAAATTAGCCCTAGTGTTCCACAAACACTGTCAAGGTATGGGCTTAGTGATCCCTGAAAACAGCAGGATATGGTGCTAAAGTCTCCTGAGCAGTGCTTAGGAGACTTAGCTTAGGTCTTGATATTTCCTAGCACATAGACACTAGGTACAGAATTTTGAAAAATCATTTATTTATTTATCTATCCATTTATGTATGTATGTATGTATGTATGTGTATTACTTATTTTTAAGTTGGGGTCACACCTGGCAATGCTCAGGGGTTACTCCTTGCTCTGCACTCAGGAATTACTCCTGGAGGAGCTCAGGGACCCATATACAATGGCAGGGATCAAACCTGAATAGGCCACATGCAAGGCAAATGCCTCACCACTACGCTGTCATTCTGGCCCCAAGTTTAGAAAATTACAAGTGGCAGTGGCCTCAGGTTCCCAGGCAATTAGATGAAATCTCAATAATTTAATGAAATCAATAGTTTTTCTTGATATTTTGGGCAAATCCAGTGATGTTCAGGGTTGTTCCAGGCTCTTTACTCAGAAGTTAGTCTTGGCGGTATCGGGAGACAATACAGGATACCAGGAATCACAAATAGATCAGCCAGGTGCAAGGTAAGCTCTCTACACACTGTAACAATTTCCTCAGTCCTGAAACCAACTTTCTTATATGATTACGAAGAGTAATAAATGTTATTTAGCTGGATATGGAGGAACGGAAATGCAGAATTAAGAACACATCAGTGTTGGGTTTTCATCATTGTTGGATGAATGCTGCTCCTCCCTTGAGGGAAAGGGTAGTTTCAGTAGAACACACCACAGATTAGGAGTGTCACTTCTTTCCTCAGAAAGTGAAGGCTGCAGAGAAATCATCGAATCCGTATTAGCAGAGAAGCTGCAGTGTGAAGAGAAGTTGGCAGATCAGGCAGGCCTACCTGAGCAGCTCAAGTAAGGAAGTTGAGTGTGGGCGGCTGGTTAGAGAGCATCAGATTCTGAAGTGAGACAGGATCAGGGGAATAAACTATGTGCTGGAGCAGCTACACAAATATTTCTCTAAAACTGAGACAATCACAACTTGTTGAGCTCCTTAAGCCAATCAGTATTCACATCATTAGTGACAGTGTTAATATTTGGTTTAAAGTTCACAGGACTTAGTTGGACAAATTGATCAGCAAACTGTACTGACGGGCACAAGTTGTGTTACTTTTTTAGCTAGGAATATTGTCTTCTTGGCTTCTCTCTCTCTCTCTCTCCCCTCTTCTGCTCTTCCCTCTTTTCTTCTTTGCTCTCCTTTCTCCTCATATGTGGGTATTTATTCAAGTCTGATAGAGAAAGAAGTGAGGAAAATATGGGACATTCATTGATAGGTTTAAAATGTCCCATGAGACTAGGGACCTCTATGAGAATAATACATAAAAATGTTCAATTTGGACAAGAACTGATTGCTAAACGTTGGTAATGGGAAGTGGATAATAACCTTTCAGTATCTGTATTGCAAGCCATAATGCGCAAATGAGAGAAAGATATAGAGGAGACCTCAGGAGACAGAGAGAGAAAGGGTGCGAGAGAGAGAGAGAGTGAGAGAGAGAGTGAGTTAGCGAATGAGAGAGAGGAGGTGCAAATATAGTGTTAGGTGGAGGTGGGAGGGTAAGGGTGGACATTGGTTGTTTGAAATGTACACTGGTGAAGATCTGGTGTTGGAACACTGTATGACTGAATCCGATCATGAAAATTTTGGTAACTATGTATCTCATAATGATTCAAATAAAATGTAAATAAGTTAACCCACACGTCGTATAAGTTGATTAAAAAGAAAGTTGAGCAATGTCAGAACATAACGAATGAGTATTCTAATATTATGGTGTACTAGTCTTATCTCTCTTTGCTCTTGGAAGTCATTTCCATTGGCCTGATTCTGTTTCATATGATGCTGCAAAAAACACTCATTGAAACCTTTGCAAAATTTTATGTCTATCACTTATCCATTTTCATTCCTAACCATCCTCCAATATGTGTCCTCAGGAAATGCAATAGTATAATGCAAAAAAAACTTACAGGATAGCTGGGATGTCTCCTGCCTACTCCACCAGTGCATTCATGTACTTAAGCAAGAAGACTTGCGCACCATTCCGGGGCAGGCCCTAAGGCAGAAAATGATGGAAATGCAGGGTCTGGTGGAGTATGTCATCACCCAGCTCAGTGCCGGGAAGTAGGTCATATCACTCACTGTACTGAGCCCCAGCTCACCTCCACATTCTACACAGCACCTGTAACCGTAATGCTGTCACAAGCCCTCTTGGCTGTTAAATCACATTTAGGGACCAGAGCAATAGTGTAATGGGTGGAATTTTACCATATCTGTAGCCTGCTTGTGATGCCAAGGATTCTTGGCATCACATAGGAACCACTGAGCACCAAAAGAAGTAATTCCTAAGTGCAGGGCCTGGACTAGCTCTGAGCACCACTGGTATGGTCTGTAACCAAAAATAAATTTGAGACACAGTTACAGGGCCAGACAGTGCAGCAGGTTAAGAGTGTTTTCTTGCACGTGTCTGACCTGGTTTTCTTCCTTGGAACCCTGAGCCCCTCCAGCACTGTTCACTAGGTGGTAAGTGTCAGTCCTGAGACCACCAGTGATCGTCCTGAAAGAAAAGAAAACAACATAATCAAAAACCTTAGATCACATTTGGGCTGTGATACAAGTTTTATAGTCTGTGGTACTAGGGAGCAGAAGCTCTAGGAATGTCGTGGGTTAGCTGGAAGACAAATATAATTGATGACACGGATCAATATTCTAGCCAGGAGCAGCAAGGGCATCAGTTTGACATCTGCCAATTTTCTAAGATTCCATGCCTCTCAGCAATATTGTTTTTTCACAAGAGACAGTAGTGTTAGGAGGAAACCTAGAATTTTTTTTTTTGCTTTTTTTTGGGTCACACCCGGCAATGCTCAGGGGTTACTCGTGGCTCTGCACTCAGCAATTACTCCTGGCAGTGCTTGGTGGACCATATGGGATGCCGGGGGAGGCGAACCCAGGCGCGGCACACCGGCCACATACAAGGCAAACACTCTACCTTCTGGGACATCTTTTAGAAGGAGAGTAGTGTTAGGGGGGAAATCTAGAATTCTAAAAAAAGGAATAAAATTTAAAAAGAATAAGGTATTTAAATGATCACTATGTAACGATCTTGATTAATACTTTCACGGAAATAACACTTCCTGAGTCTGAAACTCATGGTACAGAACATCCTTAAACACAATACATATAACTTCAGTACAGTAATCATACTTCTAATTTGTTTGTATATTTCACCTAGTATATTCTATGTCATTCGGCACATATTTCTGGTAAGTTCCATGGGAAATAGGTGAATGAGTATTTCTGAATTTTCTATTTTTCAGAAAATAATGAAGAAGAATAGGTGAATAGATGAAGAAGAATAGAAGGAGCAGATCAAATCCATGTTGCTCACATGTCAGACTGAACATGCAGCTTCTTCTCTGAACCAGGAAAGCTCTGCACTTAATAGAGCTCTGCAAGGGGTGTGTGTTTATCCATATTTATTTATTTATAGGGGGCGCCTCCTGGCAGTACTCAACTCGAGGGTCACTCCCACCCAGACATAGGTGAGGTCTTGACCCAAAAAGCAATAAATAAATAAATTAATTAAACAAATTAAAAAATTCTTCAGCAAGGGGTCTGGAGCAATAGTCCAGCAGGCAGGATATTTGCCTTGCACGTGTCTGACCCAACTTGGATTCCTGGCATCCCATATAGTCCTCTGAGCACCAGCAGGAGTGGGCCAGCTGCGTGCAGGTCAGAACTCCACCCACCTATTACACCCTGGTGCTTCGGCCCCACAGTTCATCAATAAATGCTGGATTTAGAGGTGACTACAAGATTATGCCACCCACACGGCACAGCCTGGCAAGCCTCCTGTGTTGTATTTGATATGCCAAATACCAGCAACAATTATAGACCTCATTCCCATGACCTGATGGAATGGTTTGAGGCTCTTTATGTTCCTGGAGCAAGCAGATGGCCTTAGACTCTACTAGCATGAGACAGGACATATGGAGATGTTACTGGTGGCCGCTCTAGCAAATCGATGATGAACGGGAAGACAGTGATACAATGATGCAGTGAATGAAGAAGACCACTTTGTAAAAAAGAAGCAGTGAAATCAAGCAAAACAAGATAAGGAACAATCTAGAGGGGAATAGGCAAAATATGTAGAGAGCATCAGCTAGAACACGACATGTGACCAAGAAAGTCCCGTATGCTGTCAGTGCAAATGTGAGGAATCCGTTCAATTCAGTCAGCCAACCAAGAATCCCTTTCTACTTAGTATTTTAAGATGACTTAGACAGCGATAAATCTGGTGTGGTTTTCCATGTGTAGTTTGTGTCTCCGGCTGTACCATACTGGAAACTTGAGTCTAATATCTCAAGAGAAGTTCTGTAGTTAGTGTATCAAACATTCGGCTTTACTTTCCCCATGACCACTTGCAGTCTAATTATGTCACTTAGATAGATGCTGTGAATTCCCAGAGCTCCCTTTGGTTTAAGACTCCCTTCAGAAAATTCAAGACAGTAACTGATGAGATCCACTGTGTTCCTCTCTTGTCTCTCTGCCTCTGGCACAGTGGGCCTATGGAGGAGCCTGTAACGGCAGTCCAGACAGAAGAGGAGTCTGTGAGTCTGACGAGTAGTCTGGAAATATCTTCAATTTTGAACAGTCCAGCATTGAAAATGAAATCAGACTGATGAGTGTACAACTGTACTTTCATGTAGCCAATACAGTCTTATTTCCTACACACGAAAGTGAGCCAAATAAAAGCCCACCCTGATGGCTAGATGCAATACTAATAGATTGATTTGAACCAGGCTCTCAGACTGACATTAAACACATTTTTCAAAAAGTCAGTGCGTTTAATCCCATTCCTAGTCCAAGTCACACCATTTTCATGTTGATCTCACTTCACTGGCACATGGCCTACATTGACACACTCCCATCAACTTCTTTGCTGCAGCAGAGAACATCTTTTAAACTCATCTTACATGCATGCTCTCATTTTCTTCCATTGCCATAGTGCCCGTTTCATTTTTATACTGTCTAAGGATGTTCAGCCTCTTCAGAATGTGGAAATAAAATGAGCTGTGTATAACTCCCTGCAGGTGAAGGTTAAGAAAACTGTTAAAAATAGTTAGTAGACCAGGATACAGAGGCTGGAGGTGTGGCTCTAAAAGGCCCCAGGAGAGGACCCCAGAGGGCCTACTCCACAATCTCCTGGGAGTAGAGGTGCTCACTGGATAACTTTTGGGGAGAGAGAGGTTTCTATAGTGAGGTTCCTGGAGTGAGGTGGAGTGAGGAGTGAGAGAAGACAAATTAAAGAAGAGCTTCAGACTCTCTGTAGCAGGTGGTATATTTGTTTAACCAGGAATTGAGGGGAATAACTGTCAGCTCTGGACATTGCTGGGGTTTTCACTGAACCCCCAATACTGTTGGGGGACCCTGATGTACCCTGACCTATGCTTATTTACATAAACTTACAGTCTATCTCCTAGAAATTATTTTATGTATAAATCTGTGCATATCCAGTATCCACACTAATACTGTGCCTACACTCTTTTTCCATTTTAGTCACACTGGCATTGCTCAGGGGTTTCTCCTGGCTCTGAACTCAGGAATTACTCCTGGCAGTGCTCGGGGGACCATATGGGATTCCAGGGATCGAACCCGTGCCGGTACGTGCTGGCCACATGCAAGGCAAATGCCGTACCCGCTGGAGTATTGCTCCGGTCCCCAGTGCCTACACTCTCTCACCACTATTCACTTGGCCCTTTAGTCTGGTGCTATGGCTCCCACTAATTCCACCTCCTGCTGTAAATTGACTGGCAACTCCAAGGGAAGTCACTTGCATGACACATAACCAGTTTCTTACTGCACATAACCAGAAGTGCTCAGACAAAATAGTACAACATGAAGACCCTTTTTAGGGGGTATTGATTAAAACCTGTCTCTAGCTGACCTTTGCCCCTGCTTAAGTCATGTTCCTTGTTGCTATGGACAACAGGTTTTCACAACTTGGCTGATATGTCCTATGCTAAATTTTGTTCAACAGCCATTGCACACTTTGTTGTGGTATTTGGGTGACAACAGTGCATCTGCGACAGTGTGTGACATTTGTGTGGAGCATGAGATCATAAAGGACATGCTTTGAAGGAGAGACATAATATGGTGTGATAGTTTCCCCCCCACTTTTCTAACAGCCTCTTTTATTTTCACCTAAACGCCAAGTCACTGAACCAAAGGCAGATAAGAAAGTGTCACTCATCTCTGTTGCACTGGTTTGGATATCCCGGGCTCCAAACCTGATTTCCAATAAATGTCTCTGTCTTTTAAGAGCTTTCATTATACCACTGAGATACACGATTACAAGGATGTTCACAATTGGGCCTCTGTCATCCAATGTTCCAGCACTCAGCTCTCCACCAGTGCCCCACTCCCACCATAATGTCCCAACGCTCCCCACCCCTAAGCCCAGCCTGCCCCTATAGCAGGCACCTAATCTTTCTCTCTCTTTCTATCTCTGTTTTTGTCTCTGTATTTCTCTCTCTCTTACACTTTGTGACTTCCCTTATAGTTTTTGAATCAAGTTTCTATGTTTATATTCAGTAGTGAGTTCTAGCGTGACATAGTTCCTCATTCCCCATCAACCTCCCCAATTTGTTACAACTCTAATGAGCATTATGGTGTGTAGATGTGATAGATTACGGGAAGTTCCTGATCCTAGTTCCTGTGTTGTTATCTAAGCCTCTTGAGCAGCTGAAAACTGCCACAGTTGTGCCTTTTGGTCTGTCTGTCCCTTGTTGGGTTCATCTGGTTGTGGAGGCTGCAAGCCTGCAGTCACGCCCCACAGGCAGGGAGAGGGAGGGAGCCCAAAATGCCTGCTCCAATTCCGACCAGCACGGCTTTCCCGCCAAGACAGCTTTACCCTGGAAGCTGAGTTGGTCTCTACCAGTGACCAGTCGATTCCTCAGAGACTCCATGAGCTGCTCCACATGGACTGACAGACTGGAAATGAGCCTCCCAGGGCAGGGCCGCCACCACTTCCCCACATCCAAGGCGTTTCTCTGGATACTTGATCAACACTGGGGCCTTAAGGATGCTTGAGGAGACAACTCCGCTTTACCAGAAACTACCAACACCCCCTCTCTCAGGTCCCCAGGGGTGTTTCCCCAGATCTGATGAGAGGAAACGGCTCATCTCTTAAGTGCATGAACATTCACAAATGCAATCAGAGCAAAGACACTCCCCTGAAAGTCTTCGCTTCCCAGCCCTTTGCAGGGGAGTCAGTTCCACCCACCCCCTCTGCCTACTTGTCATCACTGTGACAACCAGCATTCTTCTGTCGTCCTGCAGATGACTCTGATCTCCTCAATGCCAAGTTATGAATTCAGATTCAAAACTGGAATGACTGTATGTGTGTGTGTGTGTGTGTGTGTTACATATTTCTTCCAATTTTATCACTCTATGTTTGCTGGGTAAAGGGTCCAATGCCTGAACGCAACCATGACTGCTGGACAACCGATTTATTTTCTAGTTGTGCACTGAGAGAACACTCATTGTCTAGGTCGGATTTATTTGCATTATACAATATCCTGAGGAAAACCAGCCAAGTCCACAAACCCACAGACCACTGAGGGTGGTTTTATTTTTATTTTATTTTTAAATTTTTTTTATTGTACCACCATGAGACATACAATTACAAAGGTGTTCATAATTGGTCCTTGGTAATACAGTATTCCAGCACCTATCCCTGAATTCAGAGTGGAGGATTCTCTGATCCTAGTGTCTGCCTTTTTCCTCCTGGCAGAGTGTATCTCTAAGCTGCATAGATCAGCATATATCAGCAAGCCATGGTGTGAAAGCATCAAGCAGAGTATGGGACAAGAGCTGTTATTTAAGAGTAAAAAAGAGCCTTGGACTCACCAGATAAGTTCAAAAAAATATACCATTATGATATATATATATATATTTGTATCATTTTGGAATGTACAACTAAGTGCTTAAATGTAAAAATCACTTCCTCTTAATTTATTTGCTGAAAATAAAAACAGAGCGTACAGGATGGAGTTAACTGCACCCAGGTAATTCTGAATGACATGGGGTATACATTTAATGGTGACTCCTGACACCCAATAGGGAACAAAGTTCTGGATATAAAAATATAATGCGGAAAATCTCCCCCCGCCAGGTGTGTGCGTGATCCCTGAGTCTCCGCGGACCCAAACTGCCCCAGGGAAGAGCGGAAACTCCATCAATGGGAACCAAGGCTAACTGCCTTGGTTTCACCGTAGGAACTTGGGCGCTGCGCTCCTGGGACCAGCTGAAAATCTCCCCCCCTCCCCCCGCCAGGTGTGTGCGTGATCCCTGCGCCTCCGCGGACCCAAACTGCCCCAGGGAAGAGCGGAAACTCCATCAACGGAACCAAGGCAGTGCGTCCGCGCCGAACAATTTAATACCTATCTTGCATGAGGTACCACTGAACCTTGGTTCCTACATCCCTTGCTACCCACCCAAACTCCGCAAACAGACCAGACACCTACTAACTGTACTATCCTGTCATCCAAGACCCCACATTTGCAACCTACAATAGTCAGAATGATAAGGCAACGCAAAGTTCCATCCAGCTCTGTGAGTGAAGTCACTAGTCCAGATGAGCCAAGCAATACCAATGAGTTATATAACCTCTCTGATAAGGAATTTCGGAAAGAAATGCTAAGGAGTCATAAGGAATTCAAAGAAGCAATGGAATGCAAACTCAATAAAATACAAGAGGACATGATAGAAGAAGTGAGGAAAATGCAAATGGAAATGACAGTTATTAAAAAATGAGGTAAATGAAATGAAAAACACAGTGGAAAGCCAGCATAGCAGAATAATAGCTACTGAAGAAAGAATTAGTGATCTCGAAGACGGCGTTCCAAAGATTCTCTACACAACACCAGAAGATAGAAAAAAGACTCACAATTACCGAACAGACTACAAGAGATAATCGGGATGAAGCCAGAAGAAACAACATACGGTTCATTGGGGTCCCAGAAGGGCAAGAAGAAAACCCCTGATGAAGAAGAAACTGTCAAAGCCATCATTGCTGAGAAGTTCCCGGAACTAAAAAACACTTGCCTCAAGATCCAGGGAGGCCCGTAGGATACCTGCTAAAAGAAACCCCAACAAGAATACTCCAAGACACATCTTAATTAAAATGACAAAAACTATAGATAGAGATAGAATACTGAAAGCAGCAAGATCAAAGAAGGAAATCACATACAAAGGAACATCTCTAAGATTTACAGCAGACTTCTCTGATGAAACACTCCGAGCAAGAAAACAATGGTGGGATATTATGAAAAAGGCTGAATGAACTGCAAGCCTCACCCAAGAATTCTTTACCCGGCCAGAGTCACATTCAGATATGAAGGAAAGATACACAACTTCATGGATAAGCAACAACTCAGGAACTTCATGGACTCAAAACCAACTTTAAAAAGAAGGACTGAAGGGTCTACTGTAATGCGACCAAACCCATAAGCACAACAAGCACAAAAAGAAAGATGGCACAAAATCCGATGACAATAATCTCTCTCAATGTCAATGGTCTAAATGCACCAATTAAGAGACACAGAGTGACAAAATGGATTAAAAATTGAACCCAACATTCTGCTGTCTACAAGAAACGCATCTGAATAAGCAGAACAAACACAGACTCAGAGTCAAAGGTTGGAAGACCATTCTCCATGCAAACAACTCCTCCAAAAAAGGCTGGTGTGGCCATATTAGTATCAGATAATATAGACTTCAGGCTTAAAAAGGTTAGAAGGGACAACGAAGGCCACTTCTTATTAATTAAGGGGTATGTACACCAGGAAGAAATTACACTACTAAACATATATGCACCCAATGAGAGGGCCAGCAAAATACATAAAACAACTGCTAAGAGACCTCAAAGAAGACATTAACAGTAGCACAATAATAGTTGGAGACTTCAACACTGCTCTATCAACGATGGATAGATCAACAAGACTGAAACTCACCAAGGAAATATTGGACCTGAAGGAAAGAAATGGAAGAAAAGAGAGCTAGTGGATATATACAGGGCTTTTCATGCCAAAAAAAGCTGAATACACATTTTTTCTCTAGTGCACATGGAACATTCTCCAAGATAGACCACATGCTGAGCCACAAAGCATACCTCAATAAAATTAAAAAAGATAGAAATTGTGTCAACTATCTTTTTCAGACCATGATGCACTGAAAATGGAAGTTAACCGTGCGCACAAAACAGGGAGTCAAACCAAACACCTGGAAACTGAACAGCTCACTGCTGAACAACAAATGGGTCATAGAAGAAATCAAACAGGAAATCCAAAGATTTCTGGAAATAAATGAAAATGAAGATACCAATTATAAGAACTTGTGGGACACGGCAAAAGCCGTGTTAAGAGGGAAGTTTATAGCCCTGCAAGCATTCATCAGGAAACAAGAAAGGGCCCACATAAATAACCTGACTACACAGCTGAAGACATTAGAAAAAGACCAACAAAAAGGAGCCCAACCCAGGCAGAAAAAAAAGGAAATAATAAAACTTAGAGAGGAAATCAATGAGTTGGAAACCAAAAAAAAAACAATCCAAAAGATTAATGAAACCAAGAGCTGGTTTTTTGAAAAAAATAAACAAGATTGACAAACCATTGGCAAGACTTGTAAGGACAGGGAAAGAGAAAACCCAAATAAACAGAATCAGAAATAAAAAGGGTGACATCACAACAGAAACCACAGAAATCCAAAAGATCATCAGAGATTACTTTGAGAGCCTGTATGCCGTGGAAACATGAGAATCTAGAAGAAATGGATCAATTCCCTGAAGTCCTATAACCTCCCACGGCTGAAACAAGAAGACCTCCAATACCTGAATAAACCCATCACCATCGAGGAAATAGAAACAGTAATTAAAAGTCTGCCCAAACACAAAAGCCCAGGTCCAGACGGATTCCCTAGTGAACTCTACCAAACCTTTAAGGAGGACCTACTGCCAGTCCTTTTCAAGCTCTTCCAGGAAATAGAAGAAACAGAAACACTCCCAAACAGCTTCTATGAGGCACATATCACCCTGATACCCAAAGCAGGGAGAGACAACACAAAGAAAGAAAACTACAGACCAATATCCCTGATGAACACGGATGCTAAGATCTTCAACAAAATACTAGCAAACAGAATCCAAAGACTCATCAAGAAGATTATACATCATGACCAAGTTGGATTCATCCCGGAATGCAAGGATGGTTCAACATTCGCAAGTCAATCAACATAATACATCATATCAATAAAAGAAAAAAAAAAAACCATATGATCCTTTCAATAGAGCGCAGAAAAAGCATTTGACAAGATCCAGCACCCGTTCATGATTAAAACCCTCCAGAAAATGGGAATTGAAGGGACTTTCCTCAAGATGGTCACAGCCATGTACCAAAAGCCCACAGCAAACATCATTCTAAATGGGGAAAAGTTGAAAGCCTTCCCCCTGAGATCAGGGACAAGACAAGGTTGCCCCCTCTCACCTCTTTTATTCAATATAGTACTGGAAGTACTTGCCATAGCAATCAGAGAAGAAAAGGACATCAAGGGCATCCAGATAGGCAAGGAAGAAGTCAAGCTATCATTATTTGCAGATGACATGATATTATACCTAGAGAACCCTAAACTCTCTACCAAAAAACTCCTAGAAACAATAGAGGCATATAGTAGAGTGGCAGGATACAAAATCAACACCCAAAAAGTCAGTGGCTTTCCTATATACAAATAACGAAACAGAAGAAAGGGATATTAAGGAAACTATTCCATTCACAATTGTGCCACAGAAAATCAAATACCTAGGAATCAACTTACCCAAGTATGTAAAGGACCTGTACAAATAAAACTACAAGACACTGCTCCAAGAGATAAAAAGAGGACACAAGAAAATGGAAACACATTCCCTGTTCATGGATGGGGAGAATCAACATTGTCAAAATGGTAATACTCCCTAGAGCTCTGAACAGATTCAATGCAGTCCCTATAAGGATACCGATGACATTCTTCAAAGAAATTGACCAAACGCTCCTGAAATTTGTATGGAACAATAAACCCCCAAGGATAGCTAAAGCAATCCTCAGGTCATATAATAGTGGATAAAAATCTAGAGTGAGGAGGGATGCAAGATGGCGACCTTGCAGCCGCAAGAACAGGGGTGGGCAGAAGTAAAATGGGCCCAAGAGCCCTGAAAAGCAGACAAAGACAGAAACTTTCTGAGTGAATAAATGCAAATAATCTGTGAATACTCTGCTGCAGTGAGACCACTTTTAAATGCACACAGCCGGGGCTGGAGCGATAGTCCAGTGGGTAGGGTGTTTGCCCCTGCAAGCAGTTGGCCCCTGCCAACCCGTGTTCATTCTCCGGCATCCCATATGGTACCCTGAGCACGGCCAGGAGTAATTCCTGAGTGCAGAGCCAGAAGAAACCCCTGAGCATTGCAGCATGTGACCCCAAAAAAAAAAGTAAATGCACACAGCCTGTCGCCCGCACAAACAGCCAGAGAGAGAGAGAGAGAGAGAGAGAGAGAGAGAGAGAGAGAGAGAGAGAGATCTTCAGTAATGGTGGAGACACCTCAGCTGTCAGATCTTCCACAGTCTAGGCATTGCACATGGTGAGAGACTTTTCTTTCCCCTCCATGCTCTGTGTACACAGAGAAAGTGTCAGTCACCTTGAACTCCAGGACTGACTGCAATATCTTCTATAAATTTTTTGTTGTTGTTGTTTTCCTCTTCTCTTTCTTCTCCCTGCACTGGTCTGTGCATCTGTTATGCACTGTGAGGGAGGTTGCCCCATTCCCTGTCTGTGCAGAGCCGGATGTCAGGCGTCCACCACCCCCGGCACAGGCAGCTGTGGTCCCTTGTCTGGAGTTGCCCTGCCCTGCCAGAAATAGTCAGCTCAGATCCCTTGCCCACTGGCCCAATGGGCAGAGATGGTAGCAGCAGCTCCCTGGGAAGCAGGGGGCATGGGGGCTAGGCATCCACCCTGCCGCTCCACCTACCAACCCCCACCCCCCCACCGAGCCCAGTCTCCTTAACTTCACTGCCTCCCGAGCCCCCAAGCCTGGCAGTGGGACCCTGCCACACCTAGCGAGATGTCCTGTCCCTGGCAGCAGGTGGCAGCTACAGGAGAGGGGCTGTTTAAATCCAACAGATCCACAGGGAGCAGCAGTGGTGGGTGAGGGTCCCCAAACAGTGCTGGTGAAACAGCAGATGTCCTGCTCTGGTCCTAAAGGCCTAGGGACAAGTTCAGCTACAACAGCCTCTTGCAGAACAATCTGCGAGTGCACTACAAAGATCTCTAGCATCCAGTGATGTCATCTCGATACGTTTGGAGACTTGTGGTCTACAATTCAATTGTAATGAATTGCTCAGCAACAACTAATTAGCATTAGTCATCAACCAGAACTCCTGAGTAAATTTCCAAAGAAACCAAGAAACAGAAACTGCACAGCTCCTTCCGGTGCCATGAAGCATCCAGCGGGTAAATGATCTCTGGTCCCAGTCCAATCTATCAGAGCTTCATAGATCGGCAAATCTCAGGTACGTGGAACAGTATCTCCAGCAGATGAACTGGAGTTAACTTCACTTCAAGAACAGATCAGTACCACCGAGAGTATGACCGACACACCTCTGCCACAGGTCCTGCCTGCAGATAGCTGCCAGGAAGCAAAGAGAGGGGGAAATGGTTCCTTCCCTGGCCAGGTTCATCATTGCTTCTCAGACCAGCAATGAGCAGATGCACAGCTGCTACAGCTCCTGCCTTGGAGAGCAACCTGTGAAGCAGCGAGGGGGGAAGCTAGCCCTGTCCCTGGCCAGCTTCATTATTGCTTCTAGGGCCAGCAAACAGGAGCATTGCTGTGGGCACACCAGCCTAGCTTGGAGCAGGGTATTGAGGCCCGCCCCTAATCCCCCCCACCTCACAAAAACCCAGTGGGCATGACCACGCGCCTTGTAGACATCATCTACAAGCAACCAGGTACCAGGACTGATCAGTAACCTGGGAAAATGACCAGATGCACAGCTGTTGCAGCTCCTGCCTGCGAGAGCTGTCCAGGGCACAAAGAGAGGGAGAAGCTGGCTCCATCCCTGGCCAGCGTCATTATCACTTCTGGGGCCAGCAAACACGTGGGTTGCTGTGGATGTGCTAGTTGGACTTGGATTGGAGATTGAGGCCCCTCTTCTCATCTCCCACACCTCCAATGACCCATTGGGCGTGACTACGAGCCTCGCAGACATCTACAACCAACCAGATATCAGGACTGATCAGTCACCAGGGGAATGACCAGATGCACAGATGCCACAGCTCCAGCCTGAGGAGAGCTGCCCAGGAAGAGAAGGGGAAATTGGCTCCTTCCCTGGATAGTTAAGTTTCGACCAAACACAAGTAGGGGACTACACTTAAATCTAGCAAGGGCATCAAACATTTTAAGTTTGAGAAAGTCCAGCATCTAGCTCTGGATTCTGACATTTTCAGGGCAGTGGGGTGCTCTAAACATAATCACGCTGGATGCCTTAGGTACAAGTGGGTTGCTCTCAACCTGTCACACTGACACCTCAGTAACTGTGGGGTGCTCTGTATCTTATCACACTTTGCACTACCACGGGGTACTCAGAGCTTCATCATGCTAATCCCTTCAGTACGGGGTGCTCTGAACCTCTTCAGGACCTGCAGGGTGCTGTGCACCTCGTCACACTGACACCTTCAGTACTGTGGGGTTCTGTGAAACAGCACACTGAAACCTTGCATACTACCGGGTGCTCTGAACCTTGTCATACTGATGCAGACAATGCAGAGTGTTTCAAAACTCATCACTGGTACTTTTGCCACTCAGGTTATTCTCAACCTTGTCACACTGAATCTTTTGCTCCTTACGGTGTGCTATAAACCTCGTTTCACTGATGCATTTAGGACACCTAGGTGCTGTCAACCAAGTCACACTGATGCTGAAGCTTTAAGGGAAATGTGCTCCTGTATGAAGGCATATTCATCCATATTTTTATACATATGTATACATACAGCTGTAAACATATATGCATATATATGATTGAATAATGATACTAGCTGAACAAATTGCTTTTTCTTTTCTATTATACTTGTTTTATCTGCTGACATTGTAAGTAATTCCTACCTGGAAGAGCTGGGTACCCAGAGGCCAATTACATACTGTTTCTTCAGCAGCACAACAGGGAGGGAAGGGATCCTTCACACATCCTTTTATTCCTGTCTCAGAGCCAGACACAGAGCAGACCCAATATAACCCCGCCCAGGAGCATGTAAGGCTGGAGTGCACCCACACATCAAAAGAGAAGAGAGAAGCATGTTTTCTTGTGGTGCCTATGGTTTTTTACCTATGGATGTTTCTACGTGTTTCTGGTGATGGTACGGATGGATAAAGGGCAGGATTACAAAGAAGATGCTGCTGCACACAAAAGATGGGAAAGATGGCCTAAGTCCTTCATCTAGGGGAAACTGAATTGAACCAAGCAACAAGATTTTTTAGAGTAGAATAATTCTCCATCTGAATCATAAGGCTATCTGTAGGCCACTGAGGCCTGGGCTTCAGTTTGGGGTATTAAACCTCAGACACTCATCAGCTGCCCTGTGGCCTTGTCACGAAGAACAAGCGCGAGCAATGGTGGTGGCAGCAAGAGGAAGTGGATAGTTACAGCCCCTTCGCCAGCTCATGCACCCTCCTGGATTTTCTAGATTTATCCAGACAGGTAAGACATTTAAAACATAGAATAGTTCATAAAGATATTGAAAGGATTAAAATGTGGGGCTGGAGCAATAGTGCAGCGGGTAGGGCATTTGACTTGCACGCATCCGGCCCATGCTGGCCTGGGTTCGATCCCTGGAATCCCATATGCTCCCCAAGCACCACCACGAGTAATTCCTGAGAGCAGAGCCAGGAGAAACCCCTGAGCATCGCCAGGTGTGACCCAAAAAAAACAAAAAAATAAAATAAATAGATAGGTAAATGAATGAATGAATAAATAAATAAATTAAATAAAGAAAGGATTAAAATGCAAGTACTAGCATGATATGTGCACTGGTTTTCTGTTACTTGAGAAACAAAATGAAGGAATCAAAATTTCAGAACTTAGAACCTTGGAAATGGTGCATCTCAGACCTCCAACATGCTGACCCAATACAGATGCTGCAGGTCCACAGAGTGGAGAAGGCAGTGGCAGAATGGATCAGGCTGCTTTTAGAGGGAGTCACCTGCTGGAAACTCTACAGGCCTGTGCACTGGGGAACAATGACAGACATGGGTTTTCTTTTTTATTTTTATTTACTGATAAAATGATGATAGAAGTGTGCAAAGGCCTGACAAAAACTAGATAGATTGACAATAGAGACACCGACACTTAGCTCTGAGAGGAATGAATGAGGGTAGTTTGTTTGAAGAGTCTCCCTAGCAGGGCAATTGGAGTGGGAGCTGCTCCCTGTTTTCCTGGTTTCATGATGACTCGATGATGGCTCAGTGCTGGGGCCCAGAGATGTGGTGCTGCTCTTGGGCATGGGACTGGGGACATCTGGGATGTACCCAGCAGTGCTCAGGCAGTTGTTGTGCAGCGATCACAGCAGCACATGCAGGAACTTTCAGAAAATTGTTCCTCCTCTCTTGTGTTGTCTGTGGACAACTGAACATACCTGGACTAGCAATAGTGCTCTGTGGGCTATCGAACGCTGACCTTTCTTTGGGCAGGTCACTTCTATCGTGTTTACAACCAATTTTCTCTTACGGTTTCTTTCTTCTTCAATTTGTGGTGAACCGTCTGGGTATCAGGCAAGACCAAAATGGAACCACAGTCTAATTTGATGGATTTGGAGACCTACATATCCCCTGAAAGTCACAATTAGAGTTCAGTGAAAGTCCTATGAATGGAGGCTCCTCCTTAACTCTCCACTCTTGTGTGAGTTAATAGTGATATGCAGAGACATAATATTAATATAATTCTCCCAGCTTGATATTTTCCTTGGGCTTTTGTGAGGAGGTAGGGTAGCTTATCTGGTACATTAAGTCAAGGCATTTCTTTTTTTTTGCTTTTTTGGGTCACACCCAGCAATGCTTAGGGGTTACTCTAAGCTATGCACTCAGGAATTACTCCTGGCGGTGCTCGGGGGACCTTATGGATGCCAGGGATCCAGCCTGGGCCAGCCGTGTGCAAGGCAAATGCCATACCCACTGGTATCGCTCCCTCCCCAAGGCATCATTTTTTGAACATTGCGCAAACAATGCTCAAATTCTGATTATTGCTCTGGGATATGTCTTGAACACAGACCTAAGATAACATGCCAAGCCAAATCCTTCTCACTGTCCAACTCTTTTTTTTTTTAACATTTTATTATACCACCGTGAGATACACAATTACAACGTTGTTCACTTTTGGAAGTTACGGTCACACAGTGTTCCAGAACCCCGCCCTCCACCAGTGCCCATCACCCACCACCCATGTCCCCAATTCCCTCCCCCTCCCATGGTCTGCCTAAATGGTAGGTTCTTTATCTCCTCTCTCTCTCCTCCTCTCTCTCTCTCGTCCTTCTCCTCCACATTGTGGGTTGCACTACATACACTTAGAAGCCATCATTTGAATTTTTTTGCCTGTATTTAATGCTCAGTTCTATGTTGGTATCAAAAGTTTTGACATTTATTCAAACATGTTCCCTTCTCCATCTTACCTAACCTCTGACTCCCACACGCTTGTAGTAATTTCCACTTTTGGTAAGATCACCTGGTATATTTATGTCATGCAAATAAATGCAGTCATTCTATGTCTCTCTCTTTCCTTCTGACTAATTTCACTCAACATGATTCTTTACATGTCCATCCATTTATAGGCAAATTTCATAACTTCATTTTTCCTAACAGCTGCATAGTATTCCATTGTGTAGATGTACCACAGTTTCTTTATCCAGTCATCAGTTCTCGGGCATACTGGTTGTTTCCAGGTTCTGGCTATTGTGAATAGTGCTGCTATGAAAATAAAAGTGCAGATTGTGTTTCCACTGTGTGTTTTTGGCTTACCAGGGTATATTCCCAGGAGTGGTATGGCTGGGTCAAAAGGGAGCTCAATTTCTAGTCTTTGAAGGAATGTTCATATTGTTTTCCAGAAAGGTTGTACAAGTTGACATTCCCACCAACAATGTATGAGAGTCCCCTTTTCCCCGCTTCCACACCAGCACTTGTTGCTTCTACCATTTTGGACATGGGCCAGTCTCTGTGGTGTGATGTGATATCTCATTGTTGTTTTGATTTGCATCTCTCTCATGATTAGTGATGATGATAATTTTTTCATATGCCTTTTGGCCATTCGAATTTCTTCCTTGTCAAAGTTTCTGTTCATCTCTTCTCCCCATTTTCTAATGGGATTGGCTGGTTTTTTTTTATATAGCTGTACCAGTGCCTGATATATCCTGGATATTAACCCCTTATCAGATGGGTATTGGGTGAAAATTCTTTCCCATTCTGTGGACTGTCTTTCTATCTTGGTCACTGTTTCTTTCGAGGTGCAGAAGCTCTTCAGTTTCATGTAGTCCCATATGTTTATATTTTCTTCTAGTTGCTTTGTTAATGGTGTTTCACCTTTGAAGATGTCTTTAGCTTCAATGTCATGGAGGGTTTTGGAAGGGGTTGTTTGCATGGAGAATGGTCTTCTAGCCTTTGACTTTGAGTCTGTGTTTGCTCTGGTTATTCAGATGTGTTTCTTGTAGGCAGCAGAATGTTGGATTCAGTTTTTTAATTCATTTTGCCACCCTGTGTCTCTTAATTGGTGCATTTAGACAGCTGACGTTGAGAGAGATTATTGTCATTGGATTTTGTGCCATCTTCCTGTTTAAACTTGTTGTGGTTTTGGGTTGTCTTATTTTACAACAGACCCTTCAGTCCTTCTTTTAGAGTTGGCTTTGAGTCTATGAATTTCCTGAGTTGTTGTTTATCCATGAAGTTGTGTATCTTTCCTTCTCATCTGAAAGTAAGTCTAGCTGGGTAAAGAATTCTTGGTGAGGCCTGAAGTTCATTGAGTCTTTTCACAATATCCCACCATTGTTTTCGGGCTTGGAGTGTTTTATCTGAGAAGTCTGCTGTAAATATCAGGGATGCTCCTTTGTATGTGATTTCCTTCTTTGATCTTGATGCTTTCAGTATTCTATCTCTATCGTTTTTTCATTTTAATAAGGATGTGACTTGTTGTGACTTGTTGTGAGGTTCTGCTGTGGTGGCAGGCCACGGCTAGAACCCGCCATGCCTCCTGGGCATCTCACGAGCAGTTGGGCACAGGGAGAGCAAGTAGCAGCTCTGCCCCATGTCTGAGAGCCTCTGGTTCAGCATACCTGGGCTGGATTGAAAAAAAAAACTGGTGCAGGGTGGCTGTTGATGATCCAGGCTGTGATAGTCTGGTCTGCTGGGTGGAGTTGTGATGAGAGTGAAGTCTGGATGTGGAAAATGGCGGGCCCCATGGAGTAGGGGAGGGTGCTCTGGCTTGTTGTCAGGTTCTGCTGGGGTGAACAAGCAGACCACCCTCCCTATGGGTGGGTAGATTTCTAGCTATAAAATAAGCTGCAAGAAGAAAAGAAGCCCTCTTTTCCCCTTTTGCCATTTCTGCTTCCTTTGGCGTTTTGCTTCTCCGTCCTCTCCTTCAGACTCCAGTTGAGTCCCTCTGTTGGGCCTCAACATGTGGTGGCAGCCATCTTGGCCTACATGTGGCTGTGGCTGTGGCCTAGCTGGGAACCTAGAGTCCAGAGGATTTCCCTGCTCTTGGATTGTATATCGGAACCTGTGTTAGTAAAGCCCTTTTAAAACAGCATCAGGTTCCTGAGTTTTCATCCATTCCCCACTGGCTGGGAAGTAGAATCGAACTCGCTTCCCAGCACTTTTGGGGACCTCGGCGGCGTCCCCGACACTGTGTCAGACATCTCTCTCTGTGGCTCTGAATTGGGGACCGTGTAGGATTTGTGCTTGGTGTAATGTGAGGCTATGAACAGGAATATCTAGGATCCGATCCTGGCTACACGGTGATTCCACAGCTCTAGGCAGACACGTCTAACTTCTGACCTGAATGTGCGACCAACATAGTTTTGAGAGATGTGAGGTAGAGACTGCACCCACACCTGGAGTGATTGCTTAGCTTCAGAGTCTGTTCAAATGTCTGCAGCAATTGGCACATGGAGGATCCTTCCAGAAGATTTGGAAACATTTTTCTTTTGGAAAATTGCTCCTGTCTCCCTGTGTTAGGTGTGGATAGCTGAGCAGAGGAAATCTGGGACAGCAATCGTGCTATGGGCCATCCTGGCCAAACCCTTCAATTGTCTTCTGATTCTGGGTGCCGGGTGAGACCTACATGGAACCAGTTTGATGGCCTCTGAGTCTGACTTGAACCCTTGAGTCCAGTTTGGTAAGAACCACAGGAATGTGAGCTTCTACTCTCTGTAATTGTTTCATCTTACTAGAGGTGCTGTGCTCTTTGTCAGGTTTTTGTGGATTTCAGGAGTGACCTGCTGCAAAAAAGTGCAACATTCTGTTCCAGTTTCTTTTCCCTGGGTGTGAGAGACCCCTCTGACTGTAGGAGTTGCTGTCTGGTGGGGGTGACTGTTTGGGTTGTGCAGGTTTTCTTCTGAGGCACTGGTACCTTGTTGAATCTCCAGATTCTATAGCAGTACTTTTTTTCCCTGCGGCTGTTCAAATGGTGTGGGCTTCAAGATTCTCCTTTTCATGAATCTGCCAGCTTTGGCCTGGACTCTGTCTATGAAATGGTTAATGCGGACCAGATGGTTTGATCCAGACCTTCTCATCCTTGACAGACTGTCTTACTAAAGTTCAGATGACGTGGAAGGTGTCCTGTACTTTCTGTCATTTAACCTCCTGCTACTTTAGGTTTATTTTCTGTCCCAAGAAGGAAGGATTTCCTGACTCTATCTCTCTCCCATCAGCACAGGGGAGCATGTCCCCCAGACTGAGGAATCCCTCTGATGTGAAAGTTTGATTTGTTGGCCAGCTCTGGATCTTCTTTCATGTTCTTTTTCTCAAAAGTTAGCATTTCCTCTCAAAAACTGTTGCCTTATCCACCTCCATAGCCCAACTATGACTTCCTTCTCACTCTCCCATGTTGTTCTTTCAACTCTCATTCCTCTCCACGGTATATACAAGCTGAGGTGGGAAGATTTTCTGTTAAGTGCTGTCCACTCTTACAACAGTGGTAATGTCACTCTGTGTTTCTGTTGGAGGGAACATTTGACTCTCACATTTATCTTTTTTATATACTGGACTCCTGCTGCTTCTGGTTCCATTTTCCATGGAATATGTGCTCTTTTCCATGATAAAGAGCTCGATGCCCTTTCTTTGAGAAATGAATCTGTGCCCTCTGAGGAGCCAAGATGTCTGCCGCAAGGAGAACGTTCGTGTGCAACTCTTGAAGGATCACGGTGTAGGGAATATCTGGGATTAACACATGTGTTGCAGTGTCTTGAAGGAGCACTTCAGCATGAAATCTCATAGGAAATTTGATGGCACAGCATTGAGAATTTTGATTTGTGCCTCATATAATTGTAGGTCAATTTATGAAATTATTTGCAAGCTTTCTTTCAAGATATGGTTCATTTCTATCTTGTTTAGCCACGTTTTCGATCCTTGAACTAAAAGGACTCAGATTCTGGTTAGTTGTCTGGGACCTGGCCGGAACACTAGGGCCCAACACAACATCCCAAACTGTTGCCTTCTCATGGTCCACCTGTTTGGCTGCTTCCTTCACTTTAACAGGTGCCCTGTCAATGGAGTGAAAGCACTGGACAAGTAAATAGCAGCAACAGTGTCTTCAGTCTATACTCTGGGTTCCTCATCTAAGAGTGGATGGTAATAACTCTTCTCAAGCTGTGTTCCAACAGCAGGTTTTGCAGGGCTTGTGTTGGCGTGATGACCCCAGAGCTGAGAGCTTTCACCATTTTCATGGAGTATTTTTCTGGTGTGGTCAGAAAGGGCCTATTGGGGTGTTGACCCCAGAGCTGAGAGCATTCACCATTTTCTTCATATTTTTCAGGTTGGCTTTGTGAGGCCTGTTTCTGGGTCCTTATAGCAAAATTGTTGGCATTCATTTCTGCCAGGGCATTTCTGCTGATTGCTTCAAGGGCAGAAGCACAAGCTGCAGGGTGGAATAGCCCAGACTGGCAAGGTCCCTGGAACCCACCAGCAGCCGGAAGTTCCTCCAGCGCCACCATAGTAACTTCCCAAAGTTCCAAATGCTGTTCCTTCTGCACCCTCCTGCCGCCCAGGTTTTACCAACACTTTGTTTCATCACTTCCCCACTGGTGTCAAACCTGAGGTTCAGGGAGGACACGGGGAAGATTATTTACTTAAGAACAGATAGTTGGCTAAATTCATTGTCAGGGAGATCATGGGAGAACTTAAATTCAGAAGAAAATGGTGTGAATCTCTGGGGCTGGAGGCCTTGCATGGAGCCATCTGGCTCAACCCTAGAGGTCCCCCAAGCAGCATCAGAAGTGATCACTGAGCACAGAGCCAGGAGTAAACCCTAAATACCACCAAAAGTGGCCTAGCCCCTCCAAATTTTTAAAAAAATGCCTGTTATGTTGGACTAGACAATTGCTTAGATATGAGCTCAAAAACAACAGCATAGAAAAAAAGAGATAAATTGAGCTGCAATAAGATCATGACTTAAGCAATACCATTCCGTGATACGTGTTGTAATAAGCAATATAATTAGTGCCTGCAAAGGGAGCAGGCATGGGGATAGGGAGTGGGTGGCAAACAAGGGTCTTTGGTGGCGGTAAGGGCTCATTTGTGGTGGGACTGGTGTTGGAATAATGAACACTTGAAACAACTGTACTGTGAACAACTCTGTTAGTCACCGTGTTTAAATAAAGTTTTTAAAAATTGGAAAAAAAGAACTGATAGTTGGGCTTTGTGTCTCATTCTGTTATTGCTGTCAGCCTCTAAATGCTTGGAATCAGGAGAAAGGTTATGAAGGACAAAGACATAAGCTACACTTCAAGGCGACTTTGGGGAAATTGATTCTCTAGCGGTTCAGCATCAGTGTATCATGCCGCAGGAACCCTGGCACTCTGCATGGATCGGGACAGTTCTGTTTTGTCATTTCATAGTTTAGACTGCACCCACACCTGGAGAGATCAGTTTGCTCACACGTCTGCTGCAATTGGCACGTGATGAAGCTTACAGAACTATTGGAAAATGTTTCCTTTGGAAAATTGCTCCTGCCTCCCGGTGTTGTGTGTGGACAGCTGAGTGAGGAAACCAGGGGCAGCTGACATGCTGTAGACCCTCCTGGACACCCCCTTCAGTTCTTAATCCTTAGTCCTCTCTGGGGGCTTCTTTCTTCCTAATAGCACTGGGCCTGAGGGACGGGAGCCAGGTGAGACCACATGGAACATGTTTGATGGCCTCTGAGTCCACTTGAGCCCTGGATAAAGGTTCAATAAGAATCACATGAATGTGAGCTCCTTCTCTCTGTATTTGTTAAATCTAACTAGAGGTGCATGAAAGAGTGTCAGTCATCCCTGCTTGAAGGTTTTCCTTGTGGGCCTTTGTGGGGAGCGAGGGCAGCTTATCTGTCTGACTCTGGACATGGACAGGAAGCATCTTCTGAAGGAACAAGCTGATCCACTGGGGCCCTAAAATCTCCTTTCTTCCCTTTGTTCACAGAAATATGTCAAATCTACATTGAACTTTTTCACTGTTTAAGGGTACCCATATCCTTAAAGATTGGTGGGAAGGAAAAGCCAGGGGCTACCAGTAGCCAAAACCAAAACTAATCAAGCCCAAACACCCAAGTTTGTTTCAGAAAAAGTATTCTACTGTGCATTTAGAACAGGAGAGTTTTGTTACACCGGGAATATTCTGCCTTTCCCAGACCTTACTGAACTGTTTCTTGGGCAAGTGGCTTCCTCTTGGTCAATATGGGAGGACAATTATCCTGGTAAACCTGCCGGATTTGTCTTAGTTGGAGAGTTGAGGGACTGTGAATCTGCTCATTGGTTCGGAAATGCTGGAAATTGCTGTCTAGGTCTAGCTTTGTACACTAACTCCTGTGGCGGCATGACCCAAATCCGATATATTTGTTCTTTGAAATGATTTTGTGGCTTTGAGGGGTGACCTGCTGAAAAGAGAGCACATTTCTGCTCCTGTATTTTTTGTGGGTGTGTGATACCCCATTGTAATGTAGGCATTGCTTCCTGGTAAGGGCTCACAGTTTGGGCTGTGTAGTTTTCTTCTGAGGCACGGGTGACTTCCTGAAGCCCCAATTTCTGCAGCATTTTCCCCCAACTGTTGCAATGGTGTGTGCTACAATAACTCTCTATTTGTGAGTCTGCCTACTTTGGAAAGAGCTATGACTCTGGGAACTGCTTGAGGAGAACCTGATGCTTTTACCCAGATATTTCCATCCTTAATCTGTCTTATTAAAGTTCACACGATGTGGAAAGTGCCTTGTATTTTCCTCTCATGTACCTCCTGCCCCATCAGGCTCATTTTCTGGCTCTTACATGAATCTCTCTCTTTCCCAACAGGATTTGGGAATGCTTCCCAAAATTGGGGAAGTCCTCCTTCATGAAATTTTCATATTTTTCTCTGTTTTGGCCCTTTTTTCATCCTCTTCTTTCACAGTTGTCAAGCTGTGCCCCTACCTTGACTCTGGCAGGGCTTTTGTAGGAGTGTTTTCCCCAGGACGAGACCGTATACCATTTTCATGCATTTTTTCCTGCAATGGTTGGCCATGGTCTGTAGCGATGTCTTGACCCCAGAGCAAAGAGCTTTCACTATTTTCATGGTGCTTTTTCTGTTGTTGTCGGGCACGGCCTATGCTGGTGTGTTGATCCCAGATCTGAGAGCTTGTGAAATTTTCTTGTATTTTTTTAGGCAGGCTCTGCTAGGCCTTGAGCTCGGTCCTTGATAGCAAAACTGTCGGTTTTTGGTTTGATCAGGATCCTTCTGCAGGTTTCTGTAGGAACAGAAGTCTCACGTTGCAGGGAGGATGGCCCCGTCTGGGATGGGTTCCTGGTACTCACCTCATCCCAGGAGTCCTTCTCCTGCCTCCATGGTGACTTCATAGATCTCAAATGTTCCTCCCTCTTTACCCTCCGCCATCCAGGATTTTCCTAACTTTGTTTATGGCTTCCCCTGCAGTGTCATACCTTAGGTTCTGGGAAGACACAGGAAGATTACCTGTGCAAATGATCGATGGGGTTTAGCTTCTCATTCCATTCTCGCAGGGATCCTCTAAATGCTGGGAATCAGTAGACAGGGTTAGGAAGGACAAAGAGATAAGCAACTTGGGGAAATTTGGTTTTCTGGAGCTTCAGCATCAGTGTGTCAGACCACAGGATCCCTGAGACCCTCTCCATGTTCAGGACAGCGCTGTTCTGTCATTTCACAACACTTCCTGATCCAATGTATCCCCCAAGTCTCAATCTACCTAGTGGACAAGAAAGAGCAGGGCCACCCCAGAGATGAATCTGCACAGTTGGGAAATGTTTCTCTGGTTGGACCTGAAGGTCCCATCCCTTAGACCAAGTTCAGCAGGTCCCCTCCAGACATAGCTGCCCAGGCAGTATCCATCTTCCTCATAGTGCTGAGAATAGAATTCTGGGGCGACTAGGTTTAGGTTACAATCGAGAGATCTTCCCAGGACTGTTTCCTGAGGACATTCTGCTGCTGGCTTGGGGTACAGGAAGCCAAAACTCAGAGATCTTAGAGATGGAGTAATTCCTGTCACTGGCTGCATGAAAAAGCTCACCTTGCACTGTCTCAAGCTTCATGCTGTGTCTGCTCCTCGGTGTTCGCTCATTTTCATAGAGGGGAGAGAAAATACCGGCTGTGACCCAATTCCTAGTTTTCTGTCTTGACCAGCTAGAGACTATTAGTGTTTTGAACCACATGTCTTTCTACAATGAAGTAAGGGTGGTAGTAGCGTTGTTCCCATTTTCATTTCTACAAAGGGAAAGAATTTTCTTACGTGTCTCTCTTCTAAGTACATAAAGGGTCTTATGAGACTTACCATAGCAGCTTCTCACTGTCCTCCAGTCAAGAAACACTAAATGTGGGTTGGAGAAATAGGACGTAGGGCATATGCTTTTAGCCGACCAGGCACCCCATTTGTCCCCTGAGCACCCCATTTGTCCCTTGAGCCACTAGGGTGATCCCTTAGCACAGGTTCATTTGACCATGAGCATTAATGAGTGTGACCCCCAAACAAAAACTAATGCAGAGAATTGTCCCTGCTTCCTGTTCTTCTCTGGGGTTGGGAATTGAGGGACCTCAGAACCTCTATCCCTTATTGTTTCTGTCTGGAAAAATTAACCCCACACACCTGAAGGAAACTGTTGATCAGCCCTGAGAAGGCTCATTGGCCAGCTTCCCTCTATCCCCCAGTGCTCTGCTGCTGCTGGTTCTTGCCTGGGAACTTCTGTAAACTAGGATCAAGGCTTGAGAGTTTTCACTAGGATTCCTGGTGTGTTTATTGGGCTTATTGGGCACCTGAGTTGTCCATAGGAGGATGAGGTCCTATTCTGTCTTGACTAGCTAGAGACTATTAGTGTTTTGAACCACATGTCTTTTGCAATGAATGGAGGTAGTAGCTTTGTTCCCATTATTCATTTCTACAAAGGGAAAGAAAATTCTTAGGTGTATCTCTCTTCAAAGTACATAAAGGGTCCTATGAGACTTACCATAAGCAGCTTCTCACTGTCTGCTGCTCAAGAAATACTAAATATGGGATGGACCATAGCACTTAGGGCATGTACATTGCAACCAACCAGGGTTCTATCCCTCTATCACTGTTGTCCCCTGCGTAACCAGGAGTGATCCCTTAGCACAGGTTCATGTTATATTGCTTATAGATATTTTCTATAAGCAATATAGAAGCTTGGGATGCTCCACAGCACTGGGCCAGAACATGAGCAAATCTGGATGCAGATTTCTGAAGGAATGTGAGAGCTGTATAAAGTGTAAATCCGCCACCCAAACAGAGCCACACAGCAAGCCAGATGACACCCCCCATTCCAGAGGACCGCCATTTTCCACATCCAGACTTCCCTCTCTTCAGAACTCCACCCCGTGATAGCCTATCACAATCCGGATCATAGACACCCACCCTGCAGCAGTTTTTTTTCAATCCGGCCCAGGTATGCTGATCCAGAGACTTATAGATAAGGAGCAGAGCTGCTACTTGCTCTCCCTTGTGCCCAGTCACTCACGAGGCGCCCAGGGAGGGATGGCGGGTTCTAGCCCTGGCCCACCACCCCATGAGAGCTGCACAACAAGCCAGATGACCCCCCCCCACTCCACCGGACCGCCATTTTCCACATCCAGACTTCCCTCTCGTCAGAACTCCACCCAGCGACAGCCTATCACAGCCCGTCTCGTGCGGCCGCAAGCGGCTGTGTGGTTCATCTATAAATGCTATATTTAGAGGTGACCACAAGGGTATGCCACCTGCACGGCAAGCCTGGCAAGCTGCCCGTGTTGTATTTGATATGCCAAATACCAGTAACAATTATATTAGTTGATTCCCATGACCTAATATAATGCTTTGAGGCTCTTTATGTTCCTGGAGCAAGCAGATGCCCTTGGGCTCTACTAGCATGAGACAGGACATATGGAGATATTACTGGTGCCTGCTCTAGCAAATAGATGATCAATGGGAGGATAGTGATAGATATTTTCAGCTTATTTTTAATTTTTCTTCTTGAAAATATTTTATTATGCCACCGTGAGATATACAATTACAAAGATGTTCATGATACAAAGATACACATGATAACCTCTAAATATATGCATTGTAATCCACAATGTGTAAGAGAAGGAAGAGAGAAAGAGAGAGAGAAAAAGAGAAATAGAAGAAAGAGAAATAGAAAGAGTAAAAGAAAGATAAAGAGCCTTACATAGAGGGAGGATAGGGGTGGTGGGAGGGAATCGGGCACTTGGTGTTAGGAAATTGGTAGGGAATTGGTGGTAGGAAAAGGCACTGGTGGAGGAATTGGTGCTGGAGCACTGTATGACCGAATTCCAAACATGAACATCTTTGTAATTGTATATCTCAAGGTGGTATAATAAAATATTAATATAAATAAATAACACCCCCAAAAAAATCTCTATGTTATTCAATAAACAACCCCAAACACCACAATTGCTACTATGCACAATAATTATTTCAAACTTTCCCTACCTCTACCTGAGCCTACCCTAAGCAGACACTCAAAATTAATTTTGTATTGTTTATTATACCTAGTCTGCTTATACGTGGTAGAGAAATGCTTTCTTAGAAGGTTAATGAGTATTGTTCAATCTTATAAAGGAACAATTGGGCCACTGAGCTCTTTGTATTAGAAATTATATGTTGGAATGAGTAGGCATTGTGACTACACAACTTGTTATTATCAAGTGATCAAGTGATACTTGCATCTATAAAATGTAATAGAATATTACATTTTATTCTATTGGTTAACCAATAGAATATTCGTTTAACCATATTCTAAAGCTTGAGATGTCACATGTGCACGTGTGACCCAGGAATTGCAGAGGTTGTATTAAGTTATTAGATGATGGTCTTTTTGGAGATTTATATATGAATCTATGGATCATGAAGGCTGGTGAGATTACTTTGGCGCACGATGCAGTCGATGGGCATGACCACTGCTCCTTCTGGAGCACAGGGAGATGGTGGGAGGGTCCCCATTCCTGGCTCTTTGAAAGACTAGAATGCTCAGATGCAGAAACTTGCATACCTGGCATTTTGAACAGGTTCACTCATGAGTGGTTGCTCGTCCGAGTAGTGGATTATGGCCTGGAGCATGTTGGTGATTGTGAGCAACAAAATTCTTGCACTGCCTGAGAACCCATGTT
Source organism: Cryptotis parvus (assembly GCA_021461705.1). Taxonomy (NCBI): domain Eukaryota; kingdom Metazoa; phylum Chordata; class Mammalia; order Eulipotyphla; family Soricidae; genus Cryptotis; species Cryptotis parvus. The sequence goes on along the minus strand of JAJIBD010022674.1, from coordinate 81,366 downwards.
CTTCTGGATGGAGTCATCTCTTCCTCGAGCCACAGAACTCTTCCACAGAAATGGTTTGGTCTGGAAAAAACAAACTTCATATGAATGCAGTTTCCTTCAGTATTTAAATATAGCTTAAATTAAAAATTTGAAATCTGCATTTAAATATTAAATGTAACAATTTAATGAATAGATCTACCATTTTAAATCTGTATTTAAATATCGATGTATTGCTATATTTAAAATGGGGATAAAGAGAGAGTACTGTGTTGAAGGACCTTGCCTCGCAGGATCTTTAACCCCATTCATGAACCTGCCGTGGAAATTCAGCCTGGAGGAACCAGTGAAGGTGATTGTGATGTTGGCCGACTTGTCACACTGCTCTTGAATCCCCAATATTGGATTCCAGAAACCCTGAGCTTCATTGTAATCAAGAAATTCGATAAGATGCTGGACACTACCAAACAGGACATGCTACAGGCTCAGGAGTAGCATTACCTGACACAGGAGAACACACACATTTGGAATGAAGAGGTCTTGTTAGTTTCCTCCAGTTTATGCATAAAGATTATTCATCTGTTGGGAGCTTGAGGTTTCTGATGCAAAGTCTAATTGAATTTTATACTAAATATCTAAGGGTGGAGCTCTGATGAGTAGGGAGTCCCGATGTGGGAAATGGCAGCCCTCATGGTGTGGGGGTTCCTCTGGCTTCTTGAGAGGCTCTGTTGGGGTGGCGGGCCAGGGCTAGGAACTGCCTTCCCTCCTGGGCACCTCATGATCAGCTGGTCAACAGGGAGAGCAGGAAGCAGCTCTGCCCCATGTATGTGAGTCTCTGGATCAGGCATACCTGGGCTGGGCTTGAAAAAGACTGCTGTAGGGTGGGTGTCTGATGAGCTGGGCTTGTGATCAGCTCTTCTGCTGGGTGGAGCTCTGATGAGTTGAGAGTCCGGATGTGGAAAATGGCGGCTCTCATGGTATTGGGGTTCCTATGGCTTCTGCGAGGCTCTGGTGGGGTGGCAGGCCATGGCTAGAAACCCCTTCCCTCCCGGGCACCTCGTGATCTGCTGGGGACAGGGAGAGCCGGTAGCAGCTCTGCCCCACCTGAACAAATCGATCATCAATGGGAGAACAATGATACAAGCGATACAAGTGATACAAGTGATACTAAAAATCTAATTGAGGTGGTATCTTATCATTGTTTTGTTTTACATCTCCCTAATGATTCTTAATGTAGAGCATTTTTTCATGTGCCTTTTGCCATTTTGATTTCTAATTCAAGGCAGTTTCTGTTCTCCACATTTTTGATGGGATTGGATTTGTTCTTCTAAAGTTCCACCAGTGTTTTATGTATCTTATATTAACCCTTTATGGGATGAGTATTCTGGTTTTTGTTCCCCTTGAGGTGCTTCTGCGTGATTACACATGCTTGAGTTTCTTGATTACTTAAAACAGACTCATTTGCTCGTCTTTGCATCAGTTAGGTGGTCAGGCCTCCAGGCCTGCCCTGCTGTAGCTGTCCTGCCGACCAGGATGCAGGACAGAGACAGACAGATACTTTTAGTATATTCACACACACAATAACTCTGTCATACAGCGCTGAGGATTCACAAGCTCAAGACACGTGGAACCCTGAGCACTGGAAAAGCAGACAATACATACTCTTTTCAACCCATAGAGCAGGATACGGTATATCAAAAGGACATCTGACCGTCGTATTTCTGTCTTATCTAAGGCACAGCAGATGCAGATGTTCATTCCCAGACATTCTTATTTTTATCTCATTTTATTCATTTTTTTTTTTTTTGCTCTTTTGGTTCACACCAGGAGACCGGGGACTCACGGGTTACGCCTCCCTGTGGTCTCAGAAATTGCTCCTGGCACTGCTTAGGGACCATACATGATGCCAGGGATTGACTCACTTGCATCATGTGCAAGGCAAACGCCCTCCCCACAATACAATTTCTATCTGGTAGGGCAGAATGCGGTGGAGAGGTTAGTCTGAACATGCCTCTGCCACTGTGCCTCCCTTCTCATCTTTAATCTCCTTGTCCATCCATTTGTAGGCGAATTTCATGACTTCATTTGCCTGACAGCACCATAGTATTCCATTGTGTATATGTGCCATCATTTCTTTATCCAGTCTTCTGTTTTCAGGCACTCAGGTTGTTTCCAGATTCTGGCTGTTGTGGATAAATAGTTCTGTGATGACTATTGAAATTCAGATAGTGTTTCTGCTGAGTATTTTGGGGATTCCTGGGTATATTCCCAGGAAAGGTGTTGATGGGTCAAATAGGAGATCAGTATCAAGTTTTTGCGTTGTTTGTATTGTTTTCCTAAAGGACTGGACTAGTTGGCAATCCCACCAACAGTAGAATGAGAGTCTATTTCTTTCCGCATCCATGCCAGCACCGGTTGTTCTTGCTCTTTTGGATGTGTGCCAGTCTTCTTGGTGGGAGATGTTATCTCATTCATTTGTATCACTCACTAGTTTCACGTGTATTACCATTGTTTATCGATTTGCTTGAGCGGGCTCCAGTAACATCTCCATACATCCTGTCACGATCTAGGGTAGCCCAAGGAATTTGCTCGCTCCAGGAACACGAAGAGCCTCAGACTATTCCTTCAGGTCATTAGAATGACGGCTATAATTGTTATTGGGTTTTGGCATATCAAATACCACACAGGTAGCTTGCCAGGCTCTGCCATGTAGGTGTTATACTGTCAGTAGTAGGCTCTCATCTCATGCATTTACTGATGAACTGCAATGGGGAGAGATCGGCTTTTCTCTTGGTTGGAGCTCTGATGAGCTGTGGAGTCCGGATGTGGAAAATGGCAGCCCTTGTGGTGTGGGAGTTCCTCTTGCTTCTTGCAAGACTCTGTTGGGATGGCGGGCCAGAGTTAAAATTCGCATTCCCTCCCAGGGGCCTCAGCTGAGCACAGGGAGAGGCAGGAGCAGCCCTGCCCGGTGTGTCTGAGTTTCATTATCTCTTTTTATCATTGTAGTTTTAATTTGCATCTTCATGACCATTAATGATGAAGACCACTTTTTCATATGCCTTTATGGCATTAAAATGTCTTCTTTTTGGAAATTCTTGTCATTTTTTTCTTCCCATTTTTCAATGGGGTGGGATTTTTTTTGTAAAGTTATTGTAAGCTGTTGATATTAATTGCTGATCAGATGGGTACTGGATAAATAATCTTTCCCTATCTGTGGGCTGTGTTTGTATCTTGTGCTTTTTTTTTTTTTCAGTGACTGTTTCTTTTGAGGTTCAGAAGTGTTTCTCTTTCATATAATGAAGCAGGTCGTAAAGGACCTATACAAAGAAAGTTCCCAGAAACAAAAGAGGGCAAGATGAAATAGAGAAACATTCCCTGCTCATGGATTGGGAGAAGTTACAGTATCAAAATGGTAATACCTTCTAGAGCTTTATACAGATTCAATGCAGTCCCTATAAGGATACTGTCGGGAAGCAGCTGGGGTCCCTGACAGTGTCAGGTCTGAAGTTCTCTTCTACCTCCGAGGACGCCGGGGAGCAGATGAAAACTCACGAGTCCGGCGCAGTTCCAAAAAGGCTTTAATAGTACAATAGCTCTTCCACAGCACTCCAATATAATGAACGAACTCTAGCTCTGGTCCAAAGTTAGACCATACGAAAGAGCCTGAGTCTCCCACCAAAGAGAGAGGATCTCACCCGAGAGGAGTCCTACCCAAAAGATGGAGCAAAAAGCCAAGGAGCAAAAAATCCGGTCCCCTTATATACACCAAAGTAATCCAATGGGAGGGTCATGTCAACAAAGAACTCTAAACAGAGTGTAGAAGGGCTGTGCCACACCCTATTGCAGGTATAAACAAAGATTATGCCAAGGACTAATCCCGAGATTACCTCTTATGTAAAAGAGAGAGAGAGGGCTGATATAAAGTAATACATCTTAATTTCATGAGCTTCATGTAATCTAAATGGTATCCACAAGGTCCTTCTTATTTATTTCTGCACCAGGGTGACTCTGAGTATCTTGTTCTCCGTATACTGAAAGGGTCACACTTGCCTGCTTGAGAGCAATCTAGTATGATCCTTCCTATAGTCTTCCTATAGTCTCAACGTAGCCAGGGTGGTAGTCTCCTGGTAAATTCTAACTGTCCCACGCTGGGTGCAGTGGGTATAAAGAGGAGCTGTGCCCAATCTAGAAAACATAGAAGTCTTAGTAGATGTATAAGTCAGGAGTTATTCAGTCAAGGTGACTTCTGTAACTGCCACATCCTCTAGCAGTGTTTACATAGAAGAGAGGTCTTATTAGAATGAACCTTGACTTAAATAGATTAAGCTGTGAGTGGGCAAAACAGCAAAGCTCCCAGATAGGCTAAATCTGTCATCCAACAGGATATCAATGATATTCTTCAAAAAAAATCGAGCAAATACTGCTGAAATTTGTATTGAAGAATAAACACCCATGAATAGCTACATCAATCCTTGGTAAAAAGATGGGAGGTATCACCTTCCCCAACTTCAAACTGTACTACAAAGTTTAGTAATTAAAATGACATGGTATTGTTATAGAGACAGACCTGTACACCTATGGAATACAACCTAATATCTCTATGTATCTTATGGATTCAGGTACGATAATGAGGCCTTTAATCCATTTGACTTGCCTTTCTGCATGGCATTAGGAAGTGCCCAAGAACAAGTGAATGGATAAAGAAGCTACGATGTATCTACCAAATGGAATACTACACAATCATTAGAAAAATTGAAGTCATGAAATTTTCTGATACATGGATAGAAATGAAGAGTATCATTCCAAGTAAAACAAGTCAAAGGGAGAGAACAGATACAGAATGATTGCAGTCACAGCAGGAGGAATATTACCTAAAGAAAATAGTAACAAAGCCAGGAGGATTATACCTCAGTCACAATCTTACTAGATAGGGAAAGATCAATTAAGTCAGAGATGGGACCCATGAAGCAAATGAGAAATAGACTATGTCAATGATAGGTAGTAAGAGGTCACTCTGGACAAGAACTGGGTGCTGAAAGGAGTAAGTGATATGCATGATGCTATTTCAGTAACAGTATCACAAACTGAAAGTGCAAAAAGTTAAAAAATTTTAAAAAAATTGAAATAGATGCAGGCATGGGGGGCAGGAGGAAACACATGGACACTGATGGAGGGAAGCTAGACAGTGGTGAAGAGATGGGTGCTAAAACACTCAAATATGTACGACCACAAGTCAAGCATGAAGAGCTTTGTGACATTGTACCTCTTGGCGATACAATCAAGAAAAATCTAATTAAGTGTGAAGGAGGGAGCAAACTCAGAGGACTGATGCATTCTTAGTATGTGCGAGTCCCAGGTTTGAACCACAGCATCACATGTCCCCTGAGCACCAAGCCAGAGTAGCCCTATTTTACTAACTCAAATTATGGGTCGAGGAGAGACAGATGTCTCTCCTTGAATTTATCTAAGAAAGGATAGATAAAGACACTGATGTGGTAATATAAGAGGACATAAAATCAAAAGCATAACCTGGTGTCCTTGGTCTTATATTTCAACATGCTTTGTTTAGGGTTCATAGGAATGAGTGTTTCACCCTAAAAAGACTCAGATGAAGCCACCATGCATGACTGGTACCTTCTCAGTGGGGCATTCTGTCAGGTCACCTGGCCCTTCCTTATTCTAGTCCTCTTTCTCACTGAAACTGGAGCTGCTTCAAGCAAACAATGTCAATGACAAAATCAGACACTTCATATTTATTAAACCATTTTATCTTCAAAACTCAAGAGCATTCCAGTTTCCTGGAGAAAAGGACAGCCGGGGGGGGCCCTTGACCTTCCCTCAGGAAGGAGAGGCCTGTGATTGGTGCTCAGCGGCACCCTTAGGCACGGATGGCTCACTGAGGAGGTTGACTCAGGTGATGGTGTGTAGACAGGCAAGCGTATACCTTGGGGACAACAAGAAGGGTGGTTGTGACCTGCAAAGCAATGAGGAATGACCCAAAATGCCCCCAGCTAGGATGTAATCAGGAAGTAAAGGGGTGGGACTTGCACCCTCCCACTGGGGATCATCAGGAAGGAGCCCAGCAGCAGCAACTGCTAATGGAGGACTTGCGGGTGGGCGCTGTGCACTTGGCCCAGGAGCTCGAGGTGGTGGCAGTTGGTGAGTCGGTACCTCTAGAGAAGCAGGTGAAATCCCAACCTTCTGCCTGTTTCCTGGACTCCCTGCTCACCATCCCTCATCCATGGGTTATCAAACTCCCCTCATTAGGATAAGGTGCTTCCTGTGCTCATATCACTTAGCAATGTGCAAGGGTTAGGCAGCTCTTCCAGGAACCCAGATCCGAGATAATTATTTTGGCACTGTCATATAAATAGTTATAACATATTTATAACATATTTATAACAGTATTATAAAATACTATTAGGAGTAATGTTTCATTATACATTTTGACACCACACTCAGCACCAGAGTTCAAGCTTGTCTCCATTCTCTCTAGGCTCCCTTTCACCACCCTCTATTCCCTTTAGCAAGTTCAGTTTTGTGGGTTGACTGTCATAGTCCGTCATCCTTGGCTTTTTGCTTGATCACTTGATCACCTGAATCCCGTTATTCATCGATTTGCTCGAGCGGGCGCCAGTAACATTTCCATTGGACCCTATCACATGCCAATGTAGCCCAATGGCATCTGGTTGATTCAGGAATATGAAGAGCCTCAAACCGTTTCTTCAGGGTCTTGACAAGGAAATCTGACCATCTTGTGGGTGGGCGGCCACGTGATGTTTTGACATCCCGTGGGATCCAGTCGGTAATGGCTCTAGTCCAGCGGTTGTCTCCAAATCGCATTACATGTCCAGCCCATCTGATTTTCGATGCCTTGGCAAAGGAGACAGCGTCCCTGATTCTGGAATAGCGACGGAGGTCAGAACTCCGGATTCCTTCTCTCACTTGAGTGAGGCGTGATATTCCAAGCATAGCTCTTTCGATTCCTCTCTGGGAGACCCGAATAGCATTCTCATCCTGCTTTCGTAGGGCCCAGGTCTCTGAGGCATATGTTAATGCAGGGAGAACAGTGGGGGAGTCAAAGAGATGTGCCCGGAGCCGGAGGTTCTTTGTCCTTTTAGCTATTTCTTTGATGCCTTTGAAGGCATTCCATGCCGCTCTCTTCCTCCTGCGCAGCTCAGGTTTTAGGTCGTTCATCATGTTGATTTCTCGACCTAGGTACACATAACTGCTGCATTCAGAGACGTTTGTTCCATTGAGAGTGAATGGGGCCTCAGGAACTAGTTCATTCTTCATGAACATTGTTTTCTTTAGATTCAGCTGTAGACCTATCTTTCCACATTCTCGGTCAAAGTCAGCCAGCATTTGTGCCGCTTGGCTAATGTTTGGGGTTATTAGAACGATGTCATCAGCGAAGCGGAGGTGGTGTAGTTGCCGACCATCTATCTTCACTCCCATTCCTTCCCATTCTAATTGTCGCATGATGTTCTCGAGGGTGGCACTGAAGAGTTTTGGTGAAATGGTATCACCCTGTCGAACCCCTCTTTTCACATTAATGATCACTTCTTTGTGGAATGGTGAGATCCTGGTGGTGAATCCGTAATAGAGCTCACGAAGGATCTTGATGTATTGGGTTTGAACACCCTGTTTGGCTAGGGCTTCGATGACTGCTTCAGTCTCCACAGAATCAAAGGCTTTCTGTAAATCAATGAACATGAGACAGAGCGGCATCTTGTACTCCCTACAAACCTCAATGAGCTTGGTTACTGGTGTGGATATGGTCGATTGTGCTGAATCCTTTCCGGGAGCCTGCTTGCTCGCATGGTTGTCCTTCATCTAGTGTTCTGCTAATCCTGTTCAGGATGACTCGTGTAAACAGCTTGTAGATGACGGACAACAGGCAGATGGGGCGATAGTTGCCGATGTCGTGAATGTCTCCCTTCTGGAACAGTAGAACTGTCCTGCTGGTTTTCCATTGGGAGGGTACCTTGCATTCGGACAGGTAGCCTGTGAAGAGCCGAGCTAGTGTATTGATGAGTACCGATGGCAGGTGTTCGGGTCTGACTTTGTCTGGGCCTGGTGCTGTTCCCTTCTTTACCGACAAGATGGAATGTCGGATTTCAGAAGGGAGAACGTTGGGAATGACATATCCATCCTGTGGAATTTGGTATGTGGGCAGGTGGATGTGGCTATCAAAGAGATTTGAGTAGAAGTCATGGATAATCTTCTCCATTGCCTTTCTGGAAGATGTGATAGATCCATCAGGGCGTCGGAGGGCAGTCATCTTGGTCTTATAGTTGGCGAAGGACAGGCGGGCAGTGCGAATGCTTTTCCCGGCTTCTGCTGCATCTTCCAGTATTTCTGCTCTTCTGTCTTTGAGGTCTTCTTTTATCGCTTCTCTGCACCGTTTAGCAAGCTTGGACGTTGGCTTTTTGCTGCTCCCGGTACTATTTCCTTATATTCTACGTGAGACAGATTATTTGGTATCTGTCCTTCTCCCTTTGAGTCTGCATAATACCCTCCACTTACATCTATGTCATTGCAGTGAGTCATAGGAGTTCAAGTTTTCTGATAGCCTTGTTCTAATGTGTGTATAATTGCCAGTTGGCTCATGGGTTATTGGGCACTCGGGTTGTTTCCAGATGCTGCTTTTTAGGAATAACCCATTGATAGTCCCAAAACAGTACACACGTGGTCCCTTCCCCCACCTCCTCACCAGAACTCATCACCTGTGTTTTAGTGACAGCCATTCTAACAGCTGGGACAGGACATCTCATGTGGGTGAGATATCATCTGAACCATGTTGAGCAGTGCACAGCACCCACATCGCCGCTGCTGCTGCCCAGCCACTTGCTGCGGAGCCCCAGTGGGAGCAATTTCATAGAAGATCTAATTTACTGAATAATAATAACATTAAAGCTTTAAGTTCATTTTTATCAATGATATCACCTAGTACTTTTTCTACATTTTTTCCTATCCGTAATTAAACCCAAACATAACACAACCTTTATTTTTTTATATCAATCGCTATATTCTTATTTTTTGTAGATTGCGGCTTTCTCATTTATGTGTTGACATCTCAGAGTGCTGAGGCTTTTCATGGCTGTCCGGGGAAATAATGAACCCAGGTCCCTGCGCATGCCGGGTGTGTGCTCCAGCCCAGGCCTCTGACTATCTGCATGGCTCTTTCATCCTTCCTTACATTTTATTTTTTTTGTTTCTAAATTTATTTTACCAAAATCCAAGCCAGGGAATTTAATGATCCTGTTTCAAGTTGTTTTATGACATTAAATTTTGTGAAACTGGAAAGACAGGGATTATACGGCCAACTGCAATGGATCTCTAGCACCCACAAGGTCCGAGAACTGCCAGGAATAATTCCTGAGAGCAGAGAAGGAGCAACCCCTGAGCACCATCTTGTGGGGTCCAAAAAGCAAAAAAAAAAAAAAAAAAAGACAGAAAAGCAAACTGTGTTTCTAACTTTATAATGTTTCACTTTCTGCTATTTGAACTTACTATTGCTGTACTTTCTCAATCTTCTTATAATAAAGGCTGAGTTCATGAGATTTTTTTTGTTGTATCTACTTATAATCACGTACTCACTTAATCTACATACTGCTTTAACTGCACTGCACAATTTTTGATGGTAAGGTTTTCCTAGTATCCATTAGAAAGTCTCCTTTGACTCAGAGTTTACCCTAAAACATTTTTATTAACTAACATGTAATATTTTGACCCATATTCTAAAATATTCATTTCGAACTTGGCTGTCTCATAGCAGAGAGCATGTTCTCTAGGGATCCAGATCATCAACATTTGTTCAGAGTTTGTGGTTTTTCGCTCATTTTTCAATTTTCTTTTTTTTTTGAGTGGTTGTTTGCACAATTTAAAAGACATTTAAGAACTGGAACCAAGGAAAAGGTACTGACTTTGCATGAGGTAGAACCAGGTTCAATCCCATCACCCGTATGTTACCCGAGCAGCATCAGGAGTGATCCATCTGAGTGCCAAACCGGGAGTAAGCTCTGAGCACAAGACGGTGGGGTGCAAAAACCCTAAAACAAAAAAATAAAGATATTCAGTCTTAGTGATCTACTGAAACGAAACATTCTATCTGTCCATTAACTCAAATTTGTTAGTCAGTTTATTCAATTCTGTTAATTATTGAAAAAAATCTTTTCCAACGTCTGTCAATGTATCTGTAAAGCCTAATGTATCTGTAAAACCTAAACAGATACATTTAGGTTTTATTTATTTATTTATATATATTCATTCATTCATTCATTCATACATTGATTCATTCATTCATTCATTGATTCATTCATTCATTCATTCATTGATTTTTTGCTTTTTGGGTCACACCAGCGATGCTCAGGGGTAGCTCCTGTCTCTGCACTGAGGAATTACTCCTGGCGGTGCTCAGGGGACCATATGGGATGCCGGGGATCGAACCTGGGTCGGCTGCAGGCAAGGCAAACACCCTACCCACTGGGCTATCGTTCTGGCCCTAGGTTTTATTTTTATCTGACAGTTTTGTCAAAAATAAATCTTTCATTGAAATCAATTACATTATAGGGTTATTGAGATTTATTCCTAATATTTAATTTTGGTCCTCATATGTATCAAATATTTATTGCCTCTTTTCCTCTGTTTTCCGGTTCTACTGAATTATAGGGAGACCATAGGTACACAGCCCCCATGAAGGTTGTACCCAGCACTGGGCAGTGAGTGTCAGCAGTAGTTACCACATAGCCCCTAGTAGCAGTCTCCAGGGCAAATCGAGCAGTCAGTCCTAGGACTCAACTGCCCAAGATCATTGGTGGAGTAGAAATATGATATACATACATAGATATGTATATATATATATATATATATATATATATACATACATAGAGAGAGAAATAGAGAAAAAGAGAAATCCAGCAAGCATGAGATCTAAATTACAAAACCAAGCTTGAAAGTGTGTCGACCAAGGAGACTAACTTGGGGATGAGAGGGACTCTGGGGACACTGGTGGAGGGAAATCAACACTGGCGATTGGACTGAGCTGGAATATTGTACACCTGACACTCAACTATCAATAACTATGTAAATCACATTGCTTTAATGTCGGGACTGCTGCCGGGGTCCCCAACAGTGTCGGGAAGCGAGTTCCCTTCTACCTCTGAAGCCGGGGGGGAATGGATGAAGACTCAGGAATCCGATGCAGTTTTAAAAGGGCTTTACTATCACAGGTTCCAATATACAATCCAAGAGCAGGGAAAACCTCCGGACTCTGGGTTCCCAGCTAGGCCCCAGCCAGGTGTAGGTCAAGATGGCTGCCACCACGTGTTGAGGCCCAACAGAGAATGGAGAGGACGGAGAAGCAAAACACCAAGGGAAGCCGAAATGGCAAAAGGGGGAAAAAAGAGAGAGCTTCTTTCTTCTTGCAGTTTATTTTATAGCTAGAAATCAGCCCAAACTCCCGCGGCCAGCCCATTCTGGGCTGGGCTATCTAGAGATGAAAACAGGAAAATACCTCTATAGAATATAGCAACTTCAGGAAACCATCTGGTTGTTTACAAGGACCCAGAGCTAATTAAAAGCCTCCTAGCAGAGCTGGGAGAAGCTATAAGATAAATGTAACTTCCCCTGGCAGGAAGGATCAAATGCCCTCAGGTAATTTCTCCCAGCACCTCACCTAATATCTTGAGCCAAGATCTGCCTGGAATTGCCTTTATAGGGTAGAGAAGGGGTTTCTGAGATGGCATGTCTCTGTACCAAAGACTAATACTAATGCCAGTTAAGGGGCCAGAGCGATAGCCCAGAGGGTAGGGCGTTTGCCTTGCATGTGGCCGGCCTGTGCCGGCCCGGGTTCGATCCCGGCATCCCATATGGTTCCCCGAGCACCACCAGGAGTAATTCCTGAGTGCAGAGCCAGGAGTAACCCCTGAGCATTGCCGGGTGTGACCCAAAAAAAAAAAAAAAATATATATATATATATATATATATTTATAATTTGTATTTTAGTTGCCTTTGAGTTATCAGGGAGCCATGCTTGCTTGCTTGGAGGCAAACAGCATTTCTCTCTGGTCTAATTACTTAGAGATCCAACGTGGCCAGGCAAATATGCTGGTAAGATCTAGCTAGTCCCACGATGCTTGTGGTAGCATGAGAGAATATTTATACCAGCCAGTACAGAATACATGGTCAGATAAAACTGCCGCATTCAGACTATCCCCCTATCTATGAAGTGACCGGCACGAGGCAATCCAGGGCAGATGCAGAGGCCTAGGCTTTTAGGTGTCCTGCAACACTTTATTAATACTTTATTGCACAAAAAAACAGAATATAAAGAGGAATAATTGAAATTAATTTCAATGGATAAAAAATAATATCTGACATAAAGAACAAAAGAATATGTTTCATTTAATTAAAGAGAATTCTGAGTATAATTTAATTATTGAAATTAATTATTATAATCATTGAATAAATTACTACACATTTTAAGAAAGAAGCCAAACTGATCTGCTGAAATTGACATCTACAGTCATTAAAATGAAAAATTTAGACAAATTAAAGGCACATTAGATATAGTTGAACAGTAAACTTAAAGATAAGTCATAGAATTACAATCTGAAGAACAAATAAAGAGTTCCAAAAAATGAGCCTTGAAACAATCATTAAGTACACTTATATATAGACGGAGACTTTCTTAAAGAAAGGAAAATGGGGAAGAAATGTATTTGTAGAAATAAAGGTTGAACATTTAACATGGTTGAAAAATTTGAATCTACATCTTCAGTGTTTTTATGACCAATAAAATAAAAACAAATACATTATAAGACATTTCATAGTTAAACTGTAAAAAAAAATGGGGTGGGGGTTGAATCGTGAAGAAGGGAACTGCAGTAGGACCAAACACTAACTTCATGTTAGCAACTCTGAAATGAAGGCAGTGTGATAATATACCAAAGACATTGACAAAGAACATCCATCATCTAAGCAATTCATTCCAAAATGAAGACAAAATATATGTGCAGGTAAAACTAAATTAGCTGCTAACAGTCATCCTTGCGAGGATAAAGGAAGTCTTCTGAAGTCAAATATTTGACTAGGCTTGAAAATACTGAATTGTTAAACTGTGTGGTGGGAAATGTGTATACTAAACCTGAATCTTCTATTAAATCTATTACTAGAAACAAAACTACTAATAAATTGGGAAAAATGAACATCAAAGGCTTAGCAATTTCAATTTGTTTTATATTTGAGATGTGTAAATTATATTACTTTTAATATATAAGTACTTCTGGTTGAAAATAGAGGATAGAGTCCAAACAGCTTTTCAAAATGGACATATATAAATTAAGATAAATGAAAATTAAGTTAAATTAAAGTTTATCATCATAAACTGTAATATGGAATATAATAAATATAAACCATATATATATGGATTACTGTAAAGAAAACACTTTATGTGTAAAAGTTGGAGGTAAAAGACAGACGGAATTCTGAAGGAAAAGAGCCTGAAAATTTAAGACAAAAAATGACAGACAGCTCTGAACTGTTCAGAGTATGAAGTTGGTATATCTCAATCTGAGATCACAAAGAAACCAGGGAACAATAAGTTCCAGGTGGAATTAATGGGAAATTTACCTAGGTCTTTCTGAAGGGGTACAAAAATCAGGGAAGGGTGCAGGAGCTGAGGAAAGGGCAGCAATTATCCACCTCCTCTTGCTACAGCCACTGTCGCTGGCAGGTGTCCTTTGTGACAAAATCAAAGAGTCTGAGGTTTTAGTCACCAAACTCAAGTCCAGGGCTCATTTGCCTACTGGCAGTTGTGCTGTTCAGATGGAGAGTTTTTCTCTACTCTGAAAAGTGATTTTTTACTTGGTTGAATTCTAAACCAAATATATGTCTTACTCATGTAATATTTGTCATCTGTTGTGCAGTGAATATCTTTTATGTAATATGGTCGACTATCCAGAGGAATCCATCTGTACCACCACATGAAACATCTAGAAACATCCATAAGGTAAGAAACCACAGGAAACCCAAGAAAACAGACTTGCTTCTTGTTTCCCTTCCTTCCTTCCTTCCATCCTTCCTTCCTTCCTTCCTTCCTTCCTTCCTTCCTTCCTTCCTTCCTCCTCCTTCCTTCCTTCCTTCCTCCTTTCCTTCCTTCTTTCCTTTCCTTTCTTTCTTTCTTTCTTTCTTTCTCTCTTTCTTTCTTTCTTTCTTTCTTTCTCTCTCTCTTTTCTTTCTTTCTTTTCTTTTCTCTCTCTCTTTTCTTTCTTTTCTTTCTTTCTTTCTTTCTTTCTTTCTTCCTTCCTTCCTTCCTTTCTTTCTTTCTCTCTCTCTTTCTCTTTCTTTCTCTCTTCTTTCCTTCTTTCTTTCTACCTTCCTTCCTTTCTTCCTTTCTTCCTTCCTTCCTTCCTTTCTTCCTTCCTTTCTTCCTTCCTTCCTTCTTTCTTCCTTCCTTTCTTTCTTTCTTTTCTTTCTCTCTTCTTTCATTCTCTTTCTTTCTTGTTTCTCTTTCTAATTCTTTCTCTTTCTAATTCTTTCTTTCAATCTTTCTCTCTTTCTTTCTTTATGTCTCTATCTCCTTATCGCCCCCGCATTATTCCTGCATTTCTTCTGCTTTTTTCCTCCTGTGTTTCTCTATTTTTCTCAGGATATATTCCTGTCATTGGAAGATGAGAACAGCCTTTCTGAGGAAGGGATTAAGAGGTGATTCTGGAGAGCAATGAGCCTAGGCAGAGTAGGATTGAGCTCTGGAATTTGTACTGAAAGATACCACAGTGGGTGTCCTGAGAGATGCCTGGGATCAGCTCCAAATCTAGTAAGCAGCAACTGAAGACAAGAGAACTTAATAGCTGGTGTGTCTGTGGGAGGCCAGGGTCCAAACCCATGGATGGTCTCTGATCCCAGCATTTCCCCAGTGGTGGCCAACAGAGGTCACTGATGAGAGTTCCTGGGCACTGACTCCAAAAAGCACATCCTATCTGACAGAGCTGGGTACGCAGATGTCTCTTTGAGTTTGTGATTCTTTTTTTATTTTTTGAGTTTGTGATTCTTGAGCAGCAGAGCAGGGAGGGAAGGGATCCATGGGGCTTCATACAGAGCCTCCCTGATGTTTCTTCTCGAGAAATAGGTGAAAGGGAAGAATAACACAGAGCTCCTGAGGTAGTGAACATCCATGGTGTTCATGAACATGGAAGGTTGTAGCTAGCCAAGAGAGTGAGAGTTGAGAAATGAGTCCCAGAGCCTGTCTTTTCTGCCTTCGCAGGGTCCATCAAAGCCCTGTAAGAAGTGCAGAAGGAGCAGAGAAATGGCACAAGGTAAGCACTTGAGGTCACGCCTCTCCTCCTTCCCCTGGAGTTTGGCTTTTGAACCCCAAAGGTGGTCAGCGGCAGAGGCCTCCCTCAGGAAACACAGCCTGGGAAAGGTTTCTGGGCAGAAAAATGAACCATGACACATCCCTGAATGCCCAGCTAAGAGCCAGGCCCAGAGCAGCTAAAGAATGGGACTGGATTGGACCCACAGTGCCTGGCCAAGGAGGTGGGACTCAGGCCCATGGGAATAAGTTGTTAGCTGTGTGGTCCCTGCCCTATGTCCCCACCTACCCAGGGGAATGTCCTCAAGGAAAATGAACGTGGATGCAGCACTTAAGTGACAATGCACCCTCATGATAAGAAGGGACAACCCAATAGGCAATCGGTGGTCAGTCGGGACGTCCATGTGACCTTAGTGAGTTCTGCTGTTGAGAGAAATCTTAGGGGTTCTCTTGAAAGTGCTAGGGCCTCCCTTTACCTTGTGACCCAGTTTCCTTCATTACAGCTCTCAAGATATGTCTGGAGGAATTAGAAGAGATTCGGAAGATGGTTTTAGTTGTGGACAGGTACAGGATCTTACTCTCCACCCCTGTGGGCTCTCAAGTTTATGGAGTGGGCGGTGGGGATCCCAAGATCCCAGGGACAAAGGTGGCCTGCAGCTGACCTATAGCAAGAGCGCTGGGGACAGTGCAGCTCAGCACTGTGGTGAGGGCATCAGGCACACTGTGAAGTCATGTCGCCCATGTATGGGTACTGGAGAGGCTGTGGGCTGCAGCTCCCTGTGCAGCCTGCCTGCACCCAGGTCCCCTGAGGCCCTGTCTGACACTGGGGCCTCTGAATTCCCACAGATACTTAAGGAAACACACCAAAATGAAAGATTTCTTAGATCATCACCCGCCCTGGCGAGGTCCAGATTATGAGGAAGATCATACAACTATGGATTCTCCAAACTCCCACCGGCACTCGAGGAAACACACCAAAATGAAAAACTTAGATCATCACCCACCCTGGCGAGGTCCAGGTTATGAGGAAGACCATACAACTATGGACTCTCCAAACTCCCACCGACACTCAAGAAAAAACGCTAAAATGAAATCCTTCTTAGATCATCGCCCGCCCAGGCGAGGTCCAGGCTATGAGGAAGATACAACTACAGACTCTCCACTGTCTCCCCCCTCCTCCTCCAGCCCAGTTCCCACCATCTCTGACCTCCAGCCCCTGCCCCAGCTTGTCATCCTTCTCTACTTCCAACCCTTTGCTCAAGAGCAACTCTAGACCTTCAAACTCCCGGAAACGCTTCCGCCGTCACCATCACCACCACCTCTCTCCCCTCCCTCCTCTGAATCTGGGGAACAGAACATCTCCCCTCCCTTTCCCACAGCCTCCTCTGTCCACCGCACCACCATCGCCAGCGTTCCCCAAACGGAAATGCAGTCCCTCCCACCGGACAGCATTCGAAAGGACACCTGCCCGGGTTCACGTGCCCTCTGGCCGGATTCTTCCATCAAAACCCTCTTGGGCCTGGGCCAGTCAGACAGTCCTGGGCAGACCCTGTCCTGGTGGCAGATGAATACCGAGACCCTGAGCCTACCGGCATCATCACCCTCTGAGTTCCAGGAAAAGCAGATTTCCCACGTCTCACCAGGACCCGTAATGTGCAGAGAGCCTGTAAACAAACGGGCTGAGGCTGGCTACCTGTCTTTCATCAGCCCTGACTGCCAGAGGTTGCTGGAAATGCTTATCAACAAGAAAGTGGAGCTGAGGGTCTGGAAGAGGGGAAGAAACTTGGAGTCTTTAGAAGGCCCCTTGAATTCTTTGGGGAACGTGACTATATCACAGGCTGATGAGCAGGATTCTAATGGTTTCCAGTCCTCCTGGAGCATGAAATGCAGATCAGAGCAACTCCTTGGTCCTGAGTGGCCCCCACACCCTGACAGTTGGGGAGTACAATTAAGGCAGAGATTCAGGCAACTCTACTGGGGTCTCCCCTTTCTTCACAGTGAATCACTAGTGGCTCGTGTCAGGTTTGCTGACCCTTTAATAAGACAGCCCTCTACCATCTTTAACCCACACATTTATGGCAGAGAAAAAGAGAGTCAGGAAGCAGCACCTTCTCACTTGGCACCACGTGAGCCCTTGCCTGATACTTCAGCCCCCACTCAGGCTCTGACAGCAGAGAGGTCCGCGATTCGGACTAAGACTCAGATGGACACTGAGGTCCGTCGCATAGTCACACCACCTTCCTCGCCACCTGGAGAGGTAGAGAAGTCTTTCCCGAAGTAACTGTTACAGGAGCATCTTCTCTTGCAAGTACCCCACAGAACAGCGAAAGTCACCCGCTGAAGACCAATCTAGGAAGTGGAAGGATCTTACCACGTATGGTACCAATATCCCAACAGATCCTTAATCCAGACTCCTTTGACCTCCAGCAGCACTCTGGGGACTCGCAGGGCCCAGTGTCCAGGGTCTGATCTTCCTAAGGTTTTGGATAGCCCTGAACCACAGGAACAATTGGAAGGATGGCTCCCGAAAAGTAATGGCCAACTAGCCCTAACACCGAGGCCAACTCAGAGGAGATTCCCAGTGGAGCAGAAGCCACAGGACAGTCGCAAACTCTCAAGGCCCTCTACTTTGATGAACCCAAGAAACCAATGGGTAAAAAATTGTAGGTTCAAGTGCCCAGAAGAAAATCTATCTGAAAATAAGTTGGGGCAGGATATAGGGCACAGTGTGGGTCAGATCCTACGGGATGTCATTACAGGCTCAGCCAAGTTCCCCATAGAGATGATGGAATCTAAACGTATGATATCAAGAAGAGAATTCCTGAAACCCCCCACAATGGACCAACATAAGTCGCCTCTTCAGGCCATCACCTGCAACTTGGTGAGCCAAATGTGGAACCGTGAAGTTGCCCTGAGGGATGGGCACCACAGTGAAGAACTCAACTCAGTACTGCTGATTCCTGAACAAAAGATGAGCAGGCCTCAGCCCTCACAAGACTCTCACCAGAGGCAAGCACTGCAGGAGGTCAGTTTAGGCTCCCAAGTGGATGGGGTGTTAGAGGACACAACAGTTCAGGAAATTCAGGAGTTCTCATCTCGGGAAGTGCCTCCGAATTTGATTCTGTTAAAGACATTCAACTTAGTCTTTCAGCCTCATCTTATAAATCGTGTCAAAACCTCATAGAACATGCAAATGACATGACCTCACCAGCAGAAAAGACCTGTCGTATCCCTCTGGATTTCCAAGTCTTGGCAAAGTATAAGAAGAAGCCTCCCAGAGTCTGTCAATAACATCCACCTTTTAGACTGTGAGACTGGTGTCATCCTGCAAGACTGTGCTACGGACACACTTCTCCAGGACTGCCGTGGTAATGTGTTTCGTGCTGCAGATATTCTGGCATCTCATGTCTCTAAGGTTGGCCTCCACCGTGTCTCCACAGAGGACACATCGGATTCCCAGGTGTTGCACGATCTCACATCATGCAAAAGGAGGAGGCTGGGCCATCAGGCGTGCCCTAAACACAGCCTGGACAATATTTCAACCCCTCCTCATGAGGAAAAGGATGTCAAGCATCCACAAATAGAAGTGATAAAACAGTCCTCTGGGAAGAGGATTTGTGAAACCACCAAGATGAGATCACATTTATCTCATGAGAACAAGGAGACACACCTGAGTGAGGCCCGTGATCTGCGGGATGAGGAACAGGAGCCTACAGAACACAGCTTGAAAAATAAATTCAGAGGGCTTCTGGAGTGGTTTCTCCCCACAAGGGACCGAAGAACTGAGGACAGGCTGAGTCAAAGCAAACCCACGTCATCTATTTCCCGGAGTCATGGGGCACCAGGGAAAAGCAGATCCCTCACTGCTGAAGCAGAGGCTCTGAAGGTTGCTGTTGGCCACATTCTGGAAGAGGAAATCACACTTCAGCAGCCACAGCCTGCCTCCAGGTCAAGCTGGGGCAAAGAGAAACATAGAGGTGGTCACGTCCACAACCAGAGATCCCCTGGCCAAGAGTCAAGAGAAATGTTGCTGGACACTATCCACAAAGACATCCTCAAGGACTACATTCTCTATGCAAAGAAAGAGTCTGCCCGAAAAAGTCACATGTCTCCCCAATGAGCTGAGGAGAGCAGCCAAACCCAGTCAGTACAAGTCAAGGCACTCAGGAGCCTCTGAGCACCAACCCCAGGGGGCAGACACTCTCGCCATAAAAATCATGCCGCCCCTCCCCCAGCCTATCATCAGACTGCGGCCATGCATGGCACAGTCCATTCTAAGGAGAGACGCCCTTATTCTCACTTCAGGTCCTCCGTTGACCACTAGCAGCTGTCTTGTGTACTGCACTCATCGGTGACACAATAAAGCTCATGTTGCCATGAGAGACAGTGCCTCTGTCTCTGCCTTCCCGGGGTGGGGGGGTACGGGTTAGGGCCACTGTTCCTGAGTGGCCTGAGCAGTTACTTTAAAGAGATGGGGTCACACACACAAAGATACTCTTAACCTCTCTCTAAGTGCACCTAAACACTTTGTTTACACCAACAATGGAAGATAGCAGCACTTGTCTAGGCAAACAACACAAAAAAACAAAAAAACCAAACCACTAAAACCCCAAACCACTGAAGCTGAATAAGCTGTTCTCCTCAACAACTGAATAACTCCAGGAATTGCAGAGGCTGAAAATCCCTTTAGGCTCTGCCACACACATCACAGACTAGAGGTTAGGGGCGGAGTAGCCTACAGTGATAGATATGTGAAGTCCAACCCAAGAAGCCCCTATTCTCCTCGACAGAGGAGTGGAAGATATATAGCAGGGATGGGTAGGTGAGGGGGCGTGTCACCTAGAGGAAAGAGTGGCCCTCTCTCTGAGAGCAGGCCGGTGATTGTGCTTTCCCCATCTATCACTAGACACCTGGGCTATTGGGCGGTGAATTGGGAAGGCAAAGTCACTCTGTCCTCCCCAGAAATGGTACACAGATTAAGCCAGGGATCTCCTCCTATCAATAAGTCCCAGGGTGCCTCAAGGGGCTGCACTCCAAGCCCCTGGAATCCAGACACCACTGCAAAGTAACTCTTTAGAGAGGGTCAGATCCCCAGAACAGGGAAACCTTGGGACAGGGTAGGTCAATACTCATCCCACACATCCTTAATAAGCTGCACGATGGCTCCCAGGTTAGAGTCCTGCAGCAGTTTTTCTTTTTTTTTTTTTAAAGTGTTTTATTATACCACCGTGAGATATACGATTACAAAGATATACAATTAAAAAGTTCATATTTGGGTTTTGGTCATATAGTGTTCCAGCACCCATCCCTCCACCAGTTCCCATCTCCCACCACCAACATCCCCGGTTCCCTCCCCCCTTACCCAGCCCACCTCCATGGCAGGTTATTTCTTTACCTTTCTCTCTCTTTCTCTTTTCCTTCCCTTCCAGATTGCGGATTACAGAACATACATTTAGGGTTTTCATGTGTATCTTTTTGCGTGTATTGAATACTCAGTTTGAGGGCGGTATTAGTACTTTCGACAATTGTTAGCACACTGTTCCATTTTCTGTCTTACTTAGCCTATGACTCCCACACGTTTGTGATAATTTCCACCTTTGACAAGACCTCCTGATCCATGTTTCACTTGACCTTGGATATTGGTATCATAATATGTCCATATATATTTATGTCATGCAAATAATGCAGTCATTCTCTATCTGTCTCTCTCCTTCTGGCTAATTTCACTCAACATGATACTCTCCATGCCCATCCACTTATAGACAAATTTCATAACTTCATTTTTCCTAACAGCTGCATAATATTCCATTGTGAAGATGTACCAAAGCTTCTTTATCCAGTCATCGATTCTCGGGCACTCTGGTTGTTTCCAGATTCTGGCTATTGTGAATAATGCTGCTATGTCGGCAGAAGGTAGATCTAAGGATATGCGAAGGAAGGTCTGATGGATACTGCCTGTTAACAGATACACAGGGACTTCTGGCAGACTGTCTCCCAATAGAGTTAGTATGTAGAAATCCCTAGTGAGACTGTTAATCAAAGCTGCAGGTACCCAGACAAGGCTATCTTAGGACATTTCTCTGCACATTTCCTTGTTGGCTATAACTAGCCCAAGATGGAGTCTAATGGACAATGCTTAAAGTTAGGCAGAAAACAGGTTTTTCTTGTTCTTCTGTCTGACAGGTGCTTGCCATCAGGGGCTAGTCCAGAAGGCTGCATTAGCAACTGTAGTATGTTCTTTTGTTCATATCATCTTACCTAGATAGCACCCCCTGCAGGTTTTTGGTTCCTGGTTGTCTCCTTCCTATTATTCCTAAGTCCTATTCAATGAATGTGAACTGTCTTTGTAATGTAAACCACGCAAACTTTAAGCTGTATTGCCATTTGAGACCATGGGATAAGAGAGTTGGGGTCTTGGTGGAGGTATCAGTCAGTCAAGTCAGTCAGTCAAATGAGTTAGTTCAAATAAGTGAGCTCAGGTCAGTCAGCTAAAGTCAGTTAGCTGCGGTTAGTTAGCTGCCAAGATGAGAACTGCTGCCCCTCCGGCTTGTGATCATTAAAAGTATTAATGGATATATGTCGTGTTCCTGGTGTCTCATCTCTGCGCCTCCGACCCAACAGGACATTCCTGCATCACTGCTATGAACATAAAAGTAGGGATGGTGTTTCTGCTGTGTATTTTTGGCTTCCCAGAGTATATTATTGTTGTAGGCAGGCAGACAGTGGGGCACCACATGGCAATAAAAATTCTTGAAGAATTTTTCGTGATCCAGAGTCACACCTGTTATCACAGGGAACCAGACTTGATAAGACCATATCAACAATAGACCCTGGGGGAAGGGAAGGCCAGAGGGAATGTGTGAATGGCTTTCACTGATTAAATCTCCTGAGGGAGATGAATCAGCCTTCCCACCCAGGACCCAGCTCAAGGAAGACCCCAGAACATTCCAGCCAAAAGGGGATAAAAAGCCCATTTGAAAATCAATTGGGGCTCTCCATCTTTGGAGTAGCCTGCGTTCTCCCTTGAGCGCGTTACTCTCTCTCTTACTTCCTCTCCCCTTCCCTCTCCAAAAACCTCCTCAATAAAAACCTATTTTACTTCACTGCTCGTCGACTCCTGAAAATTCTTTTTCTGCGAGAAAGACAAGAACCCTGAGGCAGCCCTGGGTAAGGCCTAGGACTGACTTTCCTTTCCTGCAAAGAGCAATTCTCTCTCCAGCCTGAGTCCGTGGCTCCCGAGAAACCTCGGGTGGTGGGGATTAACTCCCATGCCTAGAGATCAAGCGGGCATCAGGTGTGGCTTGACGGCCACCTCGTGGGGCTGGTGGGGCTCAGGCCCACGCTGTGCAGGGGCTCATCGCAGACTTTATCAGTCCTAAGCCTGCCCAGCGGGTCCCGGGTGGCAGAGGTGGCTGGGGAGAAAGCGACCATCTCTCTCCCCTTCCGGCTTCACATAAGTCACCCGTGGGGTCCACCTGCAACATTTTTGGTGACCACGAAGCAGGATATTGCAGTGAAGTCCCCCAGAAGGAGGTCATCTGTGAAAATCTGTAGAGAAGGTATGCTCCCTCAGAAATCTCTAGGGGTGATGGGGGAGGAATGTTATAATCTCTGTGCGAGTGAGTGAGTGTGTGTATGAGCACCCTGATAGGTCTTCCTATCAGGTGTGAGTCTGTGGCTCCACGACCGGCACCCTTAAGGTCCCACGAAGGTTACGGAGCCCGAGTGGGCTGTCTGCTACAATGAACATATGGTCTATGGTGGCGCTGACCTAGTGGTCGGGCACAAGTCACAACTGCTGAGTCCACTATGGCTAAGTTCTTCACTGGTAGACAAGCAACTGAATGGTCTCTGTAAAGAGGCACCCCCTCCTTTGTCTGTCTCCTGTCACCTATCACTAAGGGAGGGATGGGAGGAAGTCCATTAGTGAAAGATTCTAGGAGACCAAATTGCAGGTAGCATTCCTTTTTCCCTCTCTCCCCTTGTCCCAGACTAAGAAGAAAACTGGCTAGGGTTAGAAAACACCAGGAGGTCAATTAGAATGTAAATGAGGTCTCAAGCATCTTTAGCCCCAGGCAAAGAAAAAAAAAGGGTAAAAGGCCAGGAAGGAAAACCTCAGCCAAAGCAGCAAGGCAGAATCCAGTGAGAGACCCAGTAAATGTAGCCAAGGCAAAAAGGCAGAAATTAGAATCTATTAAGAAGTCCAGTGAATGTCAGAAAGGCAGAACCTGAGAACCTAATAAAAGTCCAGTGAATGGCAGAAAGGCAGAAATTAAAACCTAATGAAAGATGCAGCTGAAAGAGTTGGCCACCCGATGGGGTGACTGGCTGGGAGCTTTGGAACCCCGCACCTATCAAGGAAAACTCTGAGAGACCGGGTCCTATGCAAAAGCAAGGGTTTTATTAATAAGCGAGTATACTGGGGCCCATAGCATGACCCCAAGTGGTCAGTGGCTAAGAGCCCCGAGCCCTTCCAGGGAGGATCTTTTAAGAGATAGTTCCCCTGCTACAGAAAAGCCCGCGCATAACCATCCAATAGATTTAAAATATTATATCAAGGTCTGCGCGCAGGCAGCCAATCACTTTGTACCAAGTAACCATTCCCCACCAATCAGATCATTCTTAATTCTTCTTTCTATATTTGGTGCGGGTAGATACACGCATGGGATCATGGGTCAGCAATGGCTATGCGTACGTGCAGGAATGCAATCCAGGCAATTCAGGCCAGATAGTAGATTCTGGGCGGGGGTCTCATAACCTCTAACAGGAATTTGTTCTGGGCCTTTTGTAGATAACAAAAAGGTTACTTCAAGATGAAAAGGACACTCAGGCCCTAAATTGGTAACTTTCCATGAGTAGGCCTGCCCTGGTTGGGAAAGAGGGGTTTCTGCCTTCTTTCACAGCAATGTCAGCAAGGTCGAAGAAGGTAGCAACCAACAAAGGCAGAACTTTTTTTTCCTCTATCTTTGGAAACCCAGGACAGGCTGGTCTGGCTCCACACGCAGGTCATGGTCGTGGTGGATGCCCGGAAGGCCCCAGGGACGCTTGGGGTAACTCAGAGGTAACTTATGGAGACGTCCATAGTCAAAGTGGACCCCTGACTCTCGCCAGGGCTAGGGGCGGCGACCCCACCCGGGGAGTGCTTCCCCTCCTCGGGCTGGGGCGGCGACCCCACCCGCGAGTGTTTCTCCTCTCCAGGCCTGGGGCGGTGACCCCACCCGCTAGTGGTTTTCTCCTCGCCAGGGCTGGGGCAGCAACCCCACCCGTGAGTGGTTTTCTGGATTAAAAGTTTTGCCAAGGAACCATCTCTTTTAGTTTTTTTTCTTCTCTCATAGGTTGCTGCCAGTACACCAAAATATGGGAAATTCTGCCTCTATACCCAAGGAGTCCCCCTTGGCTTGCTGTTAAAGCACTGGATGAACCTTCAACTAGACTGTCTAAGCAAGGCACGGCTCAAAGACCTTTGCAACAAATCGTGGCCTAAATATAAACTAGAACACGGGGGAAAATGGCCAGTAAATGGTAGCTTGCAATACAACACCATCTTGCAGCTAGACCGCTTTTGCAAGAGGCAAAGGAAATGGGATGAAACCCCCTACATCCAAGCCTTCATGGCACTGTATCAAGCTTCTATGGGGATGCTACAGGGAAAAAGAGCCAGAACCAGATCCCATAGACCATATTCTGATGATGTTTCCTCCACACGGAGGTCTGATTGGACCCCGGGGGCCTCAGCCCCTTTGGAGGAGGCTCAGGCTCAGGCTCCGCTGCCACTGTTGCCTCCACCTCTGCCGCTGGCTCAGGCTCAGGCTCAGCCTCTGTTGCCGCCTCAGCCTTTGCACCCTACTGCACCTCCGGTTTCGCTCTCGCTCCCTGCCGCTGGCTCCCCTAGAGTCCTTAAAGACTCAAGAGGACTGGGCTTGCACTGGTCAAGCCTCACTGCCAAAACTATCCCCAGCAATCCAAAGCTCTTCTGGTCCAAGGTCTCCAAGCACTAGGGCCCACAGAAATCGCAGGGGTACCAAGGAGCGCAGCTTCTCCTCAGAAGAGACCAGTGCAGAGGAGAGTAGTAGCAGAAGGGCCAGCAGAAACCGCAGGGGGAGTAGAGGGGGCGCGGTCTCTCCTCAGGAGACCAGGCTGGCCCAGAGACAAAAGTTATTAGCAGAGGAGCTCACAGATATCATAGGGAAATTAAAGAGCACAGCTCCTCCTCAGAAGACGAGGCTGGCGCAGGGGATAACTGCACAAAAATCTGCTGCCACTCCAAAGAAACCTTAAAACGTCTCCCTCCCTCGGAAACTAGTCTAACAGGGCTTACTCAAAGTAAAGTCTCCTACCACTCAAAACCAGAAAAAATTCTTCCTCTAAGAGAAGTGCCAAATGGGGAGGGAGGGATAGTAAAGGTTCATGTACCTTTCACAATGGGTGACCTTCACCGATGTAAGCAGCAGCTAGGAAGGTTTTGGGAAGATCCCTCAAAGTTTACAGAGGAATTTCAAACTCTAACTTTTAACTTTGAGTTCACCTGGGATGATGCACAAATAGTTCTGTCCAATTGCTGCACCCCAGAGGAGAGAACACAGATTATAGCAGCTGCGCAGGTTCATGCAGATGAGCTCCATGCAACTAATAGAGACCTCCCCGTGGGTTTCACGGCAGTTCCCCTAACAAACCCTGGGTGGAATTACCAGACTGAAGAGGGAAGGAAGATGCGGGATTACATGATTAACTGTTTAATAGCGGGGATGAAAAAGTGTGTTACTAAGGCCGTGAATTATGATAAGCTAAAGGAAGTTATGCAGGAGAAAGATGAAAATCCCTATAAGTTCCAGGGAAGGCTAATAGAGACAGTGAGGAAGTACACAAACATAGACCCCCAGTCTGAGGCAGGGAAGGTCCTAATAGCCTCCTACTTCATAAATCAGTGTGCCTTTGACATAAGGAGGAAGCTCCAAAAAGTTAGCTATGGGACCCCAGACCCCTCTAAGCCAGCTTGTTGAGATTGCGTGCAGTGTATACAATAACCAAGAGCAGGTTGAGAAGGCTGAGAGAGCCCAAAGAGATGGGTTTAAACAGCAGCAGGCTCAGTTGGTAGCAGTTGCTATCAGGAAAAGCCCTGGGACCTCAGAGTAACCCTAGAGGCAATCTCTCAGCAAGAAGACCTGGAGAAAAAGCCAGAAGACCTCAAACCAGGAGGTCCGAAGAGGAGTGTTATGAATGCGGAAAGGTGGGACACTGGAGAATAGACTGTCCTGATCTGTTTCCACCGCCTGGGCCATGCCCTAACTGCAAGGAGGAAGGCCACTGGAGAAGGGATTGCCCTCACCCCAGAGAGGGAGGCGGGCTTCCCTGCTCTTGAGGCCCCAGTGCAAGAAGACTGAAGAGGCCCGAGGTTGTCATCGGCTCCGAATTCCAACCTGAAAAGTTACAAAAGCTGAGCCTCGGGTTACCTTTGACTTCGCAGGTAGGAACATCAATTTTTTAATTGATACAGGAGCCACCTACTCTGTCCTTAGCCAATCTCCAGGACCTCTCTCGGCCGACTCATGTGAGATTATAGGGTAGATGGGGTCCCCATAAGGAGCTCAACCTTTGAGCTGTAGCTATGATGACATAATTTTCTCTCATGCCTTTCTAATTGTCCCAGAGTGCCCAACCCCTTTACTGGGGAGAGACATAATGCACACTTTGGGAAGTACCCTCCAGCTTTTCCCCTCAAAGGAGAGAATCTTTATAGCTGTCTTAATACACAGTCCTGAGACAGATCTCTCAGACATCCCCTTCGAGATTAAAAATGCTGTAAACCCTGTGGTATGGGATCAAGGAATGCCTGGGCGTGCCTTAGAGGTGACCCCAATGAGAATTAGTCTCAAGGAAAATGTAGACTACCCCCACAAGAAGCAGTATCCCATTAAACCTGAGGCTAGGAAAGGGTTACAGCCCCTAATAAAGAAGTTTTTAAGACATGGACTGGTAATACCTTGTCAGTCACCCTGCAATGCTCCTATCCTCCCAGTTAAAAAATCAAATGGTGAGTACTGGCTAGTACAGGACCTCAGAGCTGTTAACGAAGCAGTGATACCAATCCACCCTATTGTGCCTAATGCATATAATATGTTAAATCAGGTTCCCGGCAACTCAGCCTGGTTCACTGTACTGGACCTGAAGGATGCATTTTCTTGTATCCCCTTGCACCCTGACTCCCAACTCCTCTTTGCTTTCAAGTGGACAGATCTGGACACTATTGAAACACAGCAGTACACCTGGACTGTCCTCCCTCAGGGCTTCAGCGATAGCCCCCACATTTTTGGAAATGCATTAGGAAAGGAACTTAGAGAGTTGCAGCTAAAGGATGGAGCTGTTCCTAGTATGTAGATGATATTCTCATTTGCAGCCCAACAAGAGAGGCCTCCATCAGCCATACAATTCAGGTTCTAAACTTTTTGGGGAAACGTGGGTATAAAATCTCCCTCTCCAAGGCACAAAATGCCAAACAAAAGGTTAAATATCTGGGATATATACTTACCCCTGAAGGCCGGACGCTATCTAGTGATCGCAAGGAGGTCATTCTAAAGCTCATGCCTCCAAAAACTAAGAAACAATTGAGGGCTTTCTTAGGAATGACAGGATTCTGCAGACTCTGGGTCCCCAACTATGGAGTTATAGCAAAACCTCTTTATGTGGCCCTAAAAAGGAACAGATCTTGAGCCCCCTAAACTGGGACAAAAACTGCCAATTAGCATTTCAAAACCTGAAGGACAAGCTGGTTGCAGCCCCAGTCTTAGCAATACCTGATTTAGAAAAGTCTTTCACCTTACACGTAGCTGAAAAACAAGGAACGGCACTGGGCCTATTAATTCAAAAGTTAGGAGAACTCCCTAGACCCGTCGCCTACTTATCTAAGCAGCTAGACAGTGTGGCACAGGGCTGGCCCGGTGCCTGCGAGCAGTAGCAGCAACTGCCCTGATGGTAGAAGAATCCATGAAACTTACTCTAGGACAGCCACTAGAGGTTCTGACTCCCCATCAGGTCCAGAGCGTGCTGGAGATAAAAGGCCTTCAATGGCTGACAGGTGGGAGACTGACAAAATACCAGCTCTGCTCTTAGACTCTCCAGAAGTAACTCTCAGAACTTGTCGGACCCTCAATCCGGCAGCCCTTATCCCCTTGCCTGAGGACACCCATGGAGCCCTAGATCACAAGTGTGTAGAGGTAATTGAGCAAGTGTATTCTAGCAGGCCTGACCTAAAAAGAAGCTCCCCTGGACAATCCAGACGAAACCTGGTTCACCGATGGTAGCAGCTTAGTTCATGAAGGAACCGGAAAAGCAGTGTATGCTATTGTTAGCCTTAGCAGGATAGTGGAAGCAAGAGCCTCACCAGGGGGAACTTCAGCTCAAAAGGCAGAATTAATTGCTCTCACCAGAGCCTGCCAACTGGCCAAAGGGCTAAGAGTGAACATCTACACTGATTCTAAATATGCATACTTAGTCTTACATGCACATGCTGCAATATGGAAAGAGCGGGATTTTTAACTGCTAAAAATAGCCCAATAAAGCATGGGGAAGAAATTCTAAAGTTACTGGAGGCTGTACAGGCCCTAAAGGAAATAGCAGTTATACACTGCAAAAGGACATCAAAAGGGGGACTCTGAGATAATTGAAGGAAACCATCAAGCAGACACTGTGGCCAGAAAGACCGCTCTCAGTGCTCGTTCCATCATGGGGTTAATACCCTATTCAGAGAATGCTTTATCAAAACCAGAATATTCTGCAGAGGAGGAACAGTGGGCATTGGAACGAGGTCTTCAACAGGAAGTTAATGGATGGTTTACTAAACAAGCTAAACATCACTAACAAAGCAACTAGAAGAAAACCACTCACGAGGCACCCAGGACGGATGGCGGATTCTAGCCCTGGCCCGTGACCCCAGCAGAGCCTCGCAAACAAGCAAGATGACCCCCCACTCGATGAGGGCTGCCATTTTCCACATCCAGACTTCCCTCTCATCAGAACTCCACCCAGCAGACCAGCCTATCACAGCCCGCCTCGCACAGCCGCTTGCAGCCCCACGTTTCATCAATAAATGCTGGATTTAGAGGTGACTACAAGAGTATGCCACCCAGTAAGCCTGGCAAGCTGTCCGTGTCGTATTTGATATGCCAAATACCAGTAACAATTATATTAGGTCATTCCCATGACCTAATTTAATGGTTTGAGGCTCTTTATGTTCCTGGAGCAAGCAGATGCCCTTGGGCTCTACCAGCATGAAACAGGACATATGGAGATGTTACTGGTGCCCGCTCGAGAAAAATCAATGATGAACGGGAAGATAGTGATAGTGATTACTAAACAAGAAAAACTGCTTATTCCTGAGCCAATGCAGTGGAAAATCATTAAGGGACTACATGAAGCTTCCCACCTGGGAAGAGATGCCTTGACAGCACTAGTAAAAAGTGTCTTCCATGGAAAGGGACTAAACAGGACAGTGAGAGAAGTAGCACAAAACTGTGCTCTATGTGCCATTAATGAACTTAGCGGGAATCCTAGGCCCCCTCTCCTAGCGCCACCTGTCCAGCATCGAGGAACTTACCCAGGGGAGGATTGGCAGCTTGATTTCACAATGATGCCAAGCTGTTCAGGGTATAAGTATTTATTAGTCCTTATTGATACCTTTACTGGATGGGCACAGGCCTTTCCAACCCGCCATGAAAAGCCAGGGAAGTATCTAAAGTGTTGCTTAAGGAAATAATCCCTAGGTTCGGCTTACCTAGGTTACTACAGAGTGATAATGGGACTTCTTTTATGTCTAAAATCATCCAGGATTTAGCCTCTGCTCTAAAGGTTAATTACCAGTTTGATGCAGCCTGGCACCCCCAATCCTCGGGGAAGGTAGAAAAATTCAATCATACCCTTAAAAAGATATTAGGGAAGCTGTGTCAGGAAACGTCTGAGTCGTGGCTTTCCCTCTTACCAATAGCTCTTCTCAGGCACAGAATAGCGCCAAGAGCAAAACTCCAACTTAGTCCCTTTGAATTACTATATGGCAGACCCTTCCTAACCACTGATTTCTTATTAGATTCAGAGAGCTTAGAGCTAACTAAGTGTGTCGTGAACCTAGGGCGAGTACAGCAGGCAATTAATGAATATGGAAATGTGGTTTTGCCTCATCCAAACAAAGAGCTACCTCCCAATAAGGTTCAACCTGGTAGCTGGGTCTTATTAAAGACCTGGAAAGCGGGGTCTCCTTCAGACCAATTGCTACCCAAGTGGAAGGGACCTTACCAGGTCATCTTGAGCACTCCCATGGCAGTAAAACTAAGTGGAATTTCTAGTTGGGTTCATTTTTCCAGGATAAAACCAATCCTGCCCACATCAAACCGTGAGGAGACACGGGCAGAGGACAAGGCCGCCTACTCCTGTGAACCCATCGAGCATCTGAAACTGCTTTTTAAGAAAAACTAAGAAACACTTCTCATCAAAGAGCTAAGTATGATGCCCCTGTGCCTGAAATCGCTACTACTAGGGATAATTATCACACGTCCAACAGAAACAGGGCCTAACACACTTTTTACAATGGGCCCACCAGTATGCAAAGGAAAGAAATCAGAGTGTGTGCTGGGTATGTGGGCTTATGCCCCTCTCGTAGTACCCGGGGCTACCCTGGTGGGTGTCTCCCACTTCAAGGAACAGACTGGACATCTCTTCAAGAGTTAATAGGTCTTTATAAGAAACTGTTTATCTTCTCAAACTCCTCCATCACCAGGTCAAATGTAAGTGAATGGCCTGGTGTTTCTATGTCCATAAAAGAGCCTGGACATAATGTATCCTTTTCTATTTATCAAACCCAACAACTAGCAGACCACGCCTATCCAAAACCACAACAAAATGCATCTAAAATTATAATGCCTTCCTAGAAAATTAGATTTACCAAAGAAGGGCTTTAGCAGGTATGGGACCAGTATATGTGGATGACTCCCTCTACTGGGATGCTAAGTAAAATGGCTCCACTATGTTGGGAACAAAGTTGGTCATCAACTTCTAAGTATTCTACCCGTTCCCTAGACATGGGATGGCTCCAACCCCTCATATGCAAACTCATCCAGGTCTTTCTTACAAACCACCGACTGGTTTGCAACTGATTGGGAAATAAGACCAGGAGTTAGATGGCTAGCACCGAACGGTACTAACTGGCTACGTGGGCAAAATCTTTGGCCCTGGCTCCCACCTGGCTGGAGTGGTAGATGTACTCTAGGTTTTGCTTCGATGCAGGGAAGACACACGCAGGTCCTTCACCCCCAGATACCAGCCAATTACCAACAAATGGTCCGCCATTGGACTAGGTCGGTGTTTCACTGGTATGATCATTTAGGATTTTTCTTTTGCCCCACAAATAGGAATAGAAGATGTTGCACAGCACATTGAAACTCTAACTAAGTATATGCAAAAGGCATTGAATGACACCCATGATAGTCTTTCTCTCATAAATTCAGAGATGTCCCAAATGAGAAAGGCGATTCTCCAGAACAGGATGGCCCTAGATATACTCACTGCCGCCCAGGGAGGAACCTGTGCTGTCATAAAAACTGAGTGCTGTGTGTACATTCCAGACTATACTTCGAACATAACTAACTTTCTAGATGATATGAAGGCACAAGTACAATCCTTTGAGGATTCCTCTCCAAGCCTGTGGGACAGGATTACATCGTGGTTCAAAGGAGAATGGTCATGGATAAAAAGCTTATTCTTCTCCATCTTTATAATCATGGGAATAGGAATGGGACTATGCTGTTTTGGCTCCTGTTGCTTTAACTTTTGCCTGAATATTCCAAAAATGGTGTCTTCTAAAATTGTAGATTACTCAGCCCTTCCCAGGGCAGAGCAGGGTTTTTACTCCTCCAGGGCCTCATCATGAGAGAAGTGACATTTCTTAAGACTTATCGATCTGGTTTCTGTCTTACAGATGGCGACAACTTCAGGAATCTAACCTTCATTCATTGCCTGGGCCCCATTTAAACTAAGGTAGTAAGGAGATTTCACCCCTTGTAGGCAGGGTTTACAAGCCCCTCTTGTCAGCAGG
The DNA here is from genome assembly GCA_021461705.1 of Cryptotis parvus. Lineage (NCBI taxonomy): Eukaryota > Metazoa > Chordata > Mammalia > Eulipotyphla > Soricidae > Cryptotis > Cryptotis parvus. Next base: position 48,997 of record JAJIBD010022674.1, on the reverse strand, counting down.
AAGCAAATACAGAAGATGGACCTTCGACCACTTTCCCCTTAAAGATTTAAGGGGTGAAATCTCTGAGGGGATTGTTGTAGGCAGGCAGACAGGGGGCGCCACATGGCAATAAAAATTCTTTTTTTATTGCTTAGTTTTAATTTAATGCACAAATCCTATTTTACTATAATAAAGAGAACAAAGGGGGTAAACTTCATATTCCCATCATCCTAATGCACATAATTACAAGTACATATAATTTGACACAACTGAAATCAAAGCACAGCTCCAATTTGCATTTCATTTTTCCCCATTTAATTAAATATTAAACAATCAGTATGTCTTGTCATTTTGGGTAGCTCCATAAGAGTCTCTTTAGTTTATGTACTCTCCTATACTATTAAAGTCCCCTATAAACTCACCAGTTAGAGTGCTCTAAGATAATTTTTATTATGAATAGAATTACAAGGAACATCTCAAGAAAATAAGTGTTTTTTTTTTTTTCCTTAGGCACATTTAAAAAAGATGAGCATATAATTCTAACATTTCCTTCAAATGAAATTTAAATATTTTTAAAGAAAGGTAAATTATTGATTACGTTTTGGTTCCTTCTCATCATTACTAATATCATCGCCTTAAAATTTGGCAATAAAAATTCTTGAAGAAGAAATAAAACTGGTCGTTCAGCAATCCAGAGTCATACCAGTTGTCACAGGGAACCAGACTTGAGAAGACCATATCAACAATAGACCCTGGGGGAAGGGAAGGCCAGAGGGAATGTGTGAATGGCTTTCACTGATTAAATCTCCTGAGGGAGATGAATCAGCCTTCCCACCCAGGACCCAGCTCAAGGAAGACCCCAGAACATTCCAGCCAAAAGGGGATAAAAGCCCATTTGAAAATCAATTGGGGCTCTCCATCTTTGGAGTAGCCTGCGTTCTCCCTTGAGCACGTTACTCTCTCTCTTACTTCCTCTCTCCTTCCCTCTCCAAAAACCTCCTCAATAAAAACCTATTTTACTTCACTGCTTGTGGACTCCTGAAAATTCTTTTTCTGGGAGAAAGACAAGAACCCTAAGGCAGCCCTGGGTAAGGCCTAGGACTGACTTTCCTTTCCTGCAAAGAGCAATTCCCCTCTCCAGCCTGAGTCCATGGCTCCCCGAGAAACCTCGGGTGGTGGGGATTAACTCCCATGCCTAGAGATCAAGCGGGCATCAGGTTTGGCTTGATGGCCACCTTGTGGGGCTGGTGGGGCTCAGGCCCACGCCGTGCAGGGGTTGATCACAGACTTTATCAGTCCTAAGCCTGCCCAGCGGGTCCCGGGGGGCAGAAGCGGCTGGGGGAGAAAGCGACCATCTCTCCCCCCTTCCAGCCTTACATAAGTCACCCGTGGGGTCCACCTGCAACATTCCCAGGAGTGGTATGGCTGGGTCAAATGGGAGTTCAATTTCTAGTCTTTGGAGGAATGTCCATATTGTTTTCCAGAAAGGCTGTACCAGCCGGCATTGCCACCAACAATGGATGAGTGTTCCCTTTCCCCCACACCCACGCCAGCACTTGTTGTTCTTGTTCTTTTGAATATGTGCCAGTCTCTGTGGTGTAAAGTGGTATCTCATTGTTGTTTTGATTTGCATCTCTCTGATGATTAGTGATGATGAGCATTTTTTCATATGTTTTTTGGCCATTCGAATTTCTTCCTTGCTGAAGTTTCTGTTCATTTCTTCTCCCCATTTTTTGATGGGGTTGTTTGTTTTCTTCTTGTAAAGTTCTACCAGTGCCTGATATATCCTGGATATTAACCCCTTATCAGATGGGTATTGGCTGAATATTCTTTCCCATTCTGTGGACTGCTTTTGTATCTTAGTCACTGTTTCTTTTGAGGTGCAGAAGCTTTTTAGTTTCATGTAGTCCCATATGTTTATCTTTTCTTCTAGTTGCTTTGTTAGTGATGTTTCATCTTTGAAGATGCCTTTAGCTTCAATGTCATGGAGGGTTTTTTCTATATTTTCTTCAATGTATTTTATGGATTCAAGTCTGATATTGAGATCTTTAATCCACTTTGATCTGATTTTTGTGCATGGTGTTAGACACAGGTCCAAATTCATTTCTTTTACATGTCGCGGCCCAGTTTTCCCAACACCACTAATTGAAGAGGCTTTCCTTACTCCATTTTAGACTCTTTGCACCTTTATCAAAGATTAAATGATCATGTGTTTGAGGTTGGGTGTCAGGATACTCAATTCTATTCCATAGGTCCACAGGTTTGTTTTTTTTCCAATACCATGCTGTTTTAATTACTGCTGCCTTGTTGTACAGTTTGAAGTTGGGAAAGGTGATGCCTCCCATCTTCTTTTTCCCGAGGATTGCTTTAGCTATCCTTGGGGTTTATTGTTCCATACAAATTTCAGGAGTATTTGGTCAATTTCTTTAAAGAATGTCATGGGTATTTTTATAGGGACTGCATTGAATCTGTACAGAGCTCTAGGGAGTATTACCATTTTGACAATGTTGATTCTCCCCATCCATGAGCAGGGAATATGTTTCCATTTCCTTGTGTCCTCTTTTTATCTCTTGGAGCAGTGTCTTGTAGTTTTCTTTGTACAGGTCCTTTACACACTTGGGTAGGTTGATTCCTAGGTATTTGATTTTCTGTGGCACAATGTGAATGGAATTGTTTCCTTAATATCCCTTTCTTCTCTTTTTGTTATTTGTATATAGGAAAGCCACCGACTTTTGGGTGTTGATTTTGTATCCTGCCACTCTACTATATGCATCTATTGTTTCTAGGAGTTTTTGGGTAGAGAGTTTAGGGTTCTCTAGGTATAATATCATGTCATCTGCAAATAATGATAGCTTGACTTCTTCCTTGCCTATCTGGATGCCCTTGATGTCCTTTTCTTCTCTGATTGCTATGGCAAGTACCTCCAGTAGTATATTGAATAAAAGGGGGTCAGAGTGGGCAACCTAGTCTTGTCCCTGATCTCAGGAGGGAAGGCTTTTAACTTTTCCTCATTGAGAATGATGCTCTCTGTGGGCTTTTGGTAGATGGCTTCAACTATCTTGAGGAAAGTCCCTTCAATTCCCATATTCTGGAGGGTTTTAATCATGAACGGGTGCTGGATCTTATCAAATGCTTTCTCTGCGTCTATTGATATGATCATATGGTTTTTATTTTTTCTTTTATTGATATGATGTATTATGTTGATTGACTTGCGAATGTTGAACTATCCTTGCATTCCCGGGATGAATCCTACTTGGTCATGATGTATAATCTTCTTGATGAGTCTTTGGATTCTGTTTGCTAGTATTGTGTTGAAGATCTTAGCATCCGTGTTCATCAGGGATATTGGTCTGTAGTTTTCTCTCTTTGTGTTGTCTCTCCCTGCTTTGGGTATCAGGGTGATATGTGCCTCGTAGAAGCTGTTTGGGAGTGTTTCTGTTTCTTCTATTTCCTGGAAGAGCTTGAAAAGGACTGGCAGTAGGTCCTCCTTAAAGGTTTGGTAGAGTTCACTAGGGAATCCGTCTGGACCTGGGCTTTTGTGTTTGGGCAGACTTTTAATTACTGTTTCTATTTCCTCGATGGTGATAGGCTTATTCAGGTATTGGAGGTCTTCTTGTTTCAGCCGTGGGAGGTTATAGGACTTCAGGAATTGATCCATCTCTTCTAGATTCTCATGTTTCACGGCATACAGGCTCTCAAAGTAATCTCTGATGATCTTTTGGATTTCTGTGGTTTCTGTTGTGATGTCACCCTTTTTATTTCTGATTCTGTTTATTTGGGTTCTCTCTTTCCCTGTCCTTACAAGTCTTGCCAATGGTTTGTCAATCTTGTTTAACTTTTCAAAAACGGAGCTCTTGGTTTCATTAATCTTTTGGATTGTTTTTTTGGTTTCCAACTCATTGATTTCCTCTCTAAGTTTTATTATTTCCTTTTTTTCTGCCTGGGTTGGGCTCCTTTTTGTTGGTCTTTTTTCTAATGTCTTCAGCTGTTTAGTCAGGTTATTTATGTGGGCCCTTTCTTGTTTCCTGATGTATGCTTGCAGAACTATAAGCTTCCCTATTAACGCGGCTTTTGCCGTGTCCCACAAGTTCTTATAGTTGGTGTCTTCATTTTCATTTGTTTCCAGAAATCTTTGGATTTCCTGTTTGATTTCTTCTATGACCCATTGGTTGTTCAGGAGTGAGCTGTTCAGTTTCCAGGTGTTTGGTTTGACTCCCTGTTTCTGTGTACGGTTAACTTCCATTTTCAGTGCATCATGGTCTGAAAAGATAGTTGACACAATTTCTATCTTTTTTATTTTACTGAGGTATGCTTTGTGGCTCAGCAAGTGGTCTATCTTGGAGAATGTTCCATGTGCACTAGAGAAATATGTGTATTCAGCTTTTTTGGTATGAAAAGCCTTGTATATATCCACTAGCTCTCTTTCTTCTATTTCTTCCTTGAGGACCAATATTTCCTTGGTGAGTTTCAGTCTTGTTGATCTATCCATCGTTGCTAGAGCAGTGTTGAAGTCTCCAACTATTATTGTGCTACTGTTAACGTCTTATTTGAGGTCTCTTAGCAGTTGTTTTATATATTTTGCTGGCCCTTCGTTGGGTGCATATATGTTTAGTAGTGTAATTTCTTCCTGGTGTACATACCCCTTAAGTAATAAGAAATGGCCTTCGTTGTCCCTTCTAACCTTTTTCAGCCTGAAGTCTATATTATCTGATACTAATATGGCCACACCAGCCTTTTTTGGAGGAGTTGTTTGCATGGAGAATGGTGTTCAACCCTTTGATTTTGAGTCTGTGTTTGTTCTGATTATTCAGATGTGTTTCTTGTAGACAGCAGAATGTTGGGTTCAATTTTTTAATCCATTTTGTTACTCTGTGTCTCTTAATTGGTGCATTTAGACCATTGGGCCCTTGCGCTTCCGAGACCGGCGGCAGTCTCCCCTCCAGCGGCAGTCTCCCCCACAGGTGTGTGTGTGACCCCTGGGTATCCGCGGACCCAAGTTGCCCCAGGGAAGAACGGAAACTCCATCAATGGGAACCAAGGCAAACTGCCTTGGTTTCACTGCGGACCCCTTTGGGCCCTGCGCTTTTGGGGGAACATCCCAAAACTCAAAACCGCGTGGATGCACTAGCGTCTGCGTGACCCTCTTACTACCTATCTTGCATGAGGTACCAGTGAACCTTGGTTCCTACATCCCTTGCTACACACCCAAACTCTGCAAACAGACCAGACACCTACTAACTGTACTATCTAGTCCCCAAGACCCCATATTTGCAACCTACAATAGTCATAATGGTAAAGCAACGCAAAATTCCATCAAGCTCTAGTGCGTGAAATCACTAGTCCAGATGAGCCAAGCAATACCAATGAGTTGTATAACCTCTCTGAAAGGAATTTCGGAAAGAAATGTTAAGAATTCATAAGGAATTCAAAGAAGCAATGGAATGCAAATTCAATAAAATACAAGAGGACATGATAGAAGAAGTGAGGAAAATGCAAATGGAAATGACAGTTATTAAAAATGAGGTAAATGAAATGAAAAACACAGTGGAAAGCCAGCATAGCAGAATAATAGCTACTGAAGAAAGAATTAGTGATCTCGAGGACGAGTTCCAAAGATTCGCTACACAACACCAGAAGATAGAAAAAAGGCTCACAGTTACCGAACAGACAACAAGAGATAATCGGGATCAAGCCAGAAGAAACAGCATACGGATCATTGGGGTCCCAGAAGGCCAAGAAGAAAACCCTGATGAAGAAGAAACTGTCAAAGCCATAATTGCTGAGAAGTTCCCGGGAACTAAAAGAACGCTTGCCTCAAGATCCAGGAGGCCCATAGGATACCAGCTAAAAGAAACCCCAACAAGAATACTCCAAGACTCATCTTAATAAAAATGACAAAAACTATAGATAGAGATAGAATACTGAAAGCAGCAAGATAAAAGAAGGAAATCACATACAAAGGAACATCTCTAAGATTTACAGCAGACTTCTCTGATGAAACACTCCGAGCCCGAAAACAATGGTAGGATATTGTGAAAAGACTCAATGAACTGCAGGCCTCACCAAGAATTCTTTACCCGGCCAGACTCACAATCAGATATGAAGGAATGATACACAACTTCATGGATAAGCAACAACTCAGGAACTTCATGGACTCAAAACCAACCTTAAAAGAAGGTCTGAAGTGTCTACTGTAATACGACCAAACCCATAAGCACAACAAGCACAAACAGAAAGATGACACAAAATCCAATGACAATAATCTCTCTCAATGTCAATGATAATTTTTTTTTTGCTATTTCATTTGTTTATTTACTTATTTATTTTAACCACCCCTGGGATTTTGTTTTTTTTAATAATTTTCATAACACCATGAGATAGACATTTGCAAATCTGTTCATGATTCGGATTTCAGCCATGCAATGTAGCAGCACCCATCCCTCCACCAGTAGATGTTTCCCACCACCAATGTTCCCAGTTTGCCTCCCCTTTGCACCACCCCACCTGCCTCTATGGTTTCACTTTTCTTCTCTCTGTCTCTCTCTCCCTCTCCCTTCTTTTGCGCATTGTGGTCTGCAATGCATACACTCAGGGGCTATCATGCATATCTCTTTATCTACTTTGAATACTCACTCAGTTCTAGCATTGCATTACCATATCCAACTATTATTGGCAAACTGATCTCTTCTCTATCTTACCTAACCTCTGCCCCCCCACACATCTGTCGTTGATTGTTACCCTTGACATTTCCTCCTGGGTCCTATTTTGCCTAGCCTTGGATATTTGTCTCATTATAAATAAATAAATATACATATATATCCCACAAATGAATGCAGTCATTCTATATCTGTCCTTTTCCTTCTGACTAATTTCACTTGTCACTTGTCTTCCCGTTGCTCATTGATTTGCTTGATTGGGTAACATCTCATTGGGAATAAGGTCAATTATTGTTACTGTTTTTGCATATCGAATACACCACGGGTAGCTTACTAGGCTCTGCCATGGCTCTGGGTTCATCCCAGGGGGTCCAGGTTTTTTCTATGTCAGATTATCAACCATCCAGGGTCAATGGGGCAGAGCCCTGGGTATAGACAAGCCTGTCTCCTGTCTGACACCTGCTGATGCTGCTTGGGCACTGCAGCCACACCTACAACACAATCTCCATGTCCATACATTTGTAGGCAAATTTCATGACTTCTTTTCCTGACAGCTGCATAGTATTCCATTGTGTCAGTGTACCATAGTTTCTTTATCCAGTTGTCTGTTCTTGGGCACTCAGGTTGTTTCCAGATTCTGGCTATTATGAATTGTGCTGTGATGAATATAAAATTCAGGTGGTGATACTGCTGTGTGTTTCTGGGTCTCCAGGGTATATTCCTAGGAGTGATATTGCAGGGTCAAATAGGAGCTCAATATCAAGTTTTTGAAGCACTGTGCATGCTGGTTTCCAAAAGGGCTGTACCAGTTGATATTCCCACTAACAGTGATTAAGAACCCCTTTCTCCCCGCATCCACTCCAGCACACACTCTCAAATATATGATCACTTAATCTTCGATAAACAAGCAAAAACTATTAAGTGGAAAAAGGATGCCTCTTCAACAAGTGGTACTGTAAAACTGGGTTGCTATATGTTAAGAAATGAACTTAGACCCTTTCTAATGCCATGCACAAAAGTCAGACTAAAATGGATTAACGATCTCAACATTAGACATGAATCTGTAAGGTACATTGAAGAAAACATAGGCAAAATCCTCCACGACATTGAAACTAAAGGCATCTTCAAAGATGAAACACAATCTGATAATTTGTTGACCACTAAATAAATCTACTATTGAATTAATTTGCTTTGTGAATAGGAAGAAATGAATAATGAAAATCAATAGAGTGGAAACTATGGGTAATAAAAGGAAAAGATTGCAAATGCTGTCTTCAACTTAATTCCTCAAAACACACTAGAAAGGCAAACTAGAACAATAAAGTAACTTTTGGATTCAAAATTAAAATATGATATTTTTTCTGTGCACAGCAGTCTTTATTTAGGAAGCTCTGGGGCAAATTGCTTAACATGAAAGAGAATAGTTAAATCAAAGGACGTCACTACACTGATGTAGGTCCAACAAAAAGCTGGAGGAGTGTAGAGAGTCTGAATCCTGTAGCTAGAAACCCTGGAATGCAGATGTAGTGGACACTGAAAATACAAAGAAATTTGTCTCTTTTACTGTTCAATAAGTAGCTACTGATTTAAACTCCAAAAGCCCAGAAAAGTTCATTTGAAACAGCAGGTAAGGAGCATGCCTTTGCTCTGGGCCGGCTGGGTTTGATGGTCTCTCTTTCCTTATTACAACACTCTTTGTTTTGGTTTTTTGGGCCACAACCAGGTGTGCTCAGAGCTTATTCCTGGCCGTGTAGGCTTAGGATCATTCCTGGTGGAATGATCCTAATGAAACCAGGGTCAGCACGATCAGCCTATTTTGAGACAAGCTCTCTACCTGCTGTACCTTGCTCCAACCCCTCGCCACTCATTTCTTCAACATATCTCTTTTGTTCTAAAAAGACCAGTGTCTAAAGTATTTGACTTGCATGCAGCTGACCAAGTTTGGATCCCTAGCACCCCTAATGGCCCCCCAAACCCCTCCTGGAGTAATTCCTATGCGCAGAGGCAGATGTAAGCACTGAGCACAGCTGATTGTGGCCCCCAAACCCTAAATAAATAGATAAATAAATAAATAGTAATTTCCCTTTCTGAAGAAATAATTAAAAGGGTACTATTTATGTGGTGTTGGACAGACTGTTATTGGGGTCACATATCCAGGATTTTGAATGTTATTTTTAGTTGCAAATATTTACTTTAAAGTATTCATACCACCAATATCTGCTCTATGTACCCTGAATCCTACAGAGAACAAAGTCAGCAGAAGTAAAGCAAAGGAGAGCATGGGGTTGGCTGTCAGGGTATGCTGCTGGGCACCCCGACAAAATCTGGGACCAGGGTCAGGGAATTCCCTTCTACTCCTGAGGATCAGCAGCCAGTGGATGGAGAAAGACAAGAGAATCCAGCAAAGTTTCAAGAGACTTTACTGACACTTATTCTGGGTATCCATATCAGCAATAGGAAAACCCTGGACTTAGGTTTCTTTCTGGGCCCCGGCCAGGTGTAGGTTCAGAACTTTTAGGCCAAGATGACCACCTCCACGTGTTAAGGCTCAGCAGGGAGAACAGAGAGTAGAGGGCAAAAAGACTAAAGGCAAAAGGGGAAAAGAGCAAAGAGAGAGAAAGAAAGTAGGCTACAGTTTTTATGTCCCTGCAACACTGACCACCACACCCACTCCAACAGAAAGCAGTCATAGTCAATTCCCCTCAGGTAATTTCTCCCAGGACCTCACCTAGGTCCTTTGAGATGTTAATGCTGCTCAGCTAAGATCTGCCTTGGAAGTGCCTCTGCAGGGTAGTGTGGAGGAGGGGCATTTATCTTTAGAAAAAAAAGACCTTACAGCTGGGAATAAATTTCCCCAAGCCTTCACAAGAGTCTCATCTTTACTTCATAGCTGTTTTACATTAGCCCTTAGATGTATTCGAAAGCCATGCTTGCTTGCTTGTAGGCAAACAGCATTTCTCTCTGGTCTAATTACTTACAGATCCAACGTGGCCAGGTGAATATACTGGTAAGATCTAGCTAGTCCCACGATGATTGTGGCAGGATAAGAGAAAATATTTATACCAGCTAACATAGAATACATGGTAAGTTATACTGCCTCAATCAAACTGTTCTGCCCCATCTACAAAGTGGCCTGCAGGATGCAACTCCAGGCCAGAAGCAGAGCCTCTGGGTAGCAATGTATTGCAACAGCCGGCATATTTTAGTCAGAATAGACTAAGGAATGAGTTACATGATAAACATATGCAGAACTTACACAGGATATAAGATTGTTGATTTATTATGCTGTGCACTTGAAGTTGCATATTGTGTAAACCAATGTTATTTCAAATAAAAAAATGTAAAGCAAAGATGCTGTCTCCAAATAGATGTATTTTGAATATTTTAAGATTAGGACTTAAAACATATAGATCTGAGGAATTTAGTTTATCCCAAAACACTTGAGACATTTACTGGTTATTATACCTTTATAAATGAATGCATGCTATTAAACCTTAAGAGATTTTTATATTAATAAAACAAAGAGTCATAATGAGTAACAGAAATACAGGAAGAAAAGATGAGGTGGAAGGGAAAATGAAAAGTCCTGGCCATATATAAAGTCTCTGTAATCATATGAAGTTTTGAGTTTTATCCTTTGTGCCTGAAGCAATTTAACTTCATTAAGAGTCTCACTCAATGAAAATCAGGATATATTATTTGTATATGTGGAATATTTCCTCATAATAACTTTTCTAAATTCATGGAAAAATTTGCATATTTTGCAAATGTGCAAATGTTTAACACTTCCAATAATGACAGAATAACTCAAAATGATTTTAGATAAGACTTATCATAATATAACTAGCTCTAATTAACACTCTAAAAGAGATAGTGTTTCTATGAATTAAGCTCTGTTTGGAAAGGTATTCAATTAAATTTTTTCTTAAGGGGAAAAATGTGCAAGAATCCTGTAAATTAGAACTGTAGTTATCATGAGTGCACAAGTAAACCATTGGAGACAAATAACCAATGACCTTATGGAGAGATACACCTCATTGTGTCCTGGACTTTCTGTCAAATCCAACTGCCTGATGTTGTTGCAATAAAACATGTTATTCGCATGAGTAACTATTTGTTCTCTTGCTTGGATGGGATTAAACAGCCTGTTCCTCTCTCTGGCCAAGTTTGAGACCCCACCCCATTTTGAACTTTCTCCTCAGAGCTGTCTCGGAGATGCAGGCACTTTCCACACCAGAGGAAAGCCAGCCAATGCCCCACCAATATCATTGCTTCCTGCCTCTGATCTTTAAGTTATCGAGGTCATGTTCAGTTCCTAGTTTATAACACAAGCCGCCTGCTGGTGTATACTCAACTTTCAGAAGACTCTCTGTTCTGTATGCAAGCGATGCACACTGCAGCTTTGTTGTGACAGGTGTTGCAGGACTCCTAAGGGCCGCTGCATCTGCTCTGGATTGCCTCCCGCAAATCACTCCGTAGATAAGGGGGTAGTCTAAATGTGGCAGTTTATCTGACCATGTATGCTGTACTAGCTGGTATAAATATTCTCCCATGCTATCACAATCATCCTGGGACTAGCTAGATCTTACCAGCATATTAGCCTGGCCACGTAAGGGACCTAAGTAATTAGACCAGAGAGAAATGCTGTTTGCTTCCAAACAAACAAGCATGGCTCCCTGATAAAATATAAAACTACAATGAAGTAGAGGAGACTTGTGAAGGCTTGGAGAAATATTTAACTGGCATTGGTGTTGGTCTTTGGTACAGTGACATGCCATCTCAGAAACCCCCCTTCTCTACATTTCAAAGGCATTCCTGCTCAAAACATTAGCACAGTAAAGGCCCTAGGTGAGATGCAGGGAGGGGACTACCTGAGGGCATTGGACCCTCCCTGCTTTCCATAACAATGGGAGGAAGGTCTGAGTTGCTGGGGGTATAAACTAGCCGGTTCCCGCTCTCCCAGGTCTTCTTCCCAGTGGGATTTCGCCTTGTGAGCGTTTATTCCCCTTGGAAGTTTTACACGTGGTGGTCGCCATCTTGGCCTACACGTGGCTGGGGTTCTAGCCTGGAATCCTAAGCATCGGGTTTTTTCCTTTTTGCTGATTTGTATGCCTGAACCTGTGATAAGTAAAGCCTTTTAAAACCTCATCGGATCCCTGAGTGTTCATCCATTTCCTCGCCGGCTTCGGAGGTAGAAGGGAACTCGCTTCCCGGCACTGTCGGGGACCCCGGCGGAGCGCCCGACATTTGGCGTCCCTGGTGTGGGCACCACGAACATCGTCTGGTCTAATTATCATCGGACAGAGATCATCTGCCTCCGAACCGTGAGTAAAATGATGGATATCTCATGGTATAGATACATTGTATCTTTTATTGGCTCAGAACCATACATAGCCCAGTCTATAAAGTTCCTTTCTGAGAACTACTCTATCTTTTCACAAATCATCTGGGTCCTTGCGATTTTTAAACTGTACCTTTGTGTAAGGACAATGTTTAATAGAGAGAGGGAGGAAAGTAATAAATTGAATGCAATCTTAAGGGACGAGGTTTACTCAGCGATTGAAGAAATAAGTGAGGATCATAAAGCTACAGGTAGACTGGTCTTAAAGCTTGATGACAGAATTATTAAACAGAGTTTAAAATTTGAAAAGAAATTAGAAGAACAGGAAAGTAAAATTATTAAACAGATTTTAAAATTTGAGGAAAAAATTAGAAGAACAGGATGTAAAATTCAAGGAAAAATTAGAAGAACAGGATTTAAAATTCAAAGAAAAATTAGAAGAACAGGATTTAAAATTCAAGGAAAAATTAGAAGAACAGGAAAGTAAAATTACTAAACAGGATTTAAAATTTGAAGTAAAGTTTGAAGAGCAGAAGAAGGATATCGATAAAATCAGCACTATCTTAGAGGAAGAAATTGACAGACAGAGAGATAGGATAGATGGACAGAAAGAGGAGGTTTGGAAGTTACACATAAGATTGAAAGAACAAAAGGAAGAAACATATAGGAAACTTGAAAACTTAAACCAAGAAATGGATGTGTTACGCAGGGAGATTTCTGATTTCATAACTTATCAATCAGGACCTAGCGCATACCCAATACTGAGGCGTGAACCAACTAAAAGCCGTTCACAAACACGCCCCAAAACTGTAGACTTGAAAAAGGTGTATACATTCCCAGCAAAAAAATCTAAAAAGAATTCTAATGTGGCTGATAACTTAGAGGAGGAACAGGAAAACCCAGAGGGAGGCAAATTCCCAAGCTGAAAAATCTCTCCAGAGTTAATACCCTCAATGGGGTAGATGTTCCTCTGCCAGATACTACAAGCTCTGATGAGGAAGAAGGGGAGGAACAGATTAGCTCGAGTCAAAGAGCAAAGCCCAGCAATCTTTCTCATGACCAATCTAAAGATAAAGTAAAACCGATTCATGAAGACTTAAAAATTGAGGCAATGACCCCGTTTAGGAAGGCTTGCGACAGGTTTGGAATATCAAGTCCTTATACTTTAAAATATTTAGCTGATTGGAGCGAAAATGATCAGTGGGTATTGGGAGACTTTGAAACGGTAGCCCATACTTGTCTAAACAAATCACAGTACATGCAATGGCATATGTGGTATGCAGATGGGGTTAACCAGAATATTGACACTTTTAGAGAAAAGGAATCAGGCCATACTATAACTTTTGCCATGCTAAAAGGTGAAGGTGAATGGAAAAAGAAAGCAAAACAAGCGACATTACCTGAACCTATTTTAAAATTTGTTCGGGAGACAGCATTAAAAGCGTGGGAAAGAGTAGGTTCCGACCCAGAATTTCTAGGTAGCTATACGAAAATTTACCAGGGTCGTGATGAACCATACTTTGATTTCGTTGGGAGATTATGTGAAACAATCCAAAGACAGGTTCAAGACCCAACCACTCAAGAAATCCTAAAACGAAACTTAGCATATGAGAATGCTAATCAAAAATGTCGAGCATTACTATATGGTATTAAGGAAAAGGATGACCTCATGGGGTATCTAAAGGCCTGTAGAAATGTCGGTTTAACCTCCCATAAAATACAGGATGATATAGAGGCTTATCCCATACAGCAGGAGGATCAGGAGAGGGATGAAATGTCAAACAGCTCTAGGGGGAGAAACAATAAACTTCAAAGGATAAACAATAATCGGAGAAACTATTCTAATAATCGCAGCTCCACCCCTCGGAGGGCCCCACCTGGACCATGCCCAAGGTGCAGAAAAGGAAAACATTGGGCCAGAGACTGTCGGTCTTGGAGGCGAAGTCAGCCTCAGGCTTCATCTGGACAGATAACCTGCTTTAGCTGCGGAAAGAAGGGACACACCCGTAGAGATTGCCCATCTTCTAAAACTATCAATACAGGGCATCATTCTAATAATCACTTTATAGGAAATGTTACATGGACCCCCTCCCAGGTGCCACAAGCTCCACAGGCTCAAATAACATCTATGCCTCCCTAATGCGGGAAACTGGGTGGGGCCAGCCCCAGGCCCAGCTGAATCCAGGGGCACTCTCCTTCATTCCACCTGCCCAGTATCCTCTGAATCAGAATCCACAGAATTACAGTCAATAAATGCTCTCTGGCCTACCCCATCAGGCAGTGGCAGTCTCGACATTCTCTGCCCTAAGACTGTCACAATATACCCAAGTCAAGACCCCTACATGCTAAAAACAGGGATAAAAGGACCTGCTCCCCAGGTAGTATGGGTTTAATTCAGGGGAGCGATTGGCTGAAATTTAAGGGAATTATGGTGCATTTCGGACTTCTGGATCCTGAATCTCATGGAGAGATAATACTGTCAATATCTGTGCCAACTAAATGGACTTTTAAAAAGGGGAACCACTTGCTAAACTATTATTATTTTTTGAGGATCCGTGTAGTCAGTCCGAACACCCTACAGCTGGTGGCTTAAACAGTACCAACCATTCTGCCAACTTCATTGTTGGTTATGCAGTCACACAGAACCAAGCCCACCAGCCACCTGCTAACTATCTAGTTGGGTACACTGCCAGAATTTGTCAGGCCAAGCGGCCGGTTATACCCATCGAAATTTATAAAAGGAAATTCAAAGGCATGTTGGATACAGGGGCAGACATATCCATAATCTCCACCAAGTGTTGGCCCTCTAACTGGGCCCTAAAGAAAGTGTCCCATAGCCTGAGCGGGGTAGGCAATATCTCCTCCTCACTTCTCCGACAGAGTGCCAGGTGGCTGCCGTGTATTGGCCCTGAAGGGAATGTAGCCATGGTCCAGCCTTATATAGCCCCTATGCCTTTAACTTTATGGGGTCGAGACATGCTGGAGCAGTGGGGGCAGTAATCCACATACCTCGTCCAATTCCCCATCGAGCACCAATTCCAGCTCTCCTTAAGAAGCCTAACACCGGGAGTAACCCTTTTTAATTGGGGCCGCTGTGGTTAAGCGCCCACTACCTATCCGCATTCAGTGGAAGTGTGACAAACCTATATGGACACCACAGTGGCCCCTCAATACCAAAAAGTTAGAGGCGCTAACAAATCTAGTGGAAGAACAGCTGAAATTAGGACATATTGAGGAAACGTTTTCAGAATGGAATTCTCCTGTTTTTGTAATACAGAAAAAAAATCAGGCAAATGGCGTTTGCTGATTGACTTAAGGAATGTAAATTCTACTATGGTCCCCATGGGAGCCCTACAACCTGGGCTCCCTCTCCAGCAGCTATTCCTAAGGATTGGCCGCTAATTATAGATTTAAAAGACTGCTTTTACAGCATACCTATTCACCCAGATGATCGGAAAAGGTTTGCATTTTCAGTCCCTTCCATTAATCATAAAGGTCCTTTACGTAGGTTTCAGTGGACAGTATTGCCCCAAGGAATGACTAATTCACCTACCATGTGTCAACACTTTGTTGATGAGGTTTTGCGACCCATTCGTGCTAAATTTCCTGGTTGCATACATCATCCACTACATGGATGATATCCTGCTAGCTTGTGATAATTCCAGAGATCTCCAGAATTTATATAATGATGTAATGACAGTTTTACCAGAGGCTGGCTTACAAGTAGCTCCGAAAAATCCAGATGCAGCCTCCATATGAATATTTGGGCTATGCTCTTGACCGCACTACAGTGCGTCCTCAGAAAAATTTCCATTAGTCACAAAGGGCTCAAAACCTTGAATGATTTTCAAAAACTGCTGGGGGATATCAACTGGGTGCGCCCCCCCCCTTGGTATTCCTAACTGTGAGCTCAGTAACCTGTTCCACACCCTTGAAGGTGATCCTGCTTTAAATAGCCCAAGGCAGCTAACTCCTAAAGCTCAGAAGGAATTAGATTTTTTCATGGATCGGCTTCAAAAATCTTACCTCTCCAGATTTAATCCCGGAGAAAAGGTATGGTTCTTGGTCTTCAACACTCCCGAGTCTCCAACTGCTGCTATAGCCCAATTATCTGGACCGTTAGAATGGGTTTACTTACATAACAAGCAGAATCGTACTGCTACACCTTACCTTGAGATGATAGCTAACCTTATAATTAAGGGAAGATCAAGAACCCAAGTATTACTTGGACATGATCCCCATGTAATTGTACTACCTGACCCTAAACAAGAAATTGAAGCTGTTTTACTACTCAGTGAAATCCTTCAGAGAGCTTTAGCAGATTTTTCAGGAGAAATATCTTATCATTACCCAGCTGGAAAAACCTGGGAATTTCTGAAAAGGACACCTTTTATAATTTCCACCATTGTCCGCTCCTCTCCCATTCCTGATGCTCCAGTGTATTATATTGATGGCTCCTCATCAGGAAGGGGTGGAATTACAGGTCCTTCGTTGACCACTACTGTACATACAAATTATAAATCTGCCCAACAAGTGGAACTCGCCACCCTGATACATTTACTATCCCATGTATCTGGCCCATGTAATGTGGTGAGTGATTCTGCATATGTAGTTGGTTTATTTCCTGGAATTGTCACTGCTTCTTTAAATGCCCATAATCCTATAATTCAGGAGCTGCTCCATAAACTACAAGATCTCCTCCGAAATAGAACATTCCCTATATACATCTCCCACATCCGTTCTCACAGCCGACTCCCCGGGCCAATGGTTCGAGGGAAACGAAGCAGCAGATCTCTTGGCAGCACCAGTATTTAAATCAGCTGAGGAAGAGCACCAGACTCTACATACAAATGTCCGCCGCCTTCATGTACACCATGGCATCCCATGGAGACAAGCTAGACAAATTGTCCGCAACTGTCCTGTCTGTGCTCCTTTACATTGTACATCTCATGTAGCAGGAGCAAATCCTCGAGGTTTACAGACAAACCAATTGTGGCAGATGGATATAACTCATACTAACTTATTTCCCAACAAACCTTTCCTTCATGTGGTCATCGATACATATTCCCGGTTCATATGGGCTGTTCCTATGACGTCTGAAAGAGCTAAATCTGTTTGTTCATTTTTACTCCAGTGCTTCTCCGTCATGGGTATTCCCCATACCATAAAAACAGATAATGGTCCTGCTTACACCAGCAAAACCTTCAAATCCTTTTTGCGAGGAATGGCAGATCAAACATATTACAGGAATTCCATATAATCCACAAGGACAAGGAATAGTTGAACGTGCCCACAGAACGCTTAAAACTCAGCTATTAGATATAATGAAAGAGGTTTATATAAGTCTTAAATTGAAAAAATAATTTAAGCACAAACTAAAAATATAAAACAGTAGAACATACTTATGAACTTCACATACGTTAAACTTGTTCCTTTATTTTTACTGTTAGCCTGGGTATTACCAGTTAACCTGTAAACAATTCCTTTGTTATAATTGATCATGTACTGTTGAGAAATAACTATCTGTAAAAATAGGCATATGTTTTATTTGAGACTTCAGAATAAATGAGAAAGGTTAAGTTCAGATTAATATTAGAGAAAGGAAGAAAGCATGGAAACTATTTCTTAGTATGTTTAAACGTTAAATTCACTAATTTAAATATATCTATCACGGGTAAGTAGCTTTAGCTACTTAAAGATAGAAGTCAGGAATCAAGGGTGTTCTATAAAAAAGAAATGCAAGATATCTATGAGTTTTAAATGTGTGGAAGAGAGAGAATTTAATTGTGAACTCATACAATGAACTTTATATCTGATTGCTTTCAGTTTAAAACATGATATAATATTAGAAATGTAAATATTGGAGTCTGCACTACAACATTACAGGTAGGGCACTTGCCTGGCATGTAGAGGATCTGGAATCTATCTACCATCACCCAATATGGTTCTCCGGGCACCTCCAGAAATAAATCTTGAATGAAGAGTCATTAATTAAAAAAAAAGAAAACTCAGCTATTAAAGCAACGAAAAACAAGCATGCCTCCAATGGATTCTTTATCTTTAACATTATTCACCTTAAACTTCTTAAATATACCTCAAGGGAGATCCCTATACCGCGGCTGAACGTCACTTTCAAGAAGATATGCAAACTCAAAAACAGTCAATTCACCTATCTGGGTGAAAATTGATGATAAATGGATTGCAGGTCACCTCCTCATTCGGGGAAGAGGCTATGCTTTCATTTCTACAGACGATAACCCTGCCAAGAAACTCTAGGTCCCTCTGCGACTTGTTAAGACTAGAATTCTCCAAGAATCAGAAAACAACTAATTCTTTCAATATAAAGTCTTAAATTTTAGATTGCAAGTTGCTGTTTAAACTTCCTGGATTGGTTCCTTTTAATAATGATCTTGTTTTGTAGTCTGTGATCATGGTTCATGTCTAGTATCTTGCCTTAGCCAAATATTTTCTTTCTTACAAAAAAAGGGTGGAAAAATGGGTGGACTCTGATCACAGTGCTCATTACAAAAATGTTTGCTAAATCAATGAAAAATTGTTTTTCTAATGATTCTGTTCACAGGATGAGATATTCTCTACTGTCTGTCAAATTCAACCTGCCTGCTGTTCTTGCCAATAAAGTTTTTATTGGCCACAGCCACCTCGTTCTGTTCTCTACTGTCTGTCAAATCCAACATGTCTGGTGTTCTTGTCAATAAAGTTTTATCGAGAAAGCCACCTCATTCCGTTCTCTACAGTCTGTCAAATCCAACCTGTTTGCTGTTGTCAATAAAGTTTTATCGAGACAATCACCTCATATAGTTCTCTACTGTCTGTCAAATCCAACCTGCCTGCTTTTTTGCCAATAAAGTTTTATCGAGACATCCACCTCGTTCTGTTCTCCACTTTCTGTCAAATCCAAAATGCCTGCTCTTCCTGTCAATAAAGTTTTACCGAGACAGCCACATTGTTCTGTTCTCTACTGTCTGCCAAATCCAACCTGCCTGCAGTTCTTGCCAAAGAAGTTTTATTAGGGCACAGCCACCTCGTTCTGTTCTCTACTGTCTGTCAAATCCAACCTGTCTGGTGTTCTTGTCAATAAAGTTTTATAGAGACAGCCACCTCATTCCGTTCTCTACAGTCTGTCAAATCCAACCTGTCTACTGTTGTCAATAAAGTTTTATCAAGACAGCCACCTCGTTTTCTTCTCTACTGTCTGTCAAATCCAAACTGCCTGCTGTTCTTGCCAATAAAGTTTTATCGAGACAGCCACCTCGTTCTGTTCTCTACTGTCTGTCAAATCCAACCTGTCTGCTGTTGTCAATAAAGTTTTATCGAGACAGCCACCTCATTCTGTTCTCTACTGTCTGTCTAATACAACCAGCCTGCTGTTCTTGCCAATAAAGTTTTATCGAGACAACCACATCCTTCTGTTCTCTACTGTCTGTCAAATACAACCTGCCTGCTGTTGCCAATAAAGTTTTACGAGACAGCACCTCATTCTGTTCTCTACTATCTCTCAAATCCAACCTGTATGTTGTTGTGAATAAAGTTTTATCGAGACAGCCACCTTGTTCTGTTCTCTACTGTCTGTCAAGTCCAACCAGACTGCTGTTCTTTGCAATAAAGTTTTATCGAGAAAGTCACCTCGTTCTGTTCTCTACTGTCTGTCAAATTAAACCTGCCTGCTGTTCTTGCCAATAAAGTTTTATTGGGGCGCAGCCACCTCGTTCTGTTCTATACTGTCTGTGAAATCCAACTTGTCTGCTGTTCTTGCCAGTAAAGTTTTATCGAGACAGCCACCTCATTCTGTTCTCTACTGTCTGTCAAATACAACATTCTGCTGCAATCGATAAAGTTTTATCGAGACAGCCACCTTGTTCTGTTCTCTATTGTCTCAAATCCAACCTGCCTGCTGTTGTCAATAAAAGTTTTATCGTGACAGCCACCTCATTCCGTTCTCAACTGTCT
Source organism: Cryptotis parvus (assembly GCA_021461705.1). NCBI lineage: Eukaryota > Metazoa > Chordata > Mammalia > Eulipotyphla > Soricidae > Cryptotis > Cryptotis parvus. Next base: position 29,053 of record JAJIBD010022674.1, on the reverse strand, counting down.
GTCAAATCCAACCTGTCTAGTGTTGTCAATAAAGTTTTATCAAGATAGCCACCTCGTTTTGTTCTCTACTGTCTGTCATATCCAACCTGCCTGCTGTTCTTGGAAATCAAGTTTTTTAGAGACAGCCACCTCGTTCTGTTCTCAACTGTGTGTCAAATCCAACCTGCCTGCTGTTACTTTAATAAAGTTTTATCGAGACAGCACCTAGTTCTGTTCTCTTCTGTCTGTCAAATCCAACCTGCCTGCTGTTCTTGCCAATAAAGTTTTATCGAGACAGCCAACTCATTCTGTGCTCTACTGCCTGTCAAATCCAACCTGACTTCTGTGGCCAATAAAGTTTTATCTAGAGAGCCACCTCATTCTGTTCTCTACTGCCTGTCAAATCCAACCTGCCTACTGTTGCCAATAAAGTTTTATCGAGACAGCCACCTCGTTCTGTTCTCTACTGTCTGCCAAATCCAACCTGCCTGCTGTACTTGCCAATAAAGTTTTATTGGGGAACAGCCACCTCGTTCTGTTCTCTACTATCTGTCAAATCCAAGCTGTCTGGTGTTCTTGTCATTAAAGTTTTATCGAGACAGCAAACTCATTCCGTTCTCTACTGTCTGTCAAATCCAACCTGTCTGCTATTGTCAATAAAGTTTTATCAAGATTGCCACCTCGCTTTGTTCTCTACTGTATGTGAAATCCAAAGTGCCGGCTGTTATTGCCAATAAAGTTTTATCGAGACAGCCACCTCGTTCTGTTCTCTACTGTCTGTCAAATCCAACCTGCCTGCTGTTGTCAATAAAGTTTTATCGAGACAGCCACCTTGTTCTGTTCTCTACTGTCTGCCAAATCCAACCTGCATGCTGTTCTAGCCAAGAAAGATTTATTGAGACAGCCACCTCGTTCTGTTCTCTACTGTCTGTGAAATCCAACCCTCTGCTGTTGTCAACAAAATTTTATCGAGACAGCCACATTCTTCTGTTCTCTACTGTGTGTCAAATCCTACCTGCCCACTGTTGTCAATAAAGTATTATCGAGACAGCCACATCATTACGTTCTCTACAATCTGTCAAATCCAACCTGTCTGCTGTTGTCAATAAAGTTTTATCAAGACAGCCACTTCCTTTTGTTCTCTACGGTCTGTCAAATCCAACCTGCCTGCCTTTTTTTGCCAATAAAGTTTTATCGAGACAGCCACCTCATTCTGTTACCTACTGCCTGTCATATCCAACCTGTCTGCTGTTGCCAATAAAGTTTTATCGAGACAGCCACCTCGTTCTGTTCTGTACTGTCTGTCAAATGCAACCTGCCTGCTGTAGCCAATAAAGTTATATCGAGACAGCCACCTCGTTTTGTTCTCTACTGTCTGTCAAATCCAACCTGCCTGCTGTTGTCAATAAAGTTTTATCGAGACAGCCACCTTATTCTGTTCTCTATTGTCTGTCAAATCCAACCTGCCTGCTGTTCTTGCCAATAAAGTTTTATCGAGACAGCCAACACGTTCTGTTCTCTACTGTCTGTCAAATCCAACCTGCCTGCTGTTGTTAATAAAGTTTTATCGAGACAGCCACCTCGTTCTGTTCTCAACTGTCAGTCAAATTCAACCTGACTGTTGTTGTCAATAAAATTTTATTGAGACAGACACCACGTACTGTTCTCTACTGTCTGTCAAATCCAACCTGCCTGCTGTTGTTAATAAAGTTTTATCGAGACAGCCACCTCGTTCTGTTCTCTACTGTCTGTCAAATTCAACATTCCTACTGTTCTTGCAAATAAAGTTTGATTGGGGCAAGCCACCTCGTTCTGTTCTCTACTGCCTTTTAAATCCAACCTTCTGCTGTTGTCAATAAAGTTTTATTGAGACACCCACCTCGTTCTGTTCTCTACTGTCTGTAAAATCCAACCTGCCTGCTGTTCTTGGTAATAAAGTTTTATCGAGACAGTCACCTCGTTCTGTTCTCTACTGCCTGTCAAATCCAACCTGTCTGCTGTTGTCAATAAAGTTTTATCGAGACAGCCACCTAGTTTTGTTCTGTACTGACTGTCAAATCCAACCTGTCTGCTGTTCTTGCCAATAAAGTTTTATCGAGACAGCCACCCGGTTCTGTTCTCTACTGTCTGTCAAATTCAACCTGCCTGCTGTTGTCAATAAAGTTTTATCAAGACAACCACCTCATTCTGTTCTCTACTGTCTGTCAAATCCAACCTGCTGCTGTTGTCAATAAAGTTTTATCGAGACAGCCACCTCATTCTGTTCAATACTGCTTGTCAAATCCAATATGCCTGCTGATGCCAATAAAGTTTTATCGAGACAGCCACCTCGTTCTGTTCTCTACTGTCTGTCAAATCCAACCTGCCTGCTGTTCTTGCCAATAAAGCTTTATTCAGACATCAACCTCGTTCTGTTCTCTACTGTCAGTCAAATCCAACCTGCCTGCTGTTGTCAATAAAGTTTTATTGAGATAGCCACCTCATTCTGTTCCCTACTGCCTGTGAAATTAAACCTGCCTGCTGTTATTGCCAATAAAGTATTATCGAGACAGCAAGCTCTTTCTGTTCTCTACTCTCTGTCAAATCCAACCTGCCTGCTGTTGGCAATAAAGTTTTATCGAGACAGTCACCTCGTTCTGTTCTCTATTGTCTGTCAAATCCAACCTGCCTGCTGTTCTTCGCAATAAAATTTTATCGAGACAGCCACCTTGTTCTGTTCTCTACTGTCTGTCAAATCCAACCTGCCTGCTGTTGTCAATAAAGTTTTATGGAGACAGTCACCTCATTCTGTTCTCTACTGTCTGTTACATACAACCTGCCTATTTTTCTTGACAGTAAAGTTCTATCGAGACAGCCACCTCCTTCTGTTTTCTACTGTCTGTCAAATTCACCCTGCCAGCTATTCTTGCCAATAAAGTTATATTGGGGCACATCCACCTCGTTCTGTTCTCTACTGTCTGTCAAATCCAACCATCTGGTGTTCTTGTCAATAAAGTTTTATCTAGACAGCCACCTCATTCCGTTCTCTATTGTCTTCAAATCGGAACCTGTCTGCTGTTGTCAATAAAATTTCACAAGACAACCACCTCGTTTTGTTCTCTACTGTCTGTCAAATCCAACCTGCCTTCTGTACTTGCCAATAAAGTTTTAACGAGACAGCCACCTCTTTCTGTTCTCTACTCTCTGTTATCCAACCTACCTGCTGTTATGGCAATAAAGTTTTATCGAGACAGCCACCTCGTTCTGTTCTCTACTGTCTGTCAAATCCAAACTACTGCTGTTGTCAATAAAATTTTATCGAGACAGTCACATTCCTCTATTCTCTACTGTCTGTCAAATCCAACCTGCCTGCTGTTCTTGCCAATAAAGTTTTATGGAGGCAGCCACCTCGTTCTGTTCTCTACTGTCTGTCAAATCCAACCTGCCTGGCGTTCTTGGCAATAAAGTTTTATCGAGACAGCCACCTCGTTCTGTTCACTACTCTCTGTCAAATCCAAACTACTGCTGTTGTCAATAAAATTTTATCGAGACAGTCAAATTCCTCTGTTCTCTACTGTCGGTCAAATCCAACCTGCCTGCTGTTCTTGCCAATAAAGTTTTATGGAGGCAGCCACCTCGTTCTGTTCTCTACTGTCTGTCAAATCCAACCTGCCTGACGTTCTTGGCAATAAAGTTTTATCGAGACAGCCACCTCGTTCTGTTCTCTACTGTCTGTCAAATCCAAACTTCTGCTGTTGTCAATAAAGTTTTATCGAGACAGCCACCTCGATATTCTGTACTGTCTGTCAAATCTAACGTGCCTTCTGTTCTTGCCAATAAAGTTTTATCGAGACAGCCACCTCGTTCTGTTCTCTATGGTCTGTCAAATCCAACCTGCCTGCTGTTGTCAATAAAGTTTTATCGAGACAGCCACCTTATTCTGTTCTCTATTGTCTGTCAAATCCAACCTGCCTGCTGTTCTTGCCAATAAAGTTTTATCGAGACAGCCAACACGTTCTGTTCTCTACTGTCTGTCAAATCCAACCTGCCTGCTGTTGTTAATAAAGTTTTATTGAGACAGCCACCTCGTTCTGTTGTCAACTGCCAGTCAAATCCAACCTGACTGTTGTTGTCAATAAAATTTTATTGAGACAGACACCACGTACTGTTCTCTACTGTCTTTCACATTAAACCTGCCTGCTGTTGTCAATAAAGTTTTATTGAGACACCCACCTCGTTCTGTTCTCTACTGTCTGTAAAATCCAACCTGCCTGCTGTTCTTGGTAATAAAGTTTTATCGAGCCAGTCACCTCGTTCTGTTCTCTACTGCCTGTCAAATCCAACCTGTCTGCTGTTGTCAATAAAGTTTTATCGAGACAGCCACCTAGTTTTGTTCTGTACTGACTGTCAAATCCAACCTGTCTGCTGTTCTTGCCAATAAATTTTTATCGAGACAGCCACCTGGTTCTGTTCTCTACTGTCTGTTAAATTCAACCTGCCTGCTGTTGTCAATAAAGTTTTATCAAGACAACCACCTCATTCTGTTCTCTACTGTCTGTCAAATCCAACCTGCCTGCTGTTGTCAATAAAGTTTTATCGAGACAGCCACCTCATTCTGTTCAATACTGCCTGTCAAATCCAACATGCCTGCTGATGCCAATAAAGTTTTATCGAGACAGCCACCTCGTTCTGTTCTCTACTGTCTGTCAAATCCAACCTGCCTGCTGTTCTTGCCAATAAAGCTTTATTCAGACATCAACCTCGTTCTGTTCTCTACTGTCAGTCAAATCCAACCTGCCTGCTGTTGTCAATAAAGTTTTATCGAGACAGCCACCTCATTCTGTTCCCTACTGCCTGTGAAATTAAACCTGCCTGCTGTTATTGCCAATAAAGTTTTATCGAGACAGCTACCTCATTCTGTTCTCTACTCCCTGTCAAATCCAACCTGCCTGCTGTTTGCAATAAAGTTTTATCGAGACAGTCACCTCGTTCTGTTCTCTATTGTCTGTCAAATCCAACCTGCCTGCTGTTCTTCGCAATAAAATTTTATCGAGACAGCCACCTCGTTCTGTTCTCTACTGTCTGTCAAATTCAACCTGCCTGGTGTTCTTGCCAATGAAGTTTTTATTGGGGCACAGCCACCTCGATCTGTTATCTACCGTCGGTTAAATCCAACCTGCCTGCTGTTGTTAATAAAGTTATATCGAGTCAGCCACCTACTTCTGTTCTCTACTGTCTGTCAAATTCACCCTGCCAGCTGTTCTTGCCAATAAAGTTATATTGGGGCACATCCACCTCGTTCTGTTCTCTACTGTCTGTCAAATCCAACCATCTGGTGTTCTTGTCAATAAAGTTTTATCTAGACAGCCACCTCATTCCGTTCTCTATTGTCTTCAAATCGAACCTGTCTGCTCTTGTCAATAAAGTTTCACAAGACAACCACCTCGTTTTGTTCTCTACTGTCTGTCAAATCCAACCTGCCTTCTGTACTTGCCAATAAAGTTTTAACGAGACAGCCACCTCTTTCTGTTCTCTACTCTCTGTCAAATCCAACCTACCAGCTGTTCTTGGCAATAAAGTTTTATCGAGAGAGCCACCTCGTTCTGTTCTCTACTGTCTGTCAAATCCAAACTACTGCTGTTGTCAATAAAATTTTATCGAGACAGTCACATTCCTCTGTTCTCTACTGTCTGTCAAATCCAACCTGCCTGCTGTTGTCAATAAAGTTTTTATCGAGACAGCCACCTCATTCTGTTCTCTACTACCAGTCAAATCCAACCTACCTGCTGTTGCCAATAAAGTTTTATCGAGACAGCCACCTCGTTCTGTTCTCTACTGTCTGTCAAATCCAACCTGCCTGCTGTTCTTGGCAATAAAGTTTAATCGAGACAGCCACCTCGTTCTGTTCTCTACTGTCTGTCAAATCCAAACTACTGCTGTTGTCAATAAAATTTTATCGAGACAGTCACATTCCTCTGTTCTCTACTGTCTGTCAAATCCAACCTGCCTGCTGTTGTCAATAAAGTTTTATCTTGATAGCCACCTCATTCTGTTCTCTACTACCTGTCAAATCCAACCTACCTGCTGTTGCCAATAAAGTTTTATCGAGACAGCCACCTCGTTCTGTTCTCTACTGTCTGTCAAATCCAACCTGCCTGCTGTTCTTGGCAATAAAGTTTAATCGAGACAGCCACCTCGTTCTGTTCTCTACTGTCTGTCAAATTCAACCAGCCTGCGGTTCTTGCCAATAAAGTTTTATTGGGGCAGAGCCACCTCGTTCTGTTCTCTACTGTCTGTCAAATCCAACCTGCGTGATGTTGTCAATAAAGTTTTATCGTGACAGCCAACTCGTTCTGTTCTCTACTGTCTGTCAAATCCAACCTGCGTGATGTTGTCAATAAAGTTTTATCGTGACAGCCAACTCGTTCTGTTCTCTACTGTCTGTCAAATCCAACCTGCGTGATGTTGTCAATAAAGTTTTATCGAGACAGCCACCTCATTCTGTACTCTACTGTCTGTCAAATCCAAACAGCCTGCAGTTCTTTCCAATAAAGTTTTATCGGGACAGCCACCTCATTCTGTACTCTATTGTCTGTCAAATCCAACCTGCCTGCTGTTGTCAATAAAGTATTATCGAGACAGCCACCTCGTTCTGTTATCTACTGTCTGTGAAATCCAATATGCCAGCTGTTGTCAATAAAGTTTTATGGAGAGTGTGACCTCATTTTGTTCTCTACTGTCTGTCACATCCAACCTGCCTGCTGTTCTTGCCAATAAAAGTTTTATCGAGACAGCCACCTCGTTCTATTCTCTACTGTCTGTCTAATCCAACCTGCGTGCTGTTGTCAATAAAGGTTTATTTAGAAGGCCACCACGTTCTGTTCTCTACTGTCTGTCAAATCCAATCTGCCTGCTGTTCTTTGCAATAAAGTTTTATCGAGACAGCCACCTCAGTTATGTTCTCTACTGTCTGTCAAATCCAACCTGTGTGCTGTTCTTGGCAATAAAGTTTTATCGAGACAGCCACCTTGTTCTGTTCTCTACTGTCTGTCAAATCAAACCTGCCTGCTTTTCTTGGCAAGAAAGTTTTATCGAGACAGCCACCTCATTCTGTTCTCTACTGCCTGTCAAATCCAACCTGCCTGCTGTTCTTGCCAATAAAGTTTTATCGAGACAGAAACCTCATTTTGTTTTCTATGCCTGTCAAATCCAAACTGCCTGCTGTTGCCAATAAAGTTTTATTGAGACAGCCACCTCGTTCTGTTCTCTACTGTCTTTCAAATCCAACCTGCCTGTTGTTCTTGGCAATAAAGTTTTATCGAGACAGCCACTTCATTCTGTTAGCTACTGTCTGTCAAATCCAACCTGCCTGCAGTTGACAATAAAGTTTTATCGAGACAGCCACCTCGTTCTGTTCTCTACTGTCTGTCAAATCCAACCTTCTGCTGTTGTCAATAAAGTTTTATCGAGACAGCCAGCTCGTTATGTTCTCTACTGTCTGTCATCCAACCTGCCTGCTGTTTTTGCCAATAAAGTTTTATCGAGACAGCCACCTCGTTCTCTTCTCAACTGTCTGTCAAATCCAACTACTGCTGTTGTCAATAAAATTTTATCGAGACAGTCACATTCCTTTGTTCTCTACTGTCTGTCAAATCCAACCTGCCTGCTGTTGTCAATAAAGTTTTATCGAGACAGCCACCTCATTCTGTTCTCTACTACCTGTCAAATCCAACCTACCTGCTTTTGCCAATAAAGTTTTATCGAGACAGTCACCTCGTTCTGTTCTCTACTGTCTGTCAAATCCAACCTGCCTGCTGTTCTTGGCAATAAAGTTTAATCGAGACAGCCACCTCGTTCTGTTCTCTACTGTCTGTCAAATTCAACCAGCCTACGGTTCTTGCCAATAAAGTTTTATTGGGGCAGAGCCACCTCGTTCTGTTCTCTACTGTCTGTCAAATCCAACCTGTGTGGATGTTGTCAATAAAGTTTTATCGTGACAGCCAACTCGTTCTGTTCTCTACTGTCTGTAAAATCCAACCTGCGTGATGTTGTCAATAAAGTTTTATCGAGACAGCCACTTCGTTCTGTTCTATACTGTCTGTCAAATCCAACGTGCCTGCTGTTGTCAATAAAGTTTTATCGAGACAGCCACCTCATTCTGTACTCTACTGTCTGTCAAATCCAAACAGCCTGCAGTTCTTTCCAATAAAGTTTTATCGGGACAGCCACCTCATTCTGTACTCTATTGTCTGTCAAATCCAACCTGCCTGCTGTTGTCAATAAAGTATTATCGAGACAGCCACCTCGTTCTGTTATCTACTGTCTGTGAAATCCAATATGCCAGCTGTTGTCAATAAAGTTTTATGGAGAGTGTGACCTCATTTTGTTCTCTACTGTCTGTCACATCCAACCTGCCTGCTGTTCTTGCCAATAAAGTTTTATCGAGACAGCCACCTCGTTCTGTTCTATACTGTCTGTCTAATCCAACCTGCGTGCTGTTGTCAATAAAGTTTTATCGAGACAGCCACCTCGTTCTGTTCTCTACTGTCTGTCAAATCCAACCTGTGTGCTGTTCTTGGCAATAAAGTTTTATCGAGACAGCCACCTTGTTCTGTTCTCTACTGTCTCTCAAATCAAACCTGCCTGCTTTTCTTGGCAAGAAAGTTTTATCGAGACAGCCACCTCATTTGTTCTCTACTGCCTGTCAAATCCAACCTGCCTCCTGTTTTTGCCAATAAAGTTTTATCGAGACAGAAACCTCATTCTGTTCTCTATGCCTGTCAAATCCAAACTGCCTGCTGTTGACAATAAAGTTTTATTGAGACAGCCACCTCGTTCTGTTCTCTACTTTCTTTCAAATCCAACCTGCCTGTGGTTCTTGGCAATAAAGTTTTATCGAGACAGCCACTTCATTCTGTTATCTAATGTCTGTCAAATCCAACCTGCCTGCTGTTGTCAATAAAGTTTTATCGAGACAGCCACCTCGTTCTGTTCCATACTGTCTGTCAAATCCAACCTTCTGCTGTTGTCATTAAAGTTTTATCGAGACAGCCAGCTCGTTATGTTCTCTACTGTCTGTCAAATCCAACCTGCCTGCTGTTCTTGCCAATAAAGTTTTATCGAGACAGCCACCTCGTGCTCTTCTCTACTGTCTGTCAAATCCAAACTGCCTGCTGTTGTCAATAAAGTTTTATGAGACAACCACCTCATTCTGTTCTATACTGTCTGTCATATCCAACCTGCCTGCTGTTCTTGCCAATAAAGTTTTATCGAGAAAGCCACCTCTTTCTGTTATCTACTGTCTGTCAAATCCAACCTGCCTGCTGTTGTCAATAAAGTTTTATCGAGACAGCCAACTCGTTCTGTTCTCTACTGTCTGTCAAATCCAACCTGCCTGCCGTCGTCTATAAAGTTTTATTGAGACAGCCACCTCGTTCTGTTCTCCACTGTCTGTAAAATCCAACCTGCTTGCCGTTCTTGGTAATAAAGTTTTATCGAGACAGTCACCCTCGTTCTGTTCTCTACTGCCTGTCAAATCCAAACTGTCTGCTGTTGTCAATAAAGTTTTATCGAGACAGCCACCTAGTTTTGTTCTCTACTGACTGTCAAATTCAACCTGTCTACTGTTCTTGCCAATAACGTTTTATCGTGACAGCCACCTGATTCTTTTCTCTACTGTCTGTCAAATACAACCTGCCTGCTGTTGTCAATAAAATTTTATCGAGACAGCCACCTCATTCTGTTCTCTACTGTCTGTGAAATCCAACCTGCCTGCTGTTCTTGCCAATAAAGTTTTATCGAGACAGCCACCTCGTTCTGTTCTCCACTGTCAAATCCAATCTGCGTGCTGTTGTCAATAAAGTTTTATCGTGACAGCCAACTCATTCTGTTCTCTACTGCCTGTCAAATGCAACTTGCCTGCTGTTCTTGCCAATAAAGTTTTTTCGAGACAGCAACCTCATTCTGTTCTCTACTGCATGTCAAATCTAAACTGCCTGCTGTTGCCAATAAAGTTTTATTGAGACAGCCACCGCGCCTCTGTTCTCAACTGTCTGTCAAATCCAACCTGACTGTTGTTGTCAATAAAATTTTATTGAGACAGCCACCACGTTCTGTTCTCTACTGTCTGTCAAATTAAACCTGCCTGACGTTTTTGGCAATAAAGTTTTATCGAGACTGCCAACTCGTTCTGTTCTCTACTGTCTGTCAAATCCAACCTTCTGCTGTTGTCAATAAAGTTTTATCGAGACAGCCACCTCGTTCTGTTCTTTAATGTCTGACAAATCTAACCTTCTGCTGTAATCAATAAAGTTTTATCGAGACAGCCACCTTGTTCCGTTCTCTATTGTCTCAAATCCAACCTGCCTGCTGTTGTCAATAAAGTTTTATTGTGACAGCCACCTCATTCAGTTCTCAACTGTCTGTCAAATCCAACCTGTCTGGTGTTGTCAATAAAGTTTTATCAAGACAACCACCTCGTTTTGTTCTCTACTATCTGTCATATCCAACCTGCCTTCTGTTCTTGCCAATAAAGTTTTATCGAGACAGCCACATCGATCTATTCTCTACTGTGTGTCAAATCTAACCTGCCTCTTGTTGTAAATAAAGATTTATCGAGACAGCCACCTCATTCTGTTCTCTACTGTCTGACAAATCCAACCTGCCTGCTGTTCTTGCCAATAAAGTTTTATTGGGGCACAGCCACCTCGTTCTGTTCTTTACTGTCTGTCAAATCCAACCTCTCTGGTGTTCTTGTCAATAAAGTTTTATCGAGGCAGCCACCTCATTCCGTTCTCTACAGTCTCTCAAATCCAACCTGTCTGCTGTTGTCAATAAAGGTTTATCAAGACAGCCATCTGATTTTGTTCTCTACTGTCGGTCAAATCCAACCTGCCTGCTGTTCTTGCCAATAAAGTTTTATCGAGGCAGCCACCTCGTTCTGTTCTCTACTGTCTGTCAAATCCAACCTGCCTGGCGTTCTTGGCCATAAAGTTTTATCGAGACAGCCACCTCGTTCTGTTCACTACTGTCTGTCAAATCCAAACATCTGCTGTTGTCAATAAAGTTTTATCGAGACAGCCACCTCGTTCTGTTCTCTACTGTCTGTCAAATCCAAACTTCTGCTGTTGTCAATAAAGTTTTATCGAGACAGCCACCTTATTCTGTTCTCTATTGTCTGTCAAATCCAACCTGCCTGCTGTTCTTGCCAATAAAGTTTTATCGAGACAGCCAACACTTTCTGTTCTCTACTGTCTATCAAATCCAACCTGCCTGCTGTTGTTAATAAAGTTTTATCGAGACAGCCACCTCGTTCTGTTCTCAACTGTTACTCAAATCCAACCTGACTGTTGTCAATAAAATTTTATTGAGACAGCCACCACGTACTGTTCTCTACTGTCTTTCACATTAAACCTGCCTGCTGTTGTCAATAAAGTTTTATTGAGACACCCACCTCGTTCTGTTCTCTACTGTCTGTAAAATCCAACCTGCCTGCTGTTCTTGGTAATAAAGTTTTATCGAGACAGTCACCTCGTTCTGTTCTCTACTGCCTGTCAAATCCAACCAGTCTGCTGTTGTCAATAAAGTTTTATCGAGACAGCCACCTAGTTTTGTTCTGTACTGACTGTCAAATCCAACCTGTCTGCTGTTCTTGCCAATAAAGTTTTATCGAGACAGTCACCTGGTTCTGTTCTCTAGTGTCTGTCAAATCCAACCTGCTGCTGTTGTCAATAAAGTTTTATCGAGACAGCCACCTCATTCTGTTCAATACTGCCTGTCAAATCCAACATGCCTGCCGATGCTAATAAAGTTTTATCGAGACAGCCACCTCGTTCTGTTCTCTACTGTCTGTCAAATCCAACCTGCCTGCTGTTCTTGCCAATAAAGCTTTATTCAGACATCAACCTCGTTCTGTTCTCTACTGTCAGTCAAATCCAACCTGCCTGCTGTTGTCAATAAAGTTTTATCGAGACAGCCACCTAGTTTTGTTCTGTACTGACTGTCAAATCCAACCTGTCTGCTGTTCTTGCCAATAAAGTTTTATTCAGACATCAACCTCTTTCTGTTCTCTACTGTCAGTCAAATCCAACCTGCCTGCTGTGTCAATAAAGTTTTATCGAGACAGCCACCTAGTTTTGTTCTGTACTGACTGTCAAATCCAACCTGTCTGCTGTTCTTGCCAATAAAGTTTTATCGAGACAGCCACCTGGTTCTGTTCTCTACTGTCTGTCAAATTCAACCTGCCTGCTGTTGTCAATAAAGTTTTATCAAGACAACCACCTCATTCTGTTCTCTACTGTCCGTCAAATCCAACCTGCCGCTGTTGTCAATAAAGTTTTATCGAGACAGCCACCTCATTCTGTTCAATACTGCCTGTCAAATCCAACATGCCTACTGATGCTAATAAAGTTTTATCGAGACAGCCACCTCGTTCTGTTCTCTACTGTCTGTCAAATCCAACCTGCCTGCTGTTCTTGCCAATAAAGCTTTATTCAGACATCAACCTCGTTCTGTTCTCTACTGTCAGTCAAATCCAACCTGCCTGCTGTTGTCAATAAAGTTCTATCGAGACAGCCACCTCATACTGTTCCCTACTGCCTGTGAAATTAAACCTGCCTGCTGTTATTGCCAATAAAGTTTTATCGAGACAGCAACCTCATTCTGTTCTCTACTCCCTGTCAAATCCAACCTGCCTGCTGTTGACAGTAAAGTTTTATCGAGACAGTCACATCGTTCTGTTCTCTATTGTCTGTCAAATCCAACCTGCCTGCTGTTCTTCGCAGTAAAATTTTATTGAGACAGCCACCTCGTTCTGTTCTCTACTGTCTGTCAAATTCAACCTGCCTGGTGTTCTTGCCAATGAAGTTTTATTGGGGCACAGCCACCTCGTTCTGTTCTCTACTGTCTGTCAAATTCAACCTGCCTGGTGTTCTGCCAATGAAGTTTTATTGGGGCACAGCCACCTCGCTCTGTTATCTACCGTCGGTTAAATCCAACCTGCCTGCTGTTGTTAATAAAGTTATATCGAGACAGCGACCTCCTTCTGTTCTCTACTGTCTGTCAAATTCACCCTGCCAGCTATTCTTGCCAATAAAGTTTTATTGGGGCACATCCACCTCGTTCTGTTCTCTACTGTCTGTCAAATCCAACCATCTGTTGTTCTTGTCAATAAAGTTTATTCTAGACAGTCACCTCATTCCCTTCTCTATTGTCTTCAAATCGAACCTGTCTGCTGTTGTCAATAAAGTTTCACAAGACAACCACCTCGTTTTGTTCTCCACTGTCTGTCAAATCCAACCTGCCTTCTGTACTTGCCAATAAAGTTTTAACGAGTCAGCCACCTCTTTCTGTTCTCTACTCTCTGTCAAATCCAACCTACCTGCTGTTCTTGGCAATAAAGTTTTATCGGACAGCCACCTCATTCTGTACTCTATTGTCTGTCAAATCCAACCTGCCTGCTGTTGTCAATAAAGTATTATTGAGACAGCCACCTCGTTCTGTTATGTACTGTCTGTGAAATCCAATATGCCAGCTGTTGTCAATAAAGTTTTATGGAGACAGTCACCTCATTTTGTTCTCTACTGTCTGTCACATCCAACCTGCCTGCTGTTCTTGCCAATAAAGTTTTATTGAGACAGCCACCTCGTTCTGTTCTCTACTGTCTGTCTAATCCAACCTGCGTGCTGTTGTCAATAAAGTTTTATTTAGAAGGCCACCTCGTTCTGTTCTCTACTGTCTGTCAAATCCAACATGCCTGCTGTTGTCAATAAAGTTTTATTGAGACAGCCACCTCATTCTGTTCTCTACTGTCTGTCAAATCCAACCTGCCCTGCTGTTCTTGCCAATAAAGTTTTATTGAGACAGCTTCATCGTTCTCTTCTATACCGTCTGTCAAATCCAACGTGCCTGCTTTGTCAATAAAGTATTATCGAGACAGCCACCTCGTTCTGTTATCTACTGTCTGTCAAATCCAACCTGCCTGCGGTTGTCAATAAAGTTTTATGGAGACAGTCACCTCATTCTGTTCTCTACTGTCTGTCACATCCAACATGCCTGCTGTTCTTGCCAATAAAGTTTGATTGAGACAGCCACCTAGTTCTGTTCTCTACTGTCTGTCATATCCAACCTCGCGTGCTGTTGTCAATAAAGTTATATCGAGAGAACAACCTCGTTGTGTTCTCTACTGTCTGTCAAATTCAACTTGATTGCTGTTGTCAATAAAGTTTTATTGAGACAGCCACCTCGTTCTGTTCTCAACTGACTGTCAAATCCAACCTGCCTGCTGTTGTCAATAAAGTTTTATTGAGACAGCCACCTCATACTGTTCTCTACCGTCTGTCAAATCCAACCTGCCAGCTGTTGTCAATAAAGTTTTATTGAGACAGATACTTCGTTCTGTTTTCTACTGTCTGTCAAATCCAACCTGCCAGCTGTTGTCAATAAAGTTTTATTGAGACAGATACTTCGTTCTGTTTTCTACTGTCTGTCAAATCCAACCTGCCTGTTGTTCTTGACAAAAAAGTTTTATCGAGACAGCCACCTCATTCTCTCTCTCTACTGTCTGTCAAATCCAAACTGCCTGCTGTCGCCAATAAAGTTTTATCGAGACAGCACCTGGTTCTGTTCTCTACTGTCTGTCAAATTCACCTGCCTGCTGTTCTTGCCAATTAATTTTTATCGAGACAGCCACCTCATTCTGTTCTCTACTGCCTGTCAAATTCAACCTTGTGCTGTTGTCAATAAAATTTTCGACACAGCTACCTTCTTCTGTTCTCTACTGTCTGTCAAATCTAACCTGCCTGCTGTTGTCAATAAAGTTTTGTCGAGACAGCCAACTCATTCTGTTCTCTACTCTCTGTCAAATCCAACCTGCCTGTTTTTGCAATAAAGTTTTATTGAAACAGGCACCTCGTTCTGTTCTCTACTGTCAGTGAAATCCAACTTGCCTGCTGTACTTGGCAATAAAGTTTTATCGAGACAGCCACCTCGTTCTGTTCTCTACTGTCTGTCAAATCCAACCTGACTGCTGTCGCCAATATAGTTTTATAGAGAGAGTACCTCGTTCTGTTCTCTACTGTCTATCAAATCGAACCTGCCTGCAGTTCTATCCAATTAAGTTTTATTGGGCCACCGCCACCTCGTTCTGTTCTCTACCGTCTGTCAAATACAACGCGCCTGATGTTCTTGCCAATAAAGTTTTATCGAGACAGCCACCTCGTTCTGTTCTCTACTGTCTGTCAAATTTAACCTGCCTGCTGTTTTCAATAAAGTTTTATCGTCAAACCCTACCTGCCTGCTGTTCTTGGCCACAAAGTTTTATCGAGAAAGTCACCTCGTTCTGTTGTCTACTGCCTGTCAATCCAACGTTCTGCTATTGTCAATAAAGTTTATCGAGATATCCACCTCTTTCTATTCTCTACTGTCTGTCAAATCCAACCTGCCTGCTGTTGTCAATAAAGATTTATCAAGACAGCCACCTCGTTCTGTTCTCTACTGTCTGTCAAATCCAACCTGCCTGCTGTTCTTGGCAATAAAGATTTATCGAGACAGCCACCTCGTTCTGTTCTCTACTGTCTGTCAAATTCAACCTACCTGATGTTTTTGCCAATAAAGTTTTATTGAGGCACAGCCACCTCGTTCTGTTCTCTACTGTCTGTCAAATAGTACCTGTCTGGTGTTCTGTCAATAAAGTTTTATCGAGAGAGCCACATCATTCCGTTCTCTACTGTCTGTCAAATCCAACCTGCCTGCTGTTGTCAATAAAGTTTTATCGAGACAACCACGTTGTTCTGTTCTCTACTGTCTGTCAAATCCAACCTGTCCACCGTTGTCAATAAAGTTTTATTGAGACAGCTACCTCGTTCTGTTCTCTACTGTCTATCAAATCCAACTTGCCTGATGTTGTCAATAAAGTTTTATCTAGACAGCCACCTCATTCTGTTCCCTACTTTCTGTCAAATCCAACCTGCCTGCTGTTTCTGCTAATAAAGTTTTATCGAGACATCCACCTCTTTCTGTTCTCTACTGTCTGTCAAATCCAACATGCCTGCTGTTCCTGTCAATAAAATTTTATCGATATAGCCACCTCGTTCTGTTCTCTACTGTCTGTCAAATCAAACCTGCCTGCTGTTCTTGCCAATAACGTTTTATCGAGACAGCCCCTCGTTTTGTTCTCTACTGTCTTTCAAATCCAACCGCCTGCTGTTCTTTCTAATAAAGTTTTATTGGGCACAGCCACCTCGTTCTGTTCTCTACTGTCTGTCAAATCCAACATGTCTGGTATTCTTGTCAATAAAGTTTTATCGAGAAAGCCACCTCATTCCGTTCTCTCCAGTCTGTCAAATCCAACCTGTCTGCTGTTGTCAATAAAGTTTTATCGAGACAGTCACCTCCTTTTGTTCTCTACTGTCTGTCAAATTCAACCTGCCTGCTGGTCGTGCCAATAAAGTTTTATTTGTACACAGCCACCTCGTTCTGTTCTCTACTGTCTGTAATATCCAACCTGTCTGGTGTTATTTTCAATAAAGTTTTATCGAGACAGCCACCTCATTCCGTTCTCTACAGTCAGTCAAATCGAACCTGTCTGCTGTTGTCAATAACGTTTTATCAAGACAGCCACCTCGCTCTGTTCTCTACTGTCTGTCAAATCCAACCTGCCTGCTCTTGTCAATAAAGTTTTATCGAGACAGCCATCTCGTTCTGTTCTCTATTGTCTGTCAAATCCAACCTGCCTGCTGTTCTTACCATTAAAGTTTTATCGAGAGAGCCACCTCGTTTTGTTCTCTACTGTCTGTCAAATCCAACCTGCCTGCTGTTCTTGCCAATAAAGTTTTATCGAGACATCCGCGCCGTTCTGCTCTCTACTGTCTGTCAAATCCAACCTGCCTGATGTTCCTGTCAATAAAGTTTTATCGAGACAGCCACCTCGTTCTGTTCTCTACTGTCTGACAAATCCAACCTGCCTGCTGTTCTTACCATTAAAGTTTTATCGAGAGAGCCACCTCGTTCTGTTCTCTACTGTCTGTGAAATCCAACCTGTCTTCTGTTGTCAATAAAGTTTTATCAAGACTGCCACTTCGGTTTCTTCTCTACTGTCTGTCAAATCCAACCTGCCTGCTGTTTTTGCCAATAAAGTTATATCGAGACAAGCACCTCGTTCTGTTCTCTACTGTCTGTCAAATACAACCTGCCTGCTGTTGTCAATAAAGTTTTATCGAGAAAACCACCACATTCTGTTCTCTACTGTCTGTCAAATCCAACCTGCCTGATGTTCCTGTCAATAAAGTTTTATCGAGACAGCCACCACGTTCTGTTCTCTACTGTTTGCCAAATCCAACCTACCTGCTGTTCTTACTATTAAAGTTTTATCGAGAGAGCCACCTCGTTCTGTTCTCTACTGTCTGTGAAATCCATCCTGTCTTCTGTTGTCAATAAAGTTTTATCAAGACTGCCACTTCGGTTTCTTCTCTACTGTCTGTCAAATCCAAATTGCCTCCTGTTCTTGCCAATAAAGTTTTATCGAGACATCCACCTCGTTCTGTTCTCTACAGTCTGTCAAATCTAAACTGCCTGCTGTTCCTCTCAATAAAGTTTTATCGAGATAGCCACCTCGTTCTGTTCTCTACTGTCTGAAATATCCAACCTGCCAGCTGTTCTTGCCAATAAAGTTTTTTCGAGACAGCCCCCTCTTTCTGTTCTCTACTGTCTTTCAAATCCAACCTGCCTGCTGTTCTTGCCAATAAAGTTTTATTTGGCACAGCCACCCCTTCTGTTCTCTACTGTCTGTCAAATCCAACATGTCTGGTGTTCTTGTCAATAAAGCTTTATCGAGACAGCCACCTAATTCCGTTATCTACAGTCTGTCAAATCCAACCTTTCTGCTGTTTTCAGTAAAGTTTTATCGAGACAGTCACCTCGTTTTGTTCTCTACTGTCTGTCCAATTCAACCTGCCTGCTGTTCTTGCCAATGAAGTTTTATTGCGGCACAGCCCCCTCGTTCTGTTCCCTACTGACTGTCAAATTCAACCTCCCTGGTGTTCTTGCCAATTAAGTTTTATTGGGGCACAGCCACATCGTTCTGTTCACTAACGTCTGTCAAATCCAACCTGTGTGGTGTTATATCCAATAAAGTTTTATCGAGACTGCCACCACGTTCTGTTCTCTACTGTCTGTCAAATCCAAACTGCCTGCTCTTTTCAATAAAGATTTATCGAGACATCCACCTCATTCTGTTCTCTACAGTCTGTCAAATCCTAACTGCCTGCTGTTCCTCTCAATAAAGTTTTATCGAGATAGCCACCTCATTCTGTTCTCTACTGTCTGTCAAATCCAACCTGCCTGCTGTTCTTGCCAATAAAGTTTTATGTAGACAGCCACCTCGTTCTGTTCTCTACTGTCTGTCAAATTCAACCTGCCTGCTGTTCTAGCCAATAAAGTTTTAATGGGCCACAGCCACCTCTGTTCTGTGCTCTACTGCCTGTCAAATCCAACCTGCCTGCTGTTGTCAATAAAGTTTTATCGAGACAGCCACCTCATTCTGTTCTCTAATGCCTGTCAAGTCCAATCTGCCTGCTGTTCTTGCCAATAAAGTTTTATCGAGACTCCCACCTCATTCTGTTCTCTACTGCCTGTCAAATCCAACCTGACTACTGTTGCCAATAAAGTTTTATCGAGACAGCCACCTCGTTCTGTTCTCTACTGTATGTCAAATCCAACATGCCTGCTGTTCTTGGCAATAAAGTTTTATCGAGACAGCAACCTCGTTCGGTTCTCTACTCTCTGTCAACTTCAACCTGCCTGGTGTTCTTGCCAATTAAGTTTTATTGGGGCACAGCCACATCGTTCTGTTCTCTACCGTCTGTCAAATCCAACCTGTCTGGTGTTCTTCCCAATAAAGTTTTATCGAGAGAGCCACCTCATTCTGTTCTCTACTGTCTGTCAAATCCAACCTTCTGCTGTTGTCAATAAAGTTTTATCGAGACAACCACCTCGTTCTGTTCTCTACTGTCTGTCATTCCAACCTGCCTGCTGTTCTTGGCAATAAAGCTTTATGGCGACAGCCACCTCATTCTGTTCTCTACTGTCTGTCAAATTCAACCTGCCTGCTCTTCTTGCCAATAAAGTTTTATTTGGGCACAGACACCTCGTTTTGTTCTCTACTGTCTATCAAATCCAACCTGTCTGGTGTTCTTTTCAAAAAAGTTTTATCGAGACAGCCACCTCATTCCGTTCTCTACAGTCTGTCAAATCCAACCATTCTGCTTTTGTCAATAAAATTTTATCGAGACAGCCACCTCGTTCTGTTCTCTACTGTCTGTCAAATTCAACCTGCTTGCTGTTCTAGCCAATAAAGTTTTATTGGGCCACAACCACCTCGTTCTGTTCTCTACTGTCTGTCAAATCCAACCTGCCTGCTGTTGCCAATAAAGTTTTATCGAGACAGCCACCTCGTTATGTTCTCTACTGTATGTCATCTCCAACCTGCCTACTGTTCTTGGCAATAAAGTTTTATCGAGACATCAACAACGTTCTGTTCTCTACTGCCTGTCAAATCCAACCTTCTGCTGTTGTCATATAAGTTTTATCGAGACAGCCACCTGTTCTGTTCTCTACTGTCTGTCAAATCCAAACTACCTGCTGTTGTCAATAAAAGTTCTATCGAGACAGACACCTCATTCTGTTCTCTACTGTCTGTCAAATCCAACCTGCTTGCTATTCTAGGAAATAAAGTTTTATCGAGACAGCCACCTCATTCTGTTCTCTACTGTCTGTCAAATCCAACCTTCTGCTGTTGTCAATATAGTTTTATCGAGACAGCCAACTCTTCAGTTCTCTACTGTCTGTCTCATAAAACTTGCCTGCTGTTGTCAATAAAGTTTTATCGAGACAGCCAACTCATTCCATTCTCTACTGTCTGTCAAATCCAACCTGCCTGCTGTTGGCAATAAAGTTTTATCGAGACAGCCACCTCATTCTGTTCTCTACTGTCTGTCAAATCCAACCTGCATGCTGTTGTCATTAACGTTTTTTGAGACATCACCTCGTTCTGCTCTCTACTGTCTGTCAAATTCAACCTGCCTGTTGTTCTTGCCAATTAAGTTTTATTGGGGCACAGCCACATAGCTCTGTTCTCTACCGTCTGTCAAATCCAACCTGCCTGGTGTTAGTCCCAATAAAGTTTTATCGAGACAGCCACCTCGTTCTGTTTTCTACTGTCTGTCAAATACAACATGCCTGCTGTTGTCAATAAAGTTTTATCGAGACATACACCTCATTCTGTTCTGTTCTGTCTGTCAAATCAAACCTACCTGCAGTTGTCAATAAAAGTTTTATTGAGACAGCCACCTCGTTCTGTTCTCTATTGTCTGTCAAATCCGACCTGCCTGGTGTTCTTGGCCATAAAGTTTTATCGAGACAG
The DNA here is from genome assembly GCA_021461705.1 of Cryptotis parvus. Lineage (NCBI taxonomy): Eukaryota > Metazoa > Chordata > Mammalia > Eulipotyphla > Soricidae > Cryptotis > Cryptotis parvus. The sequence continues at coordinate 8,679 of JAJIBD010022674.1, read as the reverse complement.
CCACCTCGTTCTGTTCTCTACTGTCTGTCAAATCTAACGTGCCTGTTGTTGTCAATAAAGTTTTATCGAGACAGCCACCTCATTCTGTTCTCTAATGTCTGTCAAATCCATCCTGCTTGCTTTCTTGCCAATAATGTTTTATCGAGAAAGCCACCTCATTCTGTACTCTACTGTCTGTCAAATGCAACCTGCCTGCTGTTGTCAATAACGTTTTGTTGAGACCTCCACCTCGTTCTGTTCTCTACTGTTTGTCAAATCCAACCTGCCGGATGTTCTTGGCAATAAAGTTTTATCGAGAAAGCCACCACATTCTGTTACTACTGTCTGTCAAATCCAACGTTCTGCTGTTGTCAATAAAGTTTTTTCGAGACAACCACCTCGTTCTGTTCTCTACTGTCTGTCAAATCCAACCTGCCTGCTGTTCTTGGCAATAACGTTTTACGGCGACAGGCACCTCGTTCTGTTCTCTACTGTCTGTCAAATTCAACCTGCCTGCTGTTCTTGCCAATAAAGTTTTATTTGGGTACAGACACCTCGTTATGTTTTCTACTGTCTGTCAAATCCAAAATGTCTGGTGTTCTTTTCAAAAAGTTTTATCGATAAGCCAACACATTCCGTTCTCTACAGTCTGTCAAATCCAACCATTCTGCTGTTGTCAATAAAGTTTTATCGAGACAGCCACCTCGTTCTGTTCTCTACTGTCTGTCAAATCCAACCTGCCTGCTGTTCTTGGCAAATAAAGTTTTATCGAGACAGCCACCTCGTTCTGTTCTCTACTCTCCGTGAAATTCAACCTGCCTGCAGTTCAAGCCAGTAAAGTTTTATTGGGCCACAGCCACCTTGTTCTGTAATCTACTGCCTGTCAAATTCAACCTGCCTGCTCTTCTTGGCAATAAAGTTTTATCGAGACAGCCCCCTCGTTCTGTTCTCTACTGTCTGTGAAATCCGACCTGCCTGGTGTTCTTGGCCACAAAGTTTTATCGATAAGCCACCACACTCCTTTCTCTACAGTCTGTCAAATCCAACCATTCTGCTGTTGTCAATAAAGTTTTACAGAGACAGCCAACTTGTTCTGTTCTCTACTGTTTGTCTCATAAAACCTGCCTGCTCTTGTCAATAAAGTTTTATCGAGACAGCCACCTCATTCTGTTCTCTACTGCGTGTCAAATCCAACCTGCCTGCTGTTGGCAATAAAGTTTTATCGAGGCAACCACCTAGTTCTGTTCACTATTGTCTTTCATATCCAACCTGCCTGCTGTTCTTGGCAATAAAGTTTTATCGAGACAGCCACCTCCGTTCTGTTCTCTACTGTCTGTCAAATCCAACCTGCATGCTGTTGTCAATAAAGTTTTATCGAGACAGCCACCTCATTCTGTTCTCTATTGTCTGTCAAATCTACCTGCCTGCAGTTCTTGGCAATGAAGTTTTATCGAGACAGCCACCTCGTTCTGTTCTCTACTCTCTGTCAAATTCAACCTGCATGCGGTTCTTGCCAAAAAAAGTTTTATTGGGGCACAGCCACCTCGTTCTGTTCTCAACTGTCTGTCAAATCTAACCTGTCTGGTGTTCTTGTCAATAAAGATTTATCGAGATATACACCTCATTCCCTTCTCTACTGTCTGTCAAATCCAACCTGTCTGCTGTTGTCAATAAAGTTGTATCATGACAGCTACCTCATTTTGTTCTCTAATGTCTGTCAAATCCACCTGCCTGCTGTTCTTTCCAATAAAGTTTTATCTAGACAGGCACCTCGTTCTGTACTCTACTGTCTGTCAAATCCAAACTGCCTGCTATTGTCAATAAAGTTTTATCGAGACGGCCACCTCATTCTGTTCTCTACTGTCTGTCAAATCCAACCTGCCTGCTGTTGTCAATAAAGTTTTATCGAGACAGCCACATCATTCTGTTCTCTACTGTCTGTCAAATCTAACCTGCCTGCTGTTGTCAATAAAGTTTTATTGAGACAGCCACCTCATTATGTTCTCTACTGTCTGTCAAATCCAACCTGCCTGCTGTTGTCAATAAAGTTTTATTGAAACAGCCACTTTGTTCTGTTCTATCGAGACAGCCACCTAGTTCTGTTCTCTACTGTCCGTCAAATTCAACCTGCCTGCTGTTCTTTCCAATAAAGTTTTATTGGGGCACAGCTACCTCGTTCTGTTCTCTACTGTCTGTCAAATCCAATTTGTCTGGTGTTCTTGTCAATACAGTTTTATCGAGCCAGCAACCTCATTCTGTTCTCTACTGTCTGTCAAATCCAAACTGCCTGCTGTTGTCAATAAAGTTTTATAGAGACAGCCACCTTGTTCTGTTCTCTACTGTCTGTCAAATCCAACCTGCCTGCTATTGTAAATAAAGTTTTATCGAGAAAGCCACCTCATTCTGTTCTCTACTGTCTGTCAAATCAAACCTGCATGCTGTTGTCAATAAAGTTTTATTGAGACAGCCACCTCGTTCTGTTCTCTGCTGTTTGTCAAATCCAACCTGCCTGCTGTTCTTGCCAATAAAGTTTTATTGGGGCACAGCCACCTCGTTCTGTTCTCTACTGTCTGTAAAATCCAACCTTTCTGGAGTTCTTGTCAATAAAGTTTTATCGAGACAGCATCCTCATTCTGTTCTCTACTGTCTGTCAAAACCAACCTGCCTGCTGTTCTTCGCTATAAAGTTTTATCGAGACAGCCACAACCTTCTGTTCTCTACTGCCTGTCAAATCCAACCTTCTGCTCTTGTCAATTAAGTTCTCATCGAGACAGCCACCTGTTCTGTTCTCTACTGTCTGTCAAATCCAAACTACCTACTGTTGTCAATAAAGTTCTATCGAGACAGACACCTCATTCTGTTCTCTACTGTCTGTCATATCCAACCTGCCTGCTATTCTAGCCAGTAAAGTTTTATCGAGACAGCCACCTTATTCTGTTCTCTACTTTCTGTCAAATCCAACCTTCTACTGTTGTCAATATAGTTTTTTCGAGACAGGCACCTCGTTCTGTTCTCTACTGTCTGTCTCATAAAACCTGCCTGCTGTTCTCAATAAAGTTTTATCGAGACAGCCACCTCATTCTGTTCTCTACTGCCTGTCAAATCCAACCTGCCTGCTGTTGGCAATAAAGTTTTATCAAGACAGTCACCTCGTTCTGTTCTCTACTGTCTGTCAAATCCAACCTGCATATGTTGTCAATAACGTTTTATTTTTTTTTATTTTTTTTTTGTTTTCATAGTTTATATTCTCTTCTATTACATCCTGTACACTGACTTCCACATCCTCAAGACTTGTACTTTTTATTTCTTTTTTTTTAATTTTTTTTTTTTTTTAAATTTTTTTTATTTTTACAATTACAAAGATATACAATTAAAAAGTATTTGGGTTTTGGTCATACAGTGTAGCAGCACCCATCCCGCCACCAGTGCCCATCTCCCACCACCAACGTCCCCGGTTCCCTCCCCCTCCCCCAGCCCTCCTCCATGGCAGGTTCTTTATTTCTTTCCATTTCTCTATCTTTCTCTTTTCCTTCCTCTCCAGACTATGGATTACAGAACATACATTAAAGGGTTGTCATGTGTATCCTTTTGCCTCTATTTAATGCTCAGTTCTAGGTTGGCATTAGTACCCTCACAATTGTTAGCACACTGTTCCATTTTCTGTCTTACCTAGCCTCTGACTCCCACACGTTTGTGATAATTTCCACCTTTGACAGGACCTCCTGATGTATGTTTCACTTGACCTTGGATATTGGTATCATAATATGTACCTATATATTTATGTTATGCAGATAAATGCAGTCATTCTGTAACTGTCTCTCTCCTTCTGGCTAATTTCGCTCAACATAATCTTCTCCATGTCCATCCATTTGTAGGCAAATTTTATAACTTCATTTTTCCTAACAGCTGCATAGTATTCCATTGTGTAGATGTACCAAAGCTTTTTTTATCCAGTCATCTATTTTCGGGCACTCGGGTTGCTTCCAGATTCTGGCTATTGTGAATAATGCTGCTATGAACATAAAAGTAGGGATGGTGTTTCCGCTGCGTATTTTTGGTTTCCCGGAGTAGATTCCCAGGAGTGGTATGGCTGGGTCAAATGGGAGTTCAATTTCTAGTCTTTGGAGGAATGTCCATATTGTTTTCCAGAAAGGCTGTACCAGCCGGCATTCCCACCAACAATGGATGAGTGTCCCCTTTTCCCCACACCCACGCCAGCACTTGTTGTTCTTGTTCTTTTGAATATGTGCCAGTCTCTGTGGTGTAAAATGGTATCTCATTGTTGTTTTGATTTGCATCTCTCTGATGATTAGTGATGATGAGCATTTTTTCATATGTTTTTTGGCCATTCAATTTCTTCCTTGCTGAAGTTTCTGTTCATTTCTTCTCCCCATTTTTTGATGGGGTTGTTTGTTTTCTTCTTGTAAAGTTCTACCAGTGCCTGATATATCCTGGATATTAACCCCTTATCAGATGAGTATTGGGTGAATATTCTTTCCCATTCTGTGGACTGCTTTTGTATCTTAGTCACTGTTTCTTTTGAGGTGCAGAAGCTTTTTAGTTTCATGTAGTCCCATATATTTATCTTTTCTTCTAGTTGCTTTGTTAGAGATGTTTCATCTTTGAAGATGCCTTTAGCTTCAATGTCATGGAGGGTTTTTCCTATATTTTCTTCAATGTACTTTATGGATTCAAGTCTGATATTGAGATCTTTAATCCACTTTGATCTGATTTTTGTGCATGGTGTTAGACACAGGTCCAAATTTCATTTTTTCATGTCGCTGCCCAGTTTTCCCCAACACCACTTATTGAAGAGGCTTTCCTTACTCCATTTTAGACTCGTTGCACCTTTATCAAAGATTAAATGATCATGTGTTTGAGGTTGGGTGTCAGGATACTCAATTCTATTCCATTGGTCCACGGGTCTGTTTTTATTCCAATACCATGCTGTTTTAATTACTACTGCCTTGTAGTACAGTTTGAAGTTGGGTAAGGTGATGCCTCCCATCTTCTTTTTCCCGAGGATTGCTTTAGCTATCCTTGGGGGGTTTATCGTTCCATACAAATTTCAGGATTGTTTGGTCAATTTCTTTGAAGAATGTCATGGGTATCCTCATAGGGACTGCATTGAATCTGTATAGAGCTCTAGGGAGTATTACCATTTTGACAATGTTGATTCTCCCCATCCATGAGCAGGGGATGTGTTTCCATTTCCTTGTGTCCTCTTTTTATCTCTTGGAGCAGTGTCTTGTAGTTTTCTTTGTACAGGTCCTTTACACACTTGGGTAAGTTGATTCCTAGGTATTTGATTTTCTGTGGCACAATTGTGAATGGAATTGTTTCCTTAATATCCCTTTCTTCTCTTTCGTTATTTGTATATAGGAAAGCCACCGACTTTTGGGGTGTTGATTTTGTATCCTGCCACTCTACTATATGCGTCTATTGTTTCTAGGAGTTTTTTGGTAGAGAGTTTAGGGTTATCTAGGTATAATATCATGTCATCTGCAAATAATGATAGCTTGACTTCTTCCTTGCCTATCTGGATGCCCTTGATGTCCTTTTCTTCTCTGATTGCTATCGCAAGTACTTCCAGTACTATATTGAATAAAAAGAGGTGAGAGTGGGCAACCTTGTCTTGTCCCTGATCTCAGGGGGAAGGCTTTCAACTTTTCCCCATTGAGAATGATGCTCGCTGTGGGCTTTTGGTAGATGGCTGTAACTATCTTGAGGAAAGTCCCTTCAATTCCCATTTTCTGGAGGGTTTTAATCATGAACGGGTGCTGGATCTTGTCAAATGCTTTCTCTGCGTCTATTGATAGGATCATATGGTTTTTATTTTTTCTCTTATTGATATGATGTATTATGTTGATTGACTTGCGAATGTTGAACCATCCTTGCATTCCCGGGATGAATCCTACTTGGTCATGATGTATAATCTTCTTGATGAGTCTTTGTATTCTGTTTGCTAGTATTTTGTTGAAGATCTTAGCATCCGTGTTCATCAGGGATATTGGTCTGTAGTTTTCTTTCTTTGTGTTGTCTCTCCCTGCTTTGGGTATCAGGGTGATATGTGCCTCGTAGAAGCTGTTTGGGAGTGTTTCTGTTTCTTCTATTTCCTGGAAGAGCTTGAAAAGGACTGGCAGTAGGTCCTCCTTAAAGGTTTGGTAGAGTTCACTAGGGAATCCGTCTGGACCTGGGCTTTTGTGTTTGGGGAAGTCTTTTAATTACTGTTTCTATTTCCTCAATGGTGATAGGCTTATTCAGGTACTGGAGGTCTTCTTGTTTCAGCCGTGGGAGGTTATAGGACTTCAGGAATTGATCCATTTCTTCTAGATTCTCATGTTTCACGGCATACAGGCTCTCAAAGTAATCTCTGATGATCTTTTGGATTTCTGTGGTTTCTGTTGTGATGTCACCCTTTTTATTTCTGATTCTGTTTATTTGGGTTCTCTCTTTCCCTGTCCTTACAAGTCTTGCCAATGGTTTGTCAATCTTGTTTATTTTTTCAAAAAAACCAGCTCTTGGTTTCATTAATCTTTTGGATTGTTTTTTTTTGGTTTCCAACTCATTGATTTCCTCTCTAAGTTTTATTATTTCCTTTTTTCTGCCTGGGTTGGGCTCCTTTTTGTTGGTCTTTCTCTAATGTCTTCAGCTGTGTAGTCAGGTTATTTATGTGGGCCCTTTCTTGTTTCCTGATGAATGCTTGCAGAGCTATAAATTTCCCTCTTAACACGGCTTTTGCCGTGTCCCACAAGTTCTTATAGTTGGTGTCTTCATTTTCATTTGTTTCCAGAAATCTTTGGATTTCCTGTTTGATTTCTTCTATGACCCATTTGTTGTTCAGGAGTGAGCTGTTCAGTTTCCAGGTGTTTGGTTTGACTCCCTGTTTCTGTGTACGGTTAACTTCCATTTTCAGTGCATCATGGTCTGAAAAGATAGCTGACACAATTTCTATCTTTTTTAATTTTATTGAGGTATGCTTTGTGGCTTAGCATGTGGTCTATCTTGGAGAATGTTCCATGTGCACTAGAGAAAAATGTGTATTCAGCTTTTTTGGCATGAAAAGCCCTGTATATATCTACTAGCTCTCTTTCTTCCATTTCTTCCTTCAGGGCCAATATTTCCTTGGTGAGTTTCAGTCTTGTTGATCTATCCATCGTTGATAGAGCAGTGTTGAAGTCTCCAACTATTATTGTGCTACTGTTAATGTCTTCTTTGAGGTCTCTTAGCAGTTGTTTTATGTATTTTGCTGGCCCCTCGTTGGGTGCATATATGTTTAGTAGCGTAATTTCTTCCTGGTGTACATACCCCTTAAGTAATAAGAAATGGCCTTCGTTGTCCCTTCTAACCTTTTTCAGCCTGGAAGTCTATATTATCTGATACTAATATGGCCACACCAGCCTTTTGGAGGAATTGTTTGCATGGAGAATGGTCTTCCAACCTTTGACTTTGAGTCTGTGTTTGTTCTGATTATTCAGATGCGTTTCTTGTAGACAGCAGAATGTTGGGTTCAATTTTTTAATCCATTTTGTTACTCTGTGTCTCTTAATTGGTGCATTTAGACCATTGACATTGAGAGAGATTATTGTCATCGGATTTTGTGCCATCTTTCTGTTTGAGCTTGTTGTGCTTATGGGTTTGGTCGGATTACAGTAGACCCTTCAGTCCTTCTTTTAAGGTTGGTTTTGAGTCCATGAAGTTCCTGAGTTGTTGCTTATCCATGAAGTTGTGTATCTTTCCTTCATATCTGAATGTGAGTCTGGCTGGGTAAAGAATTCTTGGTGAGGCCTGCAGTTCATTCAGCCTTTTCACAATATCCCACCATTGTTTTCTTGCTCGGAGTGTTTCATCAGAGAAGTCTGCTGTAAATCTTAGAGATGTTCCTTTGTATGTGATTTCCTTCTTTGATCTTGCTGCTTTCAGTATTCTATCCCTATCTATAGTTTTTGTCATTTTTATTAAGATGTGTCTTGGAGTATTCTTGTTGGGGTTTCTTTTTTAGCAGGTATCCTACGGGCCTCCTGGATCTTGAGGCAAGTGTTTTTTAGTTCCGGGAACTTCTCAGCAATGATGGCTTTGACAGTTTCTTCTTCATCAGGGTTTTCTTCTTGCCCTTCTGGGACCCCAATGATCCGTATGTTGTTTCTTCTGGCTTCATCCCGATTATCTCTTGTTGTCTGTCCGGTAATTGTGAGTCTTTTTTCTATCTTCTGGTGTTGTGTAGAGAATCTTTGGAACGCCGCCTTCGAGATCACTAATTCTTTCTTCAGTAGCTATTATTCTGCTATGCTGGCTTTCCACTGTGTTTTTCATTTCATTTACCTCATTTTTAATATATGTCATTTCCATTTGCATTTTCCTCACTTCTTCTATCATGTCCTCTTGTATTTTATTGAGTTTGCATTCCATTGCTTCTTTGAATTCCTTATGACTCCTTAACATTTTTTTCCGAAATTCCTTAAGAGAGAGGTTATATAACTCATTGGTATTGCTTGGCTCATCTGGACTAGTGACTTCACCTCACAGAGCTTGGATGGAACTTTTGCGTTGCTTTACCATTTTGACTATTGTAGGTTGCAAATGTGGGGTCTTGGATGACAGGATAGTACAGTTAGTAGGTGTCTGGTCTGTTTTGCGGGGTTTGGATGGGTAGCAAGGATGTAGGAACCAAGGTTCAGTGGCACCTCATGCAAGATAGGT
>JAJIBD010022673.1:0-62674 GCA_021461705.1 Cryptotis parvus | reverse complement strand
ACAGTATACCAGCACCCATCCCTCCACCAGTGCCCCATTTCCACCACCAATGTACCCCCACCCCTCCTGCCCACCCCCATGCTGCCTTAATAGCAGGTACCCCAGTTTCCTCTCTTTCTCTCTCTCTCTCTCTCTCTGTCTCTGCATCTCTCTGCCTCTTATTTTACACATTGTGGCTAGCCCTGCAGGTATTTAGAGTTTATCACTTAAGTCTCTTTGTGTATATTCAATGGTGAGTCTTAATCTGCCATTACCATTTCCCCACATTTAGTAAAACACTGGTATCTATTTATGTCGTATTAATGAATGCAGTCATTCTATATCTGTGCTTTTCCTTCTGACTAATTTCACTCAGCATGATAGTCTCCATGTCCCTCCATTTGCAGGTAAATTTCATAATGTCATCTTTTCTGGCAGCCGCATAGTATTCCATAGTGTAGATGAACCACAGTTTCTTTAGCCAGTCCTCTGTTCTCGGGCATTTAGGTTGTTTCCAGATTCTAGCTATAGTGAATAGCGCAGAGATGAATAAAGAAGTACAGATAGTGTTTCTGCTATGTGTTTTTCGGTGTCTCGGGTATATTCCCAGGAGTGCTATTGCTGGATCAAATGGGAGCTCAATATCTAGTTTTCAGAGGAATGCCCATATTGTTTTCCAAAAGGGCTGGACCAGTCGGCACTCCCACCAACAGTGGATCAGAGTCCCTTTTTTCCCCACATCCACGCCAGCACTGGTTGTTCTTGCTGTTTTGGATGTGTGCCAGTCTCTGTGGTGTGAGATGGTACCTCATTGTTGTTTTGATTTGCATCTCCCTGATGATTAAAGATGAAGAACACTTTTTCATATGCCTTTTGGCCATTCGAATTTCTTCTTTTTTGGAAGCTTCTGTTCATTTCTTCTCCCCCATTTTTTGATGGGGTTGGCTGTTTTTTTCGTGTGGAGTGCTACCAGTGCCTGATATATCCTGGATATTAACCCCTTGTCAGATGGGTATTGGGTGAATATCCTTTCCCACTCTGTGGATTGTCTTTGTATCTTGGTCACCGTTTCTTTTGAGGTGCAGAAGCTTTTAGTTTTATATAATCCCATTTGTTTAACTTTGCTTCCATTTGCTTGGTCAGTGGTGTGTCATCTTTAAAGATACTTTTCGTTTCGATGTCGTAGAGTGTTTCTCCTATGTTTTCTTCGATGTACCTTATAGATTCATGTCTGATGTTGAGATCTGAATCCATTTTGATCTGACTTTTGCGCATGGCGTTAGAAGGAGGTCTAAGTTCATTTTTTTACATGTAGCTGCCCAGTTTTCCCAGCGCCATTTGTTGAAGAGGCTTTCTTTGCTCCACGTAATATTTTTTTGCTCCTTTATCGAAGATTAAGTGGTTGTATATTTGAGAATGTGTTTCAGGATACTCAGTTCTATTCCATAGGTCTACAGGTCTGTCTCTATACCAATACCACACTGTCTTAATTACAACTGCTCTGTAGTAGAGCTTGAGGTTGGGGGAAAGTGATACCTCCCATCTTCTTTTTCCCAAGGATTGCTTTAGCTATTCGTGGAGTTTTATTATTCCATACAAATTTCAGGAGTGTTTGTTCAATTTCTTTGAAGAACATCATGGGTATCTTTATAGGGACCGCATTGAATCTGTATAAAGCTCTAGGGAGTATTACCATTTTGATAATGTTGATCCTTCCGATCCATGAGCAGGGAATATGTCTCCATTTCCTCAGGTCTTCTTTTATTTCCTGAAGTAACGTTTTGTAGTTTTCTTTGTAGAGATCCTTTACATTCTTTGTCAAACTGATTCCTAGGTATTTGATTTTCTGCGGCGCAATTGTGAATGGGATAGTTTCTTTAATGTCCCTTTCTTCTCTTTCGCTGTTTGCATATAGGAAGGCCATTGACTTTTGGGTATTGATTTTGTACCCTGCAACTCTGCTATAGGAATGTATTATTTCTAGGAGCCTCTTGGTAGAGAGTTTCGGGTTTTCCAGGTATAATATCATGTCATCTGCAAATAGTGATAACTTGGCTTCTTCCCTTCCTATCTGGATGCCCTTAATGTCTTTTTTTCTTCCCTGATTGCTATAGCAAGTACTTCCAGTACTATATTGAATAGAAGTGGTGAGAGTGGGCAGCCTTGTCTTGTCCCTGATCTTAAGGGGAAGGCTTTCAGTTTTTCCCCCATTGAGAATGATGCTCGCTGTGGGCTTGTAGTAGATGGCCTGGATTATCTTGAGGAAGGTTCCTTCAATCCCCATTTTACGGGAGAGCTTTCATCATGAACGGGTGTTTGATCTTGTCAAATGCCTTCTCTGCATCTATTGATATGATCATATGGTTTTTATTTTTCTTTTTGTTGATATGATGTATTATGTTGATTGACTTGCGGATGTTGAACCATCCTTGCATTCCCGGGATGAATCCCACTTGGTCATGGTGTATAATCTTTTTATGACTCTTTGGATTCTATTTGCTAGTATTTTGTTGAAGATCTTAGCATCTGTATTCATCAGGGAGATTGGTCTGTAGTTTTCCTTTTTTGGTGGCATCTTTGTCTGCTTTGGGTATCAGGTGCCTCGTAAAAGCTATTTGGGAGTGTTTTTGTTTCTTCAATTTGTTGGAAGAGCTTAAAAAGAATTGGGAGTAGGTCCTCTTTAAAGGTTTTGTAGAATTCACTGGTGAATCCATCTGGACCTGGGCTTTTGTGTTTGGGGAGACTTTTGATTACTGATTCTATTTCCTCGATGGAGATAGGTTTGTTGAGGTATTCCAAATCTTCTTGTTGCAGACTTGGGAAGCTATAGGAATTCAGGAATTTGTCCATTTCTTCTAGGTTTTCTTGTTTTGTGGCGTACAGGGCTCTCATAGTAATCTCTGATGATCTTTTGAATTTCTGTGGTTTCTGTTGTGATGTCCCCCGTTTTCATTTCTGATTCTATTTATTTGGGTTCTCTCTTTTCCTTTTCTTACAAGTCTTGCAAGTGGTTTGTCAATCTTGTTTATTTTTTCAAAGAACCAGCTTTTGGTTTCGTTGATCTTCTGGACTGTTTTTTGACATTCCATCTCATTGATTTCTGCTCTAAGTTTTATTATTTCTTTCTTTCTGCTTGGGTTGGGTTCCTTTTGTTGATCACTCTCTAAGATCTTAAGTTGGGAAGTCAGACTGTTTATGATGGCCTTTTCTTCTTTTCTGATAAATGCTTGAAGAGCTATGAACTTGCCTCTTAACACTGCTTTTGCTGTATCCCACAAGTTCTGGTAATTCGTGGTCTTCAGTCTCATTTTTTTCCAGGAATCTTTGGATTTCCTCTTTGATTTCTTTTATGACTTGCTGGTTGTTCAGTGAGCTGTTTAGTTTCCAGGTACTTGGTATTGGTCTCTGTTTTTGTGTACAATTAACTTCTATTTTCAGTGCCTCATGGTCTGAAAAAGTAGTTGGCACAATTTCTATCTTCTTGATTTTATGGAGGTGTGATTTATGGCTCAGCATGTGATCTATTTTGGAGTATGTTCCGTGGGCACTGGAGAAGAAAGTGTATTCAGCTTTTTGGGGGGTGAAATGCCCTGTATATGTCTACCAGCCCTCTTTCTTCCATCTCTTCTTTAAGGGCCAGTATTTCCTTGGTAAGTTTCAATCTTGTTGATCTATCCAGGGTTGATAGAGCAGTGTTGAAGTCTCCAAATACAATAGTGTTGCTGTCAATGTCTTCTTTGAAGTCTATTAGTAGTTGTTTTAGGTATTTTGCTGGCCCCTCGTTGGGTGCATATATGTTTAATAGCGTGATATCTTCCTGATATATGCATCCCTTGACTATTAAGAAGTGACCTTCACTGTCCCTTCTGACCTTCTTCAGCCTGGAAGTCTATGTTGTCAGATACCAGTATGGCTACCCCAGCCTTTTGGATGGGTTGTTTGAATGAAGGATTGTTTTCCAGCCTTTTATTTTGAGCCTGTCTTTGCTCCGATTGTTCAGGTGTGTTTCTTGCAGGCAGCAGAATGTCGGATTCAATTTTTTGATCCATTGTGCCACTCTGTGTCTCTTAACTGGTGCATTTAGACCATTGACATTGAGAGAGATTATTGTCATGGGATTTTGTGCCATCTTTCTGAATAGGTTGGTTGTTCTTTTTGGGTTATGTCTCGTCTTATAGTAGATCTTTCAGTCCTTCTTTTAAGGTTGGTTTTGATTTTACAAAGTTCCTAAGCTGTTGTTTATCCAAGAAGTTGTATATCTGTCCTTCAAATCTGAGCGAGAGTTTAGCCGGATAAAGAATTCTTGCTGAGGCATTCATTTCATTAAGTTTTTTCACTATATCCCACCACTGCCTTCGGGCTTGGAGGGTGTCTTCTGAGAAGTCTGCTGAAAGTCGAATGGATGCTCCTTTGTATACAATTTCCTTCTTTGATCTTGCTGCCTGAAGAATTATGTCTCTGTCTATGGCATCCATTACTTTGACTAGGATGTGTCTTGGGGTCTTTCTATTGGGGTCTCTTCTTGCTGGTACGCGTTGGGCTTCTTGGATCTGGATGCCTTCGTCCTTTAACTCGGGAACTTTTCAGCCAGGATGTTTTTAACTGTTTTTATTTCCTTGGGGTTACTTTCTCTTGTCCCTCTGGGACTCCTATGATTCTTATGTTGTTCCGCCTGGCTTCATCCCATTGTTCTCTGTTTCGTTTGCTGATCCATTATCCGGTCTTTTTTCCATCTTATGTAGATCTCTCGAGTGCTTTCTGCAGCTCATCTTCAGTCTCACTGATTCTCTCTTCCGCTGCTGTCATCCTACTATTCAGAGCCCCGATTGTGTTTTTCATTTCGTCTACTGAGTTTTTAAGCGATGATATTTCTATTTGCATGGTTCTCATTTCTGCTCTCATTTCCTCCCGTAGTTTATTGACAGCCCTTTCAACTGCTTCGTTTATGTTCTCCTGTATTTTATTGGACATCTGCTCAATTTTTTTCGTTGAGCTCCTTAAACATCCTACCAATTTCTTCTCTGGTTTCACTGTCAGAGAGATCATGCACATCTGTATTCTTTTTTGAGTCTTCAGGGTCGATTCCTTCATCTGTTCTTCGAGCTGGGGATCTGTGTTGTTTCCCCATGGTGTTGTGGTGTTCAGGGATAGATTCCTCTGGTGTACTGTTTCTTTTTTCTTGAGGGTATTACCTTCCCTTGGTGTGGAAATTCCTAGTTTTTTCTATTAATAAGTGGCGCGTTAGCGCCCGCCCCCCGACCAGCCACACACCCCAGGGAGGTAGGGTACCTGAGATGCAGACAGGCCGGTGTGAGAGTTCAAAATGACCGTTTACTTCCGGTTCCGCTCGGACTTCTGGGGGTTGTATTTCACCTTCTGCCGAGACCCGGGGCTCTACCACGGCCCCAGGCGCCCGCCCGGCCAGCCACACACCCCAGGGAGTTAGGGTACCTGAGATGCAGACAGGCCGGTGTCTAAAATAGTAATGATTTTAAAGCATGAAGCATAATGTATTTAACATTAACATTTTAAAGAATAATGTATTTAATAAAATACATTATAGTAGTGCCCTCTTAACCAGAGTTTACCTCCCCTGATTTAACATATACATGGCCAAACACAGTTGAGAAACATTACATAAAGGAGGTCAAGATGACAAGATGACCCAGGTGGGGAGAACTTGTGCTTAACTCTTTGCACAATCATGGCAAAAGCAAACTCAACTCTGAGTTAATCTACACAAATCTGAACAAACATAATCTCCATGATAAGGGACAAGGGAACAGTATTCAGGTAGATAAAAGATAATTGCCAAGAAGGGAATCTCACTGGCAAAACAAAACAGCAGTCTGGAGAAAACTTTAAAAGTATAGCACTTTTGAACTTAAACTCGGGTGGTTGGGGGTTGTGTCTCATACCTGACATGCCAGTCTAATCATCTGATACATATTAATAAACCTCTAACAGAAGGCAAGACTATATAGGGTATAAACTGGATTCAGATTTGCCACAATTGCCATGTTGGTGACTGCTTACACACTTGCTAACAGGAGCACAAACATGCAATCAGATCACTTTCCTTACTAATAGTACCTAAGTATAAATGCTTTAGGAGAACTCCACTCACCCCAGCAGAGAGCTGCACTAGCTTAGTGGTATTGATAATACTATCAAGAGAGTGAATTTATGGCAGAAAAATAGGCCAGGTTCTTACCTGTACCAACCCAAACACTATTAAATAAGCCACATGTTTATACTAAGCAAGCATCTCGCAGTCCTTCCAAGGCAAAGCCAGTCTGCAGAGGCCGCCCAATCTTATTGTGTGGACATGGCTAGCCAGACTACTTCCTGCAAGTCCTTGTATGTGCACTCCATTATCAGCTGGTGCTGAGGCCACTACCTCCTTTCAGCCATGCCCTGGCACTGGCTCCTCAGTAGTTGCCCGTGTCTCTGTGACAGTAGCACTTTAGAGACTACTGGGCACTCATGACTGAGCTTGATGGCCATTAGCTAGATATGCTTAGAGTTTAGTGCCATAGCCATTGTCAGGCACTAGAAACTTTGAAAGTCTTTGTCACTAAGTCCCAATCAATGTATAGACCCTCTCAGGCTGGTTGCCACCATCAGTGCTATGAATGACTTCATATCTGTGAGTGCCTGGTTACAAAAATGGATTCTAAGACTTGTCCAAAGTTGGTGGCACAGCTGGATCTAGGAACTGAGGAGTACAAAATCTTGATCGTCACCCAAGTTCTTTGGAGGAGAGACACCTGGACCCCATTCAGAAATTGTGGGCAGCCAGACAAAATGAGTAGCAGAATTCACTTTTTACTGATGGATTAAGCCTGAATTTCTAATGCAACTGATCTATGCAGGGTACATGGAGAAGACTTTGAAGTAACAAGCCTAATGATACTGAATTGAGATCAAAGGCAAAGAACTTCATCAAAGTCAGAGAAAGCATAAGAAAAGTCCAAACGAAAAACATAGAGCTAAAGAATATAATAGCTGAATTAAGAAAATAAGAGTGACTCAACCACAGGATGGAAGATGCTTGAAACAGAATTAGCAAGCTTGAAGATAATGTCGTGGAAATCATCCAAATTTACTATCAAAAATAAAGAATTAAAAGCAATAGTTCTTCAGCAGATTACTTAAGAGCTATATGAGACAGTACTAAGCCGAGGTCATGAGAGATAGCTGAAAGGGTTGAGCACTTGTTTTCCTTTGAATACAGAAGACCCTCGTATTCTCCCTGGCACAATATGATCCTTAACACCATCTGTTAGCATCCCATGCCCACAGGAATAGAAGCAGGAATAGCCCCTGAACTCTACCATGTGTAATTTCCAAAAAAGAAAACCCAAACAGGAAGTGACAACTACAAAATCAATATGTAAAATCTATTCTTTTTCTGCAATCAGAAAATTAGAAGGAACTATTTATAAAGCCCATTTATAATTACTTTTAAAAACTAAATATGTAGAGATAAACTCAAAGGAGATAAGAGGATTTTACATTAAAAATGTCATTTTATTTTTTTTATTTTTTGGCATGGGGTCACAGTCTGTGGTACTCAGGGTTTACTCCTAGCTCTGTGCTCTAGGGACCATGTATTGTACCAGGAACTCATAGATGGAACTAGGCAAGGGCCTTAACTGCTGTGTTATCTTTCAGAACCAACTTTATCATTTTTAAAGGCTGTGGAAGAGGGCATACAAAGTTTAAAAAAAATACTCCATGTTCATGTATCACTGTATCACTATCACTGTCTTCTTGTTCATCGATTTGCTCGAGCAGGCACCAGCAACATCTCCATACGTCCTGTCGCAAGCAAGTATAGCAATCAAGGGCATTTGCTTGCTCCAGGGACAGGAAGAGCCTCAAACCATTCTTCAGGTCAGGGAATTGAGGTCCATAATTGTTACTAGTTTTTGGCATAACAAGTAAAATACTGGTAGCTTGCCAGGCTCTCATGTAGATGGTATAGTCTCAGTAGAAGGCTCTCATCTCAAGCATTTACTGATGAAACTTAAAGGGGAAAGATCAGGTTTTCTCTTGGATGGAGCTCTGAGGAACTATGGAGTCTCAATGTTGAGTATGACTGACCACATGATGTGTGGGTTGCTCTGGCTTCTTGCTAGACTTACTGGGATGATGGGTATCAGTTAGAACCTGGCTAGAACTGTATACAGTGTATAAATGTTCATGTATAGGAAGAATTAACATTGTCAAAAATGGCCAGACCTCTCAAGCATTATATATATTAAATGCAATGTCTATAAAAATCCCTGTGACATTCTTGACTAAAAAATAGGGCAAACAGGGCTGGAGAGATAGCCCAGTGGGTAGGGCGTTTGCCTTGCACGCGGTCGGCCTGTGCCGGCCTGGGTTCGATCCCCGCATCCCATATGGTCCCCTGAGCACCGCCAGGAGTAATTCCTGAGTGCAGAGCCAGGAGTAGTAACCCCTGAGCATCGCCGGTGTGACCCAAAAAGAAAAAAAAAAAAAAAAAAAAAGGGCAAACATTAGTGAAACTTGTATAGAGCCACAAAAATTTCTAAATAGCCAAGTCAGTCCTGAGACAAATGGAGAGGAATGGAAGCCTCATGTTTTCTGACTTCAAACTATACTACAGTGCTAAAGTCATCCAAACAGTGTCTAGGAATAATAAGTGACACATAGATCCATAGAGTAGATGGAGATCACTGTATTAAAACCTCACACATTTATGAATTTATGACAAAAGACCAAGAAGCATAAAATAGAGAAAAATAAGTTTCTTCAGTAAATAGTATTGGCTAAGCTGGACAATCACATGTAGATAAACAAAACCGGTTCACTAACTTAAACAGTGTTCAAAAGTGAATTCAAGATGGGTGAGAGAAGCGGATGTTAAATATGTCAAACCATAAACACTACAAAGAAAACAAGCAAAAACACTTCATGATACTGACTTCCTTGATGTACTTGAGGATTCAACTCAAATCGTAATGAGAATAAAAGCAAAATCAACAAATGGGATTACATCAAGTTTAAAGCTTCTGCAAGTGAAAGAAACTCATTAAAATGAAAAGCATCTTACTGAAAGGATGAAATCTTTGTATCTGACAAAGAGAAGGGTAATTCTCATGTTGGGGTTCTACTGAAGAGATTTGCTTACCGGGCAGTTTAGATTTTCTCCAGTAGAAAAGAGTAAGATGGTTTTGAAGGTTTAATTGTCTTCTTTCTTAGGAAGAAAATATTTAAGCCAACAGTAAAGTTGAAAGGGTAAGACAGCAAACAAACACTTTTAGATTACATCATTACTGCCCTTTTACAGCACAGCATTAACATTTCAGCACACTTTTAAAGACTGATAAAGCTCTGACTGGTTTTTAAAAAGGAAATAGAGTTAATGTAAAGAATATGGAAGAGAGACTGGAGGGAAGGTGACTTTTTTGGTAGTATATATCACACAGGATTAGAATTTTGAATGAAGAAAAAGCTTTTCTGGATTGAAAGTATTTATACTTGTAGAGTTTGTTTTTGAGGGGAACACAGTTTGTGATGGCCGGAGTTTACTTCTGACTCTGCACCTATGGATCATTCTTGATGGTGCTCAGGGAGGATGTACGGTGTTGGGAACAGAACCCAGGTCAATTGAGTGCAAGGCAAACACACACTCATTATACTATCTTTCCAACCTAAAAAAAGTTTGACTTTTCTTCTGACATTTTGATGTTCTGAGGCCTGGGTTTTATGGATTTTCTTCCTAAATCACATAGTTAATGAATTTAAGATATCAGGTATTGAGTTTATTTTTCTTAAATAATATTAAATAGTACCTTAATTTATGTATGTCTTGAGTGGCCAAATATTTAAAATATTCAATAATAATTTTTATCTCTGGGAAGTTTAATTTAGATATGTCTTTGGTTAATTTTTTTATATCCAATAGCTTAGAGTTGTCCATTATTCTTAGACAGAATCATTATTTTCTTTCTCTCTTTTATTAATGAAAATTGTATTCCCCTTTGTGTACCAGGAACCTAAGTATTCCCTTCATACATGTCTTCAACTTTTACATTTCCAATTATATTTCTAATAGATCATTGCCATGATTAGTTTCTAATTTTGCCTGTCTCTTGCTTTATTCTTACAGGGCATCCTATTAACTTTTGTTGATTTGTTTGCTTTGGGTCACATCCAGCAGTGCTCTAGGCTTACTCTTGGCTCTGCACTCAGGGGTCACTAGTGGTGGTGAGTCTTGGAGAACCCTACAGGTTTTGGGGATTGAACCAAGATTGGCTGCATGCAAGGCAAGCACCCTACCAGCTGTACTATCTCTCTGCACCCCTATCCCTATTAACTTTTAACTGTTCTATGTATTTTTTTTTTATTAAATCACCATGGGATATACAGTTACAAAGCTGTTGTTGATCAGGTTTCAGTCATTCAGTCGTACAATATTCCATTCCTCCACCAGTGTACATTTCCCACCACCAATGTCCCCAGTTTCCCTCCTGTGCCTCCTGCCACTCCCTTCGCAACCCTCTAGCCTGTCTCTATGGCAGGCACTTCCCTTACTTCTCTCTCTCCTTTTGAGTATTATGGTTTGCAATACAGATACTGAGAGGTTATTGTTTTTGGTTTTTTGTTTTTTTTTTTTTTTTTTTGCTTTTTGTGCTCAGAAGTTACTCCTGGCTCTGCACTCAGGAATTACTCCTGGCGGTGCTCAGGGGACCATATGGGATGCAGGGGATCGAACCTGGGCCGGCATAGGCCTGCCGCGTGCAAGGCAAATGCCCCTACCCGCTGGGCTATCGCTCCAGCCCCAGTTTTTGTTTCTTTATCTCCTTTCAGCAGGCGGTTTTTACTCAGAGTGATCATTTCCAACTACCTTTGCATTTGCAACTATCTTTGTCATAATGGTCCCTTCTCTATCTCAACTGCCTTGTCCCCCAGCACTTGAAGCAGACTTCTAATATGGACCACAATGGATTAAAGACTCAGTATCAGACCTGAATCCATAATGTATGTGAAGGAAAATGTGGGCAGAACCCTCCATGACATTGAAGCAAATGGCATCTTCAGGATGAAACGCCACTGTTGAAGCAAGTGAAACCTAAGATAACCGATGGGACTACATTAAACTAAGAAGCCTCTGCACCTGGGGAAGGGGAGGGAAACTGGGGACTTTGTAGTGGGAAAAGTGCACTGGTGGAGGGATGGGTGCTGGAACACTGTATGACTGAAATCAATCATGAGCATGTTTGTAATTGTATGTCTATCAGTGGTATTATAAAATAAAATAAAAAAATAAAGAAAAAAGCTTCTATACCTCAAAAGAAATAGTGACCAAAATGCAAAGATAGCCCACACATTGGAAAATTATTTACCCAGTACCCATCTGATAAGAGGTTAATATCCAAGGTATAGATGGCACTCGTAGAAGGTTACAAGGAAAAAACATCTAACACCATCAAAAAGTAGGGAGAAAAAATAACAGAATTTTTTCAAAGAGGAAATACAAATGGCCAAAAAAACACATGCAAAATTCTCTGCATCTCTAATCATCAGTATTTTATTCTCTTGTTTAGTTTTTATTTTGTTTTCAGTTACACCTGATAGTGTAAAGGCTTATATCTGGCTTATGCTCAGGAAATACTCTTGGTATTGCTTAGGAGAGCATATGGGGTGCTAGGGATTGAACCCAGGCCATCTGCATGCAAGGCAAGAACCTTACAGCTTTACTATCTCCTGGCCTTAGAATTGGATTCTGTATCATTGCAATGGATAACTATTGTTGTAGAAGTCATACAATCTTGAATTTGATTGGGAATTCCTTTTTAATATAAAATTCTCTTTTGTTTTATATGATGTCATTTTTCAAGACTAATGTGTATTCGAGAGAAAGGAAAGATTCCTTACTATTTTTTTGGAGGGGTCACATCCGACAATGCTAAGGTGTTACTTCTGGAAGTGCTCAGGGACCATATGGGATGCCAGGGATCGAACCTAGGTCGGCTGCATGCAAGGCAAATGCCCTACCCTCAGAGACTGACAAGTTCACGGCCGAGCCTGGCAAACTACCTGTGTAGTATTTGATATGCCAAAACCAGTAATAATAATAGGCTTCATTCCTGTGTCCTGAAGGAATGGTTTGAGGCTCTTCATATTCCTAGAGTGAGCAGAGGCCCTTGGACTATACTAGCATGCAAATAGGGACAAATGGAGATGTTACTGGCACCTGCTCAAGCAAATTGATGAACAATGGAAGACCAGTGATATAAGTGAATGTGTCTTTCTTGGGAATCAGGATGATTCTCATCTCTAAGTGGCTGAATTTCAGCATTATTAAACTTGCTCAATTCTTCATATATCATTTATTTATCTGCAAATAAGAGATTTTTATTAGACACCATTATGATAGACCCACTACATAGAATGACTGTGTCCTTATGTCTTCGTTGGTTTATATAAATCATTTGTCACAGCTAGACACATTGTAAACCTATTATGGATAAATATCAGTGACGATTGGTCTTTTTCAGCTCCCAATTATAAAGACTGAAGTAACGTCACTTTTTATACAGCCACCAGATTCTCTGGTGCTCTAAGCTAATGGAATAAATTAAAATTTTCTATTTTCGGCAGGTGCCACGATTTTTCCATTTGTAGAACTTTATCTCTTAAGATACAATAGATTGAGCATATGCTCCATAGGTAATAGGGAATTTGATTATTAAGCTGTGAATCATTCACGACATGTAGAAACGATATAGCCCAGCGTTTAATCATGTTGAAGAGAGCTTAGTAAATCTTAATGATGTTGATATTGATTATATAACTGATTTTTCTTACTACAAATGACTTTAACTAGGCCCTTGCATTTGAGATCTCTGGATTTCACTTTCTTGGAATGTGATAAATCTTCTTAGCCTAACACCAGAGGGGATTTAAAGGGCAGGAAATAGATTCTCATTGGGAGATATTCCTATACCTATGCCTACCACAAAGGAACATTTCTCCTAATCTTGCAGGTGAGAGTTGCCTTTATTTTTTTTTTAATTTTTTTATTATACCACCGTGAAACATACAATTACAAAGGTGTTCATAATTGGTTCTTGGTAATACAGTATTACAGCACCCATCCCTCCACCAGTGCCCCATTTCCACCACCAATGTACCCCTCCCCGCCCGGTCCCCCACCCGCCTTAATAGCAGGTACCCCAGTTTCTTCTCTTTCTCTCTCTATCTCTCTCTCTGTCTCTGCATGAGAGTTGCCTTTAAAATGTCTCCGTTTTGCCTTTCCTGAATAATTCTATGTGCATTTCAGATGATGGTCAAGTTGGAATTCTGGTTGATTTCAAGAGGCCTGTCATTTTTTCATGGGGTTTCAGAATAACTCTAAGTATGATTTTGGGGTTATAGTCCATATACATGGAGTTTGCATGGGGGTTTAGAAAACTCAGGACATAATGTTGAAGGGAATATAGGGGAGGAAATTAAAGGGAACTTACATAACTTTGTTCTCAATACTCAAGCTGTCAATTTATCTATGGGGACAAGGAAGACTTAAGGAATGGCAGAGAGAGCAGGAAACAATCTTTAGAGTATAAAGTCTTATGTATGCAGGTCATGCACTTTATTGCTGAGTCACATCCTCACCCTAAATATTCATGTTAATTTTTTTTTATTATACCTCCATGAGATATGCAATTACAAAGATGTTCATTTGGGTTTCAGTCATATAGTGTTCCAGCACCCATTCCTCCACCAGTGCCCATTTCCCACCACCAATGTCCCCCTGATTCCCCTCTCCACTCCCTCAGCCTGCCTCTATGGCAGGCACTTTGCCTCTTCTCTCTCTCTCTCTCTCATATCTTACATATTGTGGCTTACAATACATACATTTATAGGTTCTCATGTATGTG
This sequence comes from Cryptotis parvus, assembly GCA_021461705.1. Taxonomy (NCBI): domain Eukaryota; kingdom Metazoa; phylum Chordata; class Mammalia; order Eulipotyphla; family Soricidae; genus Cryptotis; species Cryptotis parvus. The sequence goes on along the minus strand of JAJIBD010022673.1, from coordinate 48,776 downwards.
CCCTTGCCTACATTCAATGCTCAGTTCTAAGCTGGTTTGATCATTTCCAATAATTATTAGTACACTGTTCCTTTCTTTGCCTTACCTAACCTATGACATCCACACTCTTGCTTTTTTGAATTGAGATACTATGGTTTACAATTCTTTTAACAGTTTCTCATGCAAATAATTTCAATACCACACCCCTTACCAGTATACTTACCTGCCTTCCCCAAGGGCCCCCAAAATCTCTCCTTCACACCCTCCCCAACTCTTAAGCTAGTAACTTGAGAAGTTGTATATTTCCTAATATCCATTTTAGAAATAAATCAAATGAGACAAGACATATGGAGATGTTACTGGTACCCAATTGAGCAAATCGATGAAGAACGGGAAGACAGTGATAGAGTGATACAGTGAATGAAAAGAAATGGACTTTGGAATAACACTAATGGGTTCTAGCACTTTCTCCATAACTTATTTTCTAAATGTTTCTGAGTTATCTGTAACTTTGAGTTAATGCCCATGTTATAATTTTAGGGAGAGAGGCAGTATTACATAGAAAGTCTTTACAGTGCCTGGTATCACTGTATCACTGTCTTCCCGTTCATCGTTGACTTGCTCGAGCGGGCACCAGTAGCATCTCCATATGACCTGTCTCATGCAAGTAGAGCCCAAGGACACCTGCTTGCTCCAGGAACATAAAGAGCCTCAAACCATTCCATTAGGTCATGGGAATGAGGTCTATAATTGTTACTGGTATCTGGCATATCAAATACGACACGGTAGTTTGCCAGGCTCTGCCGTGCGGGTAGCATACTCTTGTAGTCATCTCAAAATCCAGCATTTATTGATGAACCTTGCAGCCGCGCGGGGGCTGTAGTGCCTGGTATATAATCAGTTAAGAGCTCTCCTTATTGTCATGATTTTTTTCCAAGGGAATGACAACATTTGTACAGTACCACAAATCTCCTGATTTTATTTAATATTCACAGTTGTGCATAGAGTAAGTAGTATTAATATAATCATCAGACCCATTTTACAAAAAAAGAAGCTAAAGTCCTAGAAGCCAAGAGACTAAACCAGGATTCTTTAGCCAATAAATGGGCACCGAAAAAATCTTCCAACTCCACGGTCTGCTTTCTTCCAACTCCACGGTCTGCTTTCTTTTTAGTTTATCTTCCTTCAGTTATCTGTGTTATTTATTTCCTGTCTTGCCTAGTATAAGTTCCCCAAAGACAGCAATAGATTTATTTTCTCCATAGACTCTAGTGCCACATTCAGAGAACATGGTTATTGAGAAAGGAACTAAATAATTGTCAGGGGGGAAAGACAGCTTGTAGGAGAATGTGAGACATCCAGCTGAGAAAGTGCCAAGGGCTAAGACACATGCAAAGCTGTTGCGGGAGCTCAGGCCTTTAGGCTGTTGCTTAATAATATTAACAACTAATATTTGTCTAACATTTAAAGTTGCCAACTGTACTTCCTGCTGTTTAGTCTGACTTGATTGTTGTAACAGACCTTTGCTCTGAGGTGACTTCCTTTTGTCTGTACTCTTTGCTTGAAAACTATGGCTCAGCTAGGATAAGATATTGGTATAAAACAATCTCTACAGCCAATAGGGGTGAGTTGTGAGGTGTCTGGAACCAGATATTCTGTTATCAATTTTTGGAGTTTATGAGGCAGAACATTTTTCTATTCAAATAACTGGAATTCCCCAAGTCTTAAGCTGCGGGAAATGCTGGGGCACCCCACACAAAATCCGGGAGCAAGGTCAGGGATTTCCTTCTTCCCAGGGGATTGGTAGCCGGCAGATGGAGAAAGACACAAGAATCCAGAGAAGTTTTAAAATGCTTTACTTAACACGGGTTCTGGCATACAAGTAAGCAATAGCAAAACCTCAAACCTAGGGTTCCTGGCTGGGCCTCGGCCACATGTAGGCCAAGATGGCAGCCAATACGTGTTAAGGCCCTGCAGAGAGGAGATAGGGAAGAGGCAAGCAGGGGAGTTCCAACAGAAGAGAGAGAGAGGCTAGACAAAATAGAGTGAGAAAGGAAGTAGGCTAGTTTTATATCCCTGCAACACAGCCCACCTACTTCAATGGAGAGCAGTTTGGGTCAAATCCCCCAGGTAATTTCTCCCAGGACCTCACCTAGGCCCTTTGAGATTTTTTTTTTCTTTTTAGTTCACACGGGTGATTCTCAGGGATTATTCCTGGCTCATTTGCTCAGGAAATTACTCCTGGCAGTGCTCGGGGACCATATGGGATGCCAGGGATTAAACCCGGGTCAGCCACATGCAAGGCAAATGCCCTACCTGCTGTGCTATGCTGCTGAGCCCAGATCTGCCTTGGAAATGCCCCTGCAGTGGAGGAGGGGCTTCTGAGATGAACTGTATCTCAGAGTACAAAGGCATGCATCAGTACCAAAGAATATTCTATAGCCAGTTAAATATTTCTCTAAGCCTTCAGAAGAGTCTCATCTTTACTTCATTGTTGTTCTGTATATTAGCTTTGACTTATCAGAGAGCCATACTTGCTTGCTTGGAGGCAAACAGCATTTCTCTTTGGTCGAATTCTTTAGAGATCCAATGTGGCCAGGCAAATATACCGGTAAGATCTAACTAGTCCCATGATGATTATGGCAGCATTAGAGAATATTTATACCAGCCAGTATAGAATACACCGTCAAATGAGCTGCCACATTCATACTGTCCTCTTGCTATCTACAAAGTGGAATGCAGGAGGCAACTCCAGGCCAGACTCAGAGGCTCTGGGGAGGTGCACTGCAACACTAAGTGGTTAAAGTATATTCACAAATGTTATTTCAATTTTTTGACAGCTACAAAAATTGTGACCCCCATTTTATGGAGGAGGAAACTGGGGTTTTAAAGAGGGAAAAGTGCTTGCCTTAGGCTATTGTTGACTGTTGCCTCAGCCACCATGCAAAGAAGTGTCCTTTGACTGTAAATACTTACAAAAGTCCCTCCCCTGCTCTACCCAACCATGCCCATAAATGCAACCTTCCTAATCAAAAAGAAATCTCTTATGCTCTGCTTCCATCTTCCCAGAGAACATCTGTTTTGTGCTTTCCCCCTTTTACTCCTTCTTTAAGACCACAACAGCCTTCATACGGGATAGGAGAAAGTTCTGGAGGAAGGCCTTGGTTGGCGGGAACTCACATTATGGCATTCACTAATGAATATCATCTGGATCTCTGGAGCCAACGTGTGCAAGGAGGCATCTGAATGAGCTAAAAGTGCTGTGTCTGAAGCAGACATTTCTCACAAACCAGGAACTGATGCGGCCATCTGGGTGGAGAGGAATCCCTGGGTCTCCTTAGAGGAGTGCTCTGTTTAACAGTGGTCCATCCATCCATGGGATTCACAGATATAAAAACTGGGAGATGCTGAACAAAGAGGCTGTGTCATGCTTCTTCGGAATTAAAAACTGAGCTTCTGCTTGTAAATAGAGGACCTGGGGCAAGACCAGTTTTGGTAGCATTTCATTCTAGCCAACTTTTCTATCAGCTGCAGAATCTGGGTGTTTATTTTTTTCTTGCTTGTATTACAAATTTACAGCAAGCTGAGAAAGAAGCAAACATTTTTATTTTTTTTTTCACTTGGCCTCTCACTCTCTTCCCAACATTGTCTGGGTTTCCCTCAAAGCTCCCAAGTGCTAATTTGAAAAGTATGTTGGAGACAAGTGGGAAAAAAGCAGGCAACCAAAGTGAAATACCCTCCAGAGTGCAGAGAAGAAAAGGAAGAAGAACAGGAGAATAAACTAGACCTAGTGATTGGAGCCTGAGAGATAGGAACCTCCATTCAGTGGGGAACTTTGAAAGTTGCCTGATAAAATCCTCCACTGCATGGAGGGTACAACAGAAATCTCATTGTTGGCGTTATTTGCCGCATCCTTCTGAGTTCTCTATAGGACACTTCATGAGAGAAATTTATTGTAGAGTTAAGCAGGAGGAAATGTTTGCTTCTTCTGAGCAACTTATATATTTTCTCCTCTTGGAGGAAAAGAACTGTGACACACATTAGGTTTCTGATTTTCACTTTGTCTGCCAGGAAATTTAAAGCAGAATTTACAACTCACAGCTGTGGTACAGTTCCCAACACCCCTTTAGCCATATTCTGTTTTTCCCTTGGCTTGTCTGTTATTCTGAAGCAGTTTCTGACTTCTTTATCGCTATTTTAAAAGTGAATATTTTATCATTCAATGTATGTTACAGGGAAAGTTTTGCATTCTTTGTGATGTGAGGAAATAACCAAGTGCTTGACTATAAAAAATAAACATAAATAATCCTAACCGGAATACCCTTTGGACAGCCTATTAAGGGATGAAGAAGCAAGAAAAATATATTCCAAAATTGATATCAATCTTTGTTCTCAGCCACATCAAATTCTTTTTAGCTCTGACCCAGAGCAACCATCTCTGAAAGTTTACTAGGGTGGGTAGAACCTTTAAGAAAATGCTCAGAGAGATGACTTATTGTGGGTGGCTGCTGACCCTTACTCTTGTCTGCAGAGCACTAAAACTAAGGGCATAGGACTCGATTAAATGTGGACATTTTTCAGAGATTGGCCCAAGTTCTTTCCTGTTTTTAAATCTTCCCAGGGAAATCTCATTTTTTGGAAGTATTTTAGTTTATTATTTTAGGATTTATAATCATAGACTAAAGTGTGAGGTTCCACCATGAACTTTAAAATGGACAAATGGGAGAAAAGCAGCTTCCAAAGTGAAATGCCCTTAGGGTGAAGAGGAGGAAGAAGAGGTGTTGAAGGTGGGGAGGGGGGAGAGACCACGGGGCCTCTGATGGAACAAAGTTGAGTCCAGTGGTGGGATTGGTGTTGGGAAATTGTATGACTAAGACTTATCTCTCAATAACTTTGTAAGTCAAAGCTCTTTAATTAAATTAATATTTTTCCTTAAATTTCAAAAGAGAAATAGAGCTTCACATGGAAGTAGATCCAAGGATTCTACTATTTGAATTTATATCCAACAAATACAAAGCATAAATCCAAAGAGATGTGCATATACTTATATTCAGTAGGTTACAGTTTGCAATAGCTAAGAAAAGGGAACACCCCAAGTGCCCCTGGATGGGTGAATAGAGATGATGTGATTTATGCCTGCCAAGGCAGGGCTTGAAGATGCATCAGTTGCTTCATGTTCTCAGGGTAAGCATGCTAATGTGTTCTTGCTGCCTATACTGAGACAATCCTGACAGCCCCATGGTCTGCGATCTTGTCAAGGGGAAACACATGCACACACATATGTATATATACTTACACGCACCTACTTATCATATGTACAATAGAATACTGTTTAGATGATGTAGGAATACTAAGAAAGGAATATCAAGATGAAATCTTTATCACTGTAACAAAATTGATGGAAATGGAGGGAATTATGTCAAATGAAACAGAAAGAGGGAAAAGAAGAATATATGATCTAACTCAATGTATGCTATAAGAAGACAAAGCTAAGGAATAGGTCAATCAAATTAAAATAAGCCCATATACTCTAACTGCACAACTGTTCCCAAATGGGAAGTGGATCAGTGTATGGAGAGGGTCCAGTAGATGGAAGTGGAGGATGTTGTTACGTTGGTGGTACTGTGGTGTGTTAACAAATTTGAAAATGTCAAAACTATACTCTAACATATAATGCAGTGTTGTAAAGCAACCTTACCCCTATTAATTAAACATAATTTAAAAAAAAATCAATGTAAAGATCTCAATAGTTAAATATGATGAGAGAATTTTACTTAAAATTTTACTTAGAATTTTATTTAAAATTTTTCTTAATTTTACTTAAAAGCAATGTAAGAATTGTAGTTGATCTAAGTCAATAGGAAATGACACCTTTTAAAAATATTTTAGTAAAATATTAAAATTTGATATTTTAATAAAAAAAACACCAAATCAATTTTATCATGACATAAATTCTCTGGCTGATGAGATTAGGTGTTTCTGAAGTTGCCTTACTTGTGCTGGTCTGTTCTTTTGTTTGTTCTTTGTTTAATGTTTCTGTTAGGGCCACACCCAGTGTTGCTCAAGGGTTACACCTTGCAAGCTGGGTGGGAGGGGTGGCATATGAGATGCCTGGGATCAAACCCAGGTCAGCCTCATGCAAGGCAAATACCCTACCTGCTGTGCTATCTCTCTGTCTCTATCTATGCTATCTATCTCTAGCTGGTAGATAGATTAGCTATCTCTCTGATCTTGGCTTGATCCCTAGCACCCCATATAGTCCCCAGAACTAGTGTTGGAGGACAGGTTTAGCTAACCTGGGAGCTTTGTTGTTTTGCCCACTCCCAGCTTAATCTTATTTAAGCCAAGGTTCATTCTAATGAGAGCTCTCTTCTATGTAAACAATGCTAGAGGGTGTGGCAGTTACAGAAGTCACCTTGATTGAATAACTTCTGACTTATACATCTACTAAGACTTCTATGTTTTCTAGATTGGGCACAGCTCCTCTTTATACCCACTGCACCCAGCGTGGGACAGTTAGAATTTACCAGGAGACTACCACCCTGGCTACATTGAGACTATAGGAAGACTATAGGAAGGATCATACTAGTTTGCTCTAAGCAGGCGAGTGTGACCCTTTCAGTACACAAGAACAAGATACTCAGAATCACCCTGGTGCAGATAATAATAAGAAGGACCTTGTGGGTACCATCTACATTACATGAAGCTCATGAAGTTAAGATGTATTACTTTATATCAGCCCCCCCCCCAGTGTTTTACATAAGAGATAATCTTGGTAGAAAGGATTAGACCTTGGCATAACCTTTGTTTATACCTGCAATAGGGTGTGGAACTACACTCTGTTTAGAGTTCTTTGTTGACATGACCTTCCCGGTTGGATTACTTTGGTGTATATAAGGGGACTGACTTGAGGCCTCGTCACCTTTTGGCTTTTGGGCTTTGGGCCTTTTCTCTTTCAGCTTTTGGCTCCTTTGGCTTTTGGCTTTCGGCTTTTTGCTCTTTGGTCTTTTTGCTCTTTCTTCTGGGTAGGACTCAGCTCGGGTGAGATCCTCTCTCTTTGGTGGCAGACTTAGGCTCTTTTGTATGGTCTAAGTTCAGACCAGAGCTAAAGTTTGTTCATTATATTGGAGTGCTTTGGAAGAGCTTTTGTACTATTAAAAGCCTTTTTGGAGCTGCACCGGACTCTTGAATTTTCATCTGTTCTCCCGGTGTCCTCGGAGGTAGAAGAGAACCTCTGTCCTGACACTGTCGGGGACCCGGCGGCGTTCCCGACATACCAGGAGTGACAAATAGTCAGAAGAAGTCCTTGTGCCCTGCCAGGTGTAGCTCCAAACAAAACAGTACTCCCCCTTCCTCCACACCCAATTCTAAGGAAAGAATCCTTCAGACAAACCCTTCAATTTTGATTATTGAACTGAGTTTGCCTACCAAGTTGTAGCATGGAGGGAGAGAAGTAGATGGGGAAGAAGAGGCGAAGCTGTGATATAAGCTGGTTGAGTGTCTTTGGCTCTTTGATGCTCCAAAAACATAAATGCTACTGCTGTGATAGCCATGTTACCTCAGCACAGTTTTTTTCAAAGGATACATATTTTTAGCATCACTTCACCTGATCACTTGACATCCTGTTATTCATCAATTTGCTTGAGTGGGCGCCAGTAACATTTCCATTTGACCCTATCATATGTCAGTGTAGCCCAATGGCATCTGCTTGCTTTAGAAATATGAAGAGCCTCAAACCCTTAGTTCAGTGTCTTGATGAAGAAGTCTGACCATGTTGTAGCATGTAAAAGAAAATATTGCCCTCATTAGTTATGCAAGAGTGTGCATAATGAAAATATTTGCAGAAATGAAGTAAAAAATAAAAAAGAAGTAATAGGTAATAGCACATAAATGAGCTATTTATTTTGTGACTGTCATGGTGGTGGACATATGCTATATTCTGAGTACTTCTAATTTACAATTCTAATTCTACATCAGCACTGGGATATTAGGAGGTAATCAAGAGTCGTTTGTCAAATTTTAAGAAAAAACACAGATAGATTGAGCAGCGGTGGGAATAATATTATGCAGTTTTGGAGCAAGGCTTGGCATCAGCTATCTGAGTATACCATTTAATCTGTTACCTTGTTTTTGTTTGTTTTTGGGTCACACCTGGTGATGCTCTGTTTGCTCTAGGATCTACACTAAGGAATTAATCCTAGTAGTGCTCTCAGGATGATATGGGATGCTGGAGATCAACAACAATACAAAGAAAGCAATAAGTATAGTGACTGGTAGAGTAAGTACTCAGTAAACGCAATTTATTCTCATCCTTAAAGTATGACCTCATTTTCATGCAGCAAGCTTATGTATCCCCTGAGCTTTCAGAGTTGCGATAGGCCACGGTTGTTACTACTGACTTCCTCCTAGGCAGATGTGCTGTGTGGCAAGAGAAGAGCAGCCACTAGAATCTGACAGGCATGATTTGGACCTAAATGTTCCCTGGTAGAAGGCACAGGGTCTTTCTCTGTTCTACTATCTTTTCAAAAGTGTTAACTCACATCTCTATGCAGGATTTGGAGATTTAATAGAAAAAGAACCACATTCTAACCCTTATGTATGGTAAAGCTAACAAACATAATTTACACAAGATTTTTAGAAAGAAAAAATGTATAAAGTATCTCTTGGAACTATATGAACCAAAACGGACTGTCTATATATAACTCTATTATTTTTATAGACCAACCTAAGATTGAATTTAGTCTTTAATCAACAGCAACATCAAAGCGAATTCAAGAGTCCTTGAGTTGCTAACCATGTTGCACCACTAACCATCAAGTTCGTGTGTGGGATATTGTTCCTGTATTCTTAAGAGAGATAGATTACAATGTCACCTTTCAGTGCTTTGTGCTAGATGTGAATTTTATTCAAACATAGAAGGGGAGAAATTCTTCCCTGCTGCAAATGAAAACTTGCTAGTGATCTCTCTTGCTTGGCAAGGAACCATTATCACCTCTGCTGACTTAAGAAAGCACCTTCTTGGGTTATGGAAGGTTGTCACAAAAAATATTACATTCACTTAGCCAAGGGAGCTACATCAGCGTTTTAGAAGATTGCTGAACTCAAATTTTCAGAGAGCCCTACATCTTCTTCATGACAGGACACCACAGCTGTGCTGAGGACAAGAGGGAAGAAGACTTCTGACAGGCATATTAGGTAGTTTAGACTCAGCCCGAGTTCACTTCAATAATGGGCATCAAAGTGGGAAATCTTGTGCTGTTGTCTTTCTCCTTTGGGTAATAGTTGTGTTCCTTAAGATTTATGTACAGGCAGATTTCTGTAAATCCAATCATATAGAAGCCATTTGGGATGATCTCCATTTGATGAAATTATTCAAGAATCCTGAGAATATTTTTTGTAGGTTTAGTGTTATCAATGTAAAGTTCATCAGTGGGGTTCTTTTTGAAGCTTGGGAAGCACTTATAACTAACAAAAAATATGCTTGTTTTCAGTTTATATATATATATATATATATATATATATATATATATATATATACTTTTAAGATCTTTTAAGTTTTTCCTTTTGCCATGCATTTAAATACAAATTGTCAAGTGGTGCAAAGTCTATATTTTATTGGAAAGTAATTCAACTAGAGTAACTGGGACAGTTTTCTCTGCTGGGAACATCCCATAAATCTAATTCTTTGCTATGCTAGGAGGCAGAGGTGTTAGAAATTTACAAATGTTCGGTGTACCTATAACATTCAGATATATCTTTAAAAGTGGAGCTTGTTTTTAAATATTCCTAAGATGTTTTTAATGAGAAAACTAAAATATAGGAGTATTGTATTTGCATAAATAATTTTTTTTTGCTTTTTTGGTCACACCCAGCAATGCTCAGTGTTACTCCTCGCTCTGCACACAGGAATTACTCCTGGCGGTGCTCAGGAGACCAAATGGGATGCCGGAGATGGAACCCAGGTCGACCATGTGCAAGGCAAACACCCTACCTGCTGTGCTATTGCTCCGGTCCAATTATTTAATTTTCTATACTGAGAAATGGGCCTGCTGATCAACTTGCCTTGTGCCATCATGGACTGGGCACCTCTACTCTGCCCATTACCACACTGGGGAGCTTCTGTATTGGTCATGTCCTTTATTCATTATAGCAGATATGATTTAACCCATTTTACAGTTGTAGAAACTGAAGCTGGGGCAATTTAAGTGACTTCCAGAGGTCAAGTGGGTTGCAGATATCAACACTTAAAAGAGATTTTTTTCTATATCATATAATCAATAAACAACATGGACTAGTGATTTCAGTTAAGAGTGAAAGGGGAGTGGTGAATTTCAAACTCATGGTAGAAGATATAGTTGGCAAAGAAAGGTAAGTATTTTTAATGTGGATATCATAACCACATGGCTATTGTTTATTAAATGCTTATATTGAAGTTGGCATGGTACTAAGTGTTTTTCATTAAAAAATCACAGAATCCCCATGAAGTACTGTGTTTTTTTATGCATTTGTAGAGATGAAAAAGTTCAAGTATTAAGAACTAAAGTGATTTCCTTTGGCCCTAGGGTGTAGTTAGTGGGGCATTTGGACTCACATCATTTCTTTCTTTCTATTAAACTTGGATTTCCATAACACTGATGCTTACCATACAAACTCTTGAGATATATAGATTCTTCTATCTGTAAATCATTGCTTGAATTTAGGCTCTACTAGAATATTTGTTCACTCATATCCAAGGCCATGAAATGCAGCAGTGTACTTTGTAGCTGAAAAATCTTAAAGATATTAATAAAAACATCAGTCTTTTTGCTCTCCCTCATCTCTATTCCTCTTCCCATTTCCTGCAAATACCTACATGTACATTTGCCTTCACATTGAAGTTACCTTGTGTATATTTTGCCTTTTCTTTCATGAGCTCTGTATGTTTCAACTACCATATTAGTTTTCTGGGGGATGTTGTAATGAAGTACCGTAAATTGGATGACTTGAGCAAAAGACATTAATTGTCTTGTAGCCTGTAGGCTACAATACCATCAAAGATGGTATGGTATTGTCACCAGGATTGATTCCTTCTGAGTGACATGGTGGAGAATTGGTTCAGTACATTTGTTAGTTTCTGGAGCTTCCTGGCGATTTTGGAAGTTCCTTGGCTTATAGGTAACCCATGCAATGCTTTCATCCTGACCTGACACTCTATGACTTCTTCACATAGTCTTCCATCCTGGCATCTGTGTTTATGAAAAAAATATACCCCACACCTTAGCATTTCAGTCCATAATCAGGGATATTTAAGGGCTGCTCCAAACTCTGTGCCCAGGATTGCCTGCAGATCTTTTCAGGGAATCATATGTAGTGGTAGGAATAGAACCAGGGTTGGCCATACATAAGGCTAGTATCTTCATCCCTACCTTTCTGACTCCCTGTCTTCCCCAAATCCACTTTGTTTTTTTTGTTCTAGGGCCACACCTTATTGTGCTCAGGGTTTACTCCTGGCTCTTCATTCAGGGATCACTCCTGATGGTGCTTGAGAAAGCATATGAGATGTCAGATGGAACCCAGGTTGGCCAGATGCAAGGCAATTGCCTGTTGCCTGTACTAGCACTCCTGACCCCCTCCTTTTTAAAAAATTTAAAATTAGGATGCGACAGTCTGAATTAAATTCCAATGAAAGTATTTCATTTTAAATGTATTACTACTATATGGATTCTAATTTCAATCACATTCGGAAGCAGTATGTAACAAATGATGTAGAAAATGAAGATTGAGGAATTAGGTAGGGCTTAAAGAGCTAAAGCATCTACCTTGTATGTGTGAGCTTCAGGTTTGATCTCAATCACCACCTAGTCTTCCAGGTCACTTGTTACCTGTCTTCCCGTTGTTCATCAATTTACTTGAGTGGGTGCCAGTAAGTCTCCATTCATTGGGAATGAGATCCATTATTGTTACTGTCTTGGCATATTGAATACACTATGGGTAGCTTGCCAGGCTCTGTCGTGGCTCTGGGTTCATTGTAAGGGACCCAGTCTTTTTTCTATGTCAGACTCTCAACCATCCAGTGTCCACGGGGCAGAGCCCTGGGTATAGACAAGTCTGTCTCCTGTCTGCCACCTGCTGACGCGGCCGGGCACCACAGCCACGCCTGCAATACCTCAAGGGTCAGGAATCTTCCAACTACCAGCATGAATGACCTTTGAGCCATTCTGGGAGTAGTCTCTGAGCACTGCTGCAGGTGACACCAAAACCAAGAAATAAAAAAGATTAGCTCTTAGCTCATTCATATTTTCCTTTTATTTCTTCCATATTTCCTGTGATAATTTTTGTTAGATTAAGATTCAGTGTTTATATTGTTATAACTATGCAAATGTTATTTACATCTTTGGAAAGAAACAAGTTTTATTAAATTTTCCTTCCTGTGCATTGTTTGGTTTTGTAATTATTTAAGATCCTTCATTCTAGTTGAATTAGTTTGTGAGTCAAAACAGTCAAGCTGTAGACTGTGAAAGAAACTTCTGAAATTTAAAAAAAAAGATGTAAAACTAGTAGAAATCCAGATACGTTTTTGAATAGGCAATTCAAAAAAAAGGGCAAAAGCAGATGAGGAAGTTGCTCAACTCCCCTGTTAGTGATAAAAAATGAAAACATAAACATTTTTACTATACATAATTATGAATTTAGATCACTGATAAAGGCTGGCAGGCATGTAGCAATACTATAGCTACCAAGTACCCTGGTGAAAATGTGGATTAGGGTAGGAAATTTTTAAAAAATTAATTGAATGGTTGATTAATTAATTAATTAAAAATGGAATCACAGTGAGGTACACAGTTACAAAGTTGTTTCTGATTGGGTTTTAGTCATATGATGTTCCAACACAGGCCAGGACATTTCCTAATACCACTGTTTAGACAAACACAATCAGTTTCCATTATGTACATTTTAAAAGAAATCATACATTTTACCTTTTTGGGCCTTTTTAGCTTTCAGCTTTTGGCTCCTCAGCCTTTTGGGCCTTTTGGCTTTTGGCTTTTTGATCTTTGGCCTTTTGCTCCTTCTTCTAGGTAGGACTCAGCTCGGGTGAGATCCTCTCTCTTTGGTGGGAGACTTAGACTTTTTTGTATGGTCTAAGTTAGGACCAGAGCTAAAGTTTGTTCATTATATTGGAGTGCTGTGGAAGAGCTTTTGTACTATTAAAAGCCCTTTTGGAACTGCACCGACTCATTAGTTTTCATCTGTTCTCCCGGCATCCTTGGAGGTAGAAGAGAACTTCTGTCCTGACACTGTCGGGGACCCCGGCAGCGTTCCCCGACACTAAGACTTCTATGTTTTCTAGATTGGGCACAGCTCCTCTTTATACCCACTGCACCCAGCGTGGGACAGTTAGAATTTACCAGGAGACTCCCATCCTAGCTATTTTGAGACTATAGGAAGACTATAGGAAGGATCATACTAGTTTGCTCTACGCAGGCGAGTGTGACCCTTTCAGTGCAGGAGAACAAGATATCAGAATCACCCTGGTGCAGATAATAATAAGAAGGACTTTGTGGGTACCATCTAGATTACATGAAGCTCATGAAGTTAAGATGTATTACTTTATACCAGCCCCCCTCTCTCTCCAGTGTTTTACATAAGAGATAATCTCGGGATTAGTCCTTGGTGTAACCTTTGTTTATACCTGCAATAGGGTGTGGTGAGAGACACACAGACATGGGGTAGAGCTGTTACTGGCTCTCCCTGTGCCCAGCCACTCACGAAGTGCCCAGGAGGGATGGCGGGTTCTAGTCCTGGCCCGCCACCCCAGCAGAGCCTTGCAACAAGCCAGACGACCCCCTACTCCATGAGGGCCTCCATTTTCCACATCCAGACTTCTCTCTTGTCAGAACTCCACCCAGCAGACCAGCCTATCACAGCCCGGCTCGCGCGGCTGATTTCGGTCGTGTGGTTCATCAATAAATGCTGAACTTAGAGATGACTACAAGAGTATGCTACCTGCACAGCAGAGCCTGGCAAGCTACCCGTGTTGTATTTTATATGCCAAATAATAGTAACAATTATAGACCTCATTCCCGAATGGATTGAGACTCTTTATGTTCCTGGAGCAATCAGATGCCCTTGGGCTCTACTAGCATGAGACAGGACATATGGAGATGTTACTGGGGCCTGCTCGAGCAAATCGATGATGAACGGGAAGACAGTGATACAGTGACAGTGATACATTGCGGCTGGAGTGATAGCACAGTGGGTAGGGCATTTGCCTTGCACACGGCCGACCCATGTTTGATTCCTGGCATCCCATATGGCCCCCCAAGCACCACCAGGAAGTAATTCCTGAGTGAAGAGCCAGGAGTAACCCCCTGAGCATCACTGGATGTGATCTAAAAAGCAAAAAATAAAGTATAATAAAAATAAATCATACATTAAGTGATACAGTCACATTGCATCAAATATATCAGGTTATTTTCATATGAGTAAAATAGAAATAAGATAAATACAGATATAGAGAGGGACTATGCTAAGACCAATGCTGGCAACCTCGGGATTCAGTATAAATTACTTGATCATCTGTACTCAAGATCTGAAGACAAATTCAGTGTTTATATAATTTTGACCAAAGAAACAGTGTATATACCCAAGACATGTATTATATTATGATTAAATTTTCCTTTACGTGGATGAGGTGGGGAGCAATGTGCAGTTTTATTTTTCACTTCCCTGGAGCTAATAATGATTCAAATTCTTGTGGGGTTAGTTTCTTATGTGTTCACATATCACTAATTCTTTCCTAAACTCTTTGTAAGCAAATAGATACTTCTTCCCTTGATATTCAGATTCCTTACTCAACCAGTTTAACTTACTTTTTAAGTCGCATCTGTCTTGGAGCTTTACATTTTCTTTTGAAAGGACTGAATAGTGCCCCTCTAAAGATCCATATTGAAGCCCTAACATGCCCTGTTTAACTGTGTTTAGATACAGTCTTTAAGAGTTAATTAAGGTTAAATGATCTCATAATGGTGGAGCTCTAATCCAGTAGTGTTCATGGCCATATAAGGAGAGAAAGAAAGCTAGGAAGCTCTGCCGTGTAAGGACATGTGAAAAGGTAGTCACCTGTAAACCTGGATAAGAGCCTATACCGGAAACTGACCCTCCCAGATGTGGAACTTCCAGTTTATAAAACTGGGGGAGTGGCAGTGGGGAGAAAAAGTCTGTTCTTTTAGTCAGTCTCCGGCATTTGGTAATGTTAGTTATACCAGACTAAAAAAAAGTTGCCACTGAGAAGTGGATGCTGGTTTAGCTAATATAAAAAAAGATTGAAATGGCTTTGATGTTGGGTGATGAGAATATGTAGTTTGGAAGGGTGGAACATCCGATGCACTCATTTAATGGATAATCTTAAATTTGTCCTGCCACAAACGTCTCTAGTCAAAGTAGGTTATGGGTTGGCTGAGGGTGGTAGAGAGCAGGAAATCAAAGGAAGCCCACAGGGACCAGAGAGATCGCACAGCAGGGTGGGCAGTTGCACTGCACTTGACCAACTCTGGTTCAAAACCCAGCATCCCATAAGGTCCCCAGCATACATCTGGATATGGCCCCTAGAAAAAAAACAAAGCAAAGCAAAAGACCCCAGCCAGATAGTGCTCTCTTGACCCCTTCATCTATGAGCACACAGACAGCAGAGATCTCACCTAGGTACACAGCCCATGACACATGACAAAGATTAACCAAAGCCAAATGGTCAGGGAGCCACTGGAGACAGTCCTAGAGAGGCCCAGTGACAAGTGACAGAACAGCAAGCCCAGTGACAGGGTTATAGCTGGAGACTCCATATCTGGAGGTATACACTGGATAAAATGACCTAAAGACGAGACTGGGTGTCATACATGGGAGACAAGAAGATGATGAGGTGTGAGAAAATGACACTCTGGACAGGACCTTAAGACCAGGCTGAATGATGTTGTATAGGGTTAAAGCGAGAGGCCTGGACATTGGATAGGGCCCGATACTTGTCTACTTAAACTGTACAGTAAACTTTAACTTCTTTAGCATCTACTTTTTGTCTGCAAATCTTTCATACACTTCTTAAGAATCCGTAAGCTCAGGAATAAATTTACTTCCATGCTAACAAGGATGAGAGACTGGAAGAATTTTAAGGGCATGCCAGAAAAAGTTAAGGTTGTTAGGGTTAGAGTGATAGTACAGAAGATAGAGAGCTTGTTTTGCATATGGCCAATGGGTTTGGTCCCAGGCATCTCTTATGGTTTCCTGCACATCACCAGGAGCAATTCTTGAGTGCAAAGCCAGGAGTAACACTTGGGCAATGCTGGGTATGAGAGGAAAAAAAAAGAAAGAAGGAAAGAAAGAAACAGGTGTTGGTAGTAATATTTACATTAATGGTGATTTGGGTGGAGGACTCCAGGAAGTAAAGAGCTGGATAGAAAGCTTGCATCTTTTTATGAACACTCATTAATAGTCTTGCTGATAGGACTTTGGATGCTAAAGTTCCTTCTTGTGAGGTCTCAAGGAAATGAAGAAAAGAGTAATAGAAACTGAGGAAAGGTAATTCTTGTTATAAAGTGACAGCCCTTTCCCTCCAAACAAACAATAACCCACCAACAATGCATTACAATATTTTGTGGCAGGTAGAATTTTCCAGCAATGAAATGAGATATTAAATAGAGGAGATTCCTGAGCAAAAATTAAATATGTGTTTGAGGGTCCCTCCTCTCCTAACTGGGTGAATTAGAGAGGAAACTATTTTAAAAAAAAACATAACATGAACATTTAGCAAATTCTTTGTCTATCCATATTACAAAAAGTGAGAATATTTGTTCTGAAGGGTTTAGTTGAAGGACCATTTGATAAGAGGATTAGTATGGATGTGAACCATGAATCTAATCAGCTACTTCAGCAGAAGCTCTGAATAGAGATGGAAATATACCAGCAGAAACTGCCAGGTTTTGCTAACGGGAAAGGAGATGGGACAGAATGAAGGAAGGCTGTGAGACTTTGATTCTATGGGACAGGACAATAGAGATGCTCAGCAGCAATTCCACACTATTCAGCCAAAGGAGAGGATGGCTCTGAATATTTTCTCCTCTAGCTTCTCTATTCTCTTTTCTAGAACTCTCAAATTTTAGCTCTTTTCCTCAAGCTCTCCCACTCCTCAGGGTTTCACAACTTTGTATTCTAGCCCACCTGTATATTATTTCTTCTCTACTTATCTTTAATTTCAAACACTTATATCAGGCAGATTGATTTAAAAATGCGTATTCTTGGTATATGTTAACAGTATCCGTTTTTATCATCTTAATATTCTTCTGTAAAGAGGCTAATTTTGGGGGCAATGGTTTCTTCTGTTCCTTCTATTATTTCCTCTGAGATCCTTTTATCTTTTTTATAGCTTTGATGTCTTTCACATTAGAAACTTTCCCTCAAGAATATGGTGATGTAGCGGCTGTTTGTTCAAAAGAACCAACCACTAAAAACATAGAAAATGAACTTTCTGGGAACAGAGACAGAACTTGCTCACTGGTGGGTTTCCTACAGAATGATGTGGCAGGACTATGCGAGGACTAAAACAACTATGATTCTCTTTAGCTATTTTCAATGACCTCATGATTTTCTCAAGAGATGAGTCTTCCAATGTGTATTCTATTTCCAACATTTTTTTTGGTGCTGCATTGGGTAATGAGACTAATGTTCTTAGCATTCAGTAAGAAAACTTACTTAATCTTTCATAGTGTTCATTATGAAATCTCATTCTTCAGCTTTGTTCAGTGATCCCAATAGGAGAGTCTTCCGTTCAGCATCTATAACATTGTTCATCTAATCTGCTGGGATGGGAGGAAAGGTCGGCTGATTGCAAATTATAACTAAAAGTTTTAACTTTAAATTAAATCTTCTTTAGTGCTATATGTACCTCAACTCTCAAAAGTACACTAATTATGAGCGCAAGCCCGGACATTAACACGAAACTGAGTGTAACTAAGGACTGGGGATAGAATGGAAAAAAGGTTCTCACAGACTGTGATGAGTGTAAGAACTCACTACATTTGGTGGTGGACTTGAGATTGTAACATATTTCCCCTTAAACATTCCAATTGTATCACTTCTCTTGTCTTCCAGTTGATTATTAATTTGCTCAGTGGGCACCAGTAACATCTCCATACGTCCTGTCACATGCTAGTGTAGCCCAAGGGCATCTGCTCACTTCAGGAATATAAAGAGCCTCAAACCATTCCATCAGGTCAAGGGAATGAGGTCTATCATTGTTACTGGTATTTGGGATATCAAATACAACATGGGTAACCTGCCAGGCTCTGCCATGCGGGTGGGATACTCTTGTAGTCACCTCTAATTGCGAGCATTTATTGATGAACTCTGTGGCCACGTGAGCCAGACTTGTGATCAGCTCTTCTGCTGGGTGGAGCTCTGACGGGGAGTCCGTATGTGGAAAATGGCAGCCCTCATGGTGTGAAGGTTCCTCTGGCTTCTTGAAAATCTCTGCTGGGGTGGCAGGCCAGGGCTAGAACCCAAAGCATTTCAGTTTATCTAAAGCATTTCAGTTCTCATAAAGCTCCGATAAAATAATTTTTGCCTCAATTAATAGATATTTTAATAAAAGTACATTTAATCATAAATTACTTAGTCCCCCAAACTTTTTCCGTATGTACAGGCCTCTTCCTTCCATACCTTTGTAACCAGTTTAGGGACCTGATCAGTCAGTTCCTGCCACTCATCTGATTTTTAATTAGCAAATTTTTGTTGCTTTACCTTCTTTCCCATTCTTGTATCATTTGATAGTATGTCTTTTTTTTGTATCTTTATATCATTGTCATGTTGTTTGGTGAAGAAAAAAGGGCAAATTACTTCTGTGGAATCTTCAAATTGATCTAAAATCTATTCTATTTTTTGAGGAAATAGTTGGAATGTTGGGGGTACAATATTTGTTGAAAGAGGATTTTTAAGTCACAGACTTGAATATTAAATCCCGTTTCATATTCTTCATATCCATTTGGCCTTGGGCATATTACTAATCTCTCCTGGTCTCAGAAGTAAAGCACTAGTAAATAACATGTTCCATGTCGGGGATGCCACTGGGGTCCCCAACAATGCGAGGAAGCGAGTTCCCTTCTACCCCGAGCCGGCAGGGAATAGATGAAAACTCAGAAATTCGGCGCAGGTTTTAAAATGCTTTACTTATCACAGGTTCAGGCATACAAATCAGCAATAGAAAAAACCCTGTGCTTAGGATTCCCGGCTAGAACTCCAGCCACCATGTGGGCCAAGATGGCGGTTACCATGTGTTAAGGCCCTGAGAGAGGAGACAAGACTCCAAAGAGGAATGTGAGCCCCAAAAGAGAGCCCCCCAAAAGAGAGAGAGAGCAAGAGAGGAAGCAGGCTAGTTTTATCCCCTGCAACTCAGACATCCCACTTTTATGGGAAGCAGGCAGGGTCAAATGCCCTCAGGTAATTTTTCCCAGCACCTCACCTAGGCCCTTTTTAGATGCTAATGTCTTGAGCCAAGATCTGCCTGGAAATGTCTTTATAGGGTAGAGAAGGGGATTTTTGAGATGGCATGCCTCTGGACCAAAGACTATACTAATGCCAGTTAAATATTTCTCCAAGCCTTCACAAGAGTGTCATCTTTACTTCATGGTAGTTTTGTATTCTAGTTGCTTCTGAATTATTAGGGAGCCATGCTTGCTTGCTTGGAGGCAAACAGCATTTCTCTCTGGTCTAATTATTTAGAGATCCAATGTGGCCAGGCAAATATGCTGGCAAGATCTAGCAAGTCCCACGATGATTGTGGTAGCATGAGAAAATATTTATACCAGCCAGTACAGAATACTGTCACATTTAAACTACAGCCCTATCTACAAAGTGACCTGCAGGAGGCAATCCAGGCAGATGCTGTGGCTCTTAGGTATCCTGTAACAGTTCCCAACATAGTTATAAGATATAGGTGCATGTGGGTAAAGTATGTAATTCAGAAGCTGATAAATATTAAGTACTCAGTAAGTGGCAACTTTTATTGTTTCACTGTTGCAGGTTAGAGATGCCATTTACACTCTAACTTGTCTAGAGAGGAAATGAGAAAATAAAAGCCATTCAAGTGTCAGTGTTATTAGTAGTGTAAGGCAAATGTCAAGCTAACTGCCATCCATATTTCCCAAATGCTACTCTAAAAACTCTGTTGGAGAATGGGTAAAGGATTTGAGTTTTCTAAATAGAATGGATAACAGTCTCTTATATTCAATAGCAGCAACTTAATTTACCTCATTTATCATAAGTAGATGGAGAAGCTAGGAGGTGGTTAGCCTTATATTTTATATAGTCTCTGCCAGTAATGCTTATTCTGTCCGGAGTTTGAAAGTGAGAAAACTGCACAGTCCTTCCAAACAGAGGGAAATCTTAAAATCAACAAGTTCGAAGAATTATTTTAGAAGATGGTGCCTTTTTGAATCCATTGATTCTACCCTCTGGTAAAACTTTGAGGTATTGGTGATAGACTCTCACCTACCAAATAATTCCACAGTGTGTCAAATGGTTAAAAGAGAAACGAGCTAAATATATTCTAGATTCACCTTCTTGACTGTCCTTTAGACAGTAGTAAAATCTCCTGTAGTGATCAGATCCAGTGAAAAAGGTTCTCTCTCTAAAGCACAACTAACATTACATATAGCATGTCCCATATTCTGTCATATTTCACTCCAAGGTCCACCACCTTCAGAATATTGTTTAAGATTTCTTTATATATATGTATATATACATCTTTATCTGAACTTTGTTTCTCTATATTTAATTTATATCATCAATAGCTTAAAATAGATAATCAGTGTAAAATTGGTTTCTCCCCAGAATAATTAATAACAAGTTACCAAAGAGTGATGATTTCAGACAAATCAATTGCACACGCCTTCTTTCCAGTATGTATCGCACAGAGACCCACAGGTTCCTCTCTGGGTTCATAGAACTTCTCACATTTTGAGCCTTTGATCTGGAATAAAGGGATGACTTGCCTGTAGAGTTGGACTATAATATTATCTTCCCGAGTGACTTACTTTTGGGGAGGGTAATTATCAAGCCTGGATATTTTGCCTCAAATTTAGCACTCATGAAATTGAAATTGTTATATAAGAAAGATCTCTATTGTGATAATAATATGGTAAAACAAACCAAAGCCTGGTTACCAGTCTAACAGTTTTTTCTACTGTGTCAGCATAGAGTTTTATCGTTCCAACTTCTTTGCTTTTTTCTTTGTCATCTTTCTTTTTATCCATTTGGGTTTCTCTTTGTTTAGTTTCTCTGTCAATTTGCATCATTATCCTCCTCCCACTTTTATTTAGTTTATTTTCATTTTTTTGCCTTTTGTGCTCCTCCCCTTTTTCCTCCTAATTCAGCTTTATACTCCTCAGATTGTCACCACCCCAGATACATTTATTAAAACACAGAATCTTCCCAGAGGTACTTAAAAAAAGAGTGAGTTATTTTTCTCTTGAGCATTACATTTGAAGACTTCATTTGAAAAACAGAAGGATGTCCAAGACCAGCTTAGAGAAGATTTTAGGCGTTTGTTGGAATTATTATTCCCCCAAAGAGTCTGTGAGTATCAATTATGGGATGGTGACTACAAAGCACTGACCTCCTCTGGGACCTCCAACTCATTTCTCAGAGGGCACAGAGACCAGAAACCACCACAACTTTGTGCAACTTTTAACCTCAGACAAATCTGAACTGATGACCTGCGGGTGAGGGACTCTGTATAACTTGATTACATTTTTTAAAAATTCCATTTTTCTCATGAAAAGATACCTTCAGAACACAATGTCAGTTTATCTCTGCAATTTTAGACATCAAATAGCTTATTTTTTTTGGTTCTCTCTGGGTCAAAGAATGTTATTAAGAAGAAAAATGTAAAAAATATTGGTTTTGTAACAATTCAGTATCCAAACTGAAGACTCTAATAAACTCACAGAAATGTTCTTGCTTCAAAATTCTTTTTGCGTACAAAGGGAAGATAAAAATATTATACAGAGCAAGATTGTCCTCAAACTTACATTAAAAAAATAAGACCAAGAAAATACAAGTCGACAGATTTAAATGTTAATGTGTCAAAATACCAGTTTTGACGACAATGACCATGTAAGTTTTAGATATTATGAATATGTGATTTCACTACTTGTTGGCTATCACATTAAAATCCAGAGCTTAAATTTTTCACAAACAGGAAAGCAAGAGATGAGAATTATTCCTTAACTATTCTCATGATATAAGAATCCTTCAACTGAGATGTTTACCCCATTTCTCAGGGAAGGCAAATATATTATTATTTTAGGATCCCAGGATTAGAATGTCATCTTCAGATACTGTGAGATTGCCTCATCCAAACAGGCACTAAGAAATTAAAGCACTGGCACTGTGTAATGAGAATGAACAAGCCTATTTTTTTAATGCATGGGGAAAAATCAATATTTGGTCTTCAACTGCTTATACCTATGCGAGAAAGAAAGAAAGGTGGAATGAATTGTTGCATCTGTAATTTCAAGTAGGGAAAATGAGTTACAAGCATATCAGCAAAATACAGACAGAGGTAGACCCAGTGAAGCAGAAGGAAAAAACGACTAACCACCATTTCCCCTTATTCCCATAACTGATTGGATGTAAACAAGACATTCTCCCCCCAAATGAGAGGCAGAAGTCTGATATTGAGCAGTGGCTACTTCTCAAGATATCTTTGTCAGCAAGATGGGTTCAAGTTATGATTTTACCGTTTCTGTGATTGACATTGTTACGGTTCTTAGAACAGTTACCATGGAAACAGAAGGGCCTTGCATGTATTTGAAGTAATTCACCTGACCTAGTGCTCAAAATGAAGGAGGGCTGAGCGCGGGTATTTCTTCCAAGTCTTCCCCATGGTCTGACTAGTGCAGGCTGCAGTCTGGGACCTGATCTGAAGAGGTTGTTGAGCAGGGAATAGGAAGCAGGATGAAAAAAATAGCAAATTTCTGCACTGCTTAGACAAAAAATCCAACCTAAGATTTCCTCAAGGGAATTATGATAGCGTCATTAGCTTCTGGTACTTTTCCTTTCTCAGTAGGGACAGAATTTCTTCCCCTTTCCTCCTGATGTCTGCTAGGCAGACCTACAGGAGAATGCTTCAGTTGATAGTAGGGCTTTTGTAACTTCTTTGGGCCAGGGAGAGATTGATGTTAAGAGAGACATGAAGAAAGCAAAAGGTGATTATCTGCCTTAAGATAGAGATGTCGCATTCACTAGTAATGTTATCTACATTATGTTAAAAATCAACCTGCTCATACCCCATTTCTTTCACAGCAGAGGGACTCCAAGACTCCACGACTCTATGATACCTTCTCATCAGTTCTTCTACATTGACATTGGTCAGATATGCTCAAGACTGTACATGCTACCACCAGCTCCCTCTGCTAACAGATATGTCCCTCTGAGCTATGTATGTCTTGTCTCCTCTTTAAGTTGCTCCAGTTTTTTAACACAATGGATAAGCCAGGTTTTGTGGTTGTTGCTTTTAATTAATTGTGGTTGTTATATTGCATTTAATGATTTGTTGTGTTATTTTATTATTCTTTGATGATTTGGATAATTTTACTACCAATATGCTTAATAATTTTAAGCCTTTGGTTAACACTTTGATCATTTCTTTTCCATTCTTTTTACAGTCGCTGGAATCCTTTGCATCTCTTCTCAGTGACCTCAGTACCTTGCTTGGTGCTAAAACTTTCTGACCTCCCTCACCTCATGCATAGGAGTATTTTCTCTCTAATAATATCCTCTATGTTGGATCTCTCCCTTTGGTCCTTTTAATTTTGTCCCTGTATGTTCTCTAAATCACGGCCCCTAGAACACAAATCACTGTATTTTACCTTGTTTTTTTGTTTATATTATTCTTTTGGAGGGTGTACACCTACCTACCAGTGCTCAGGACTTACTCCTGTGTAAGCTCAGGGCTTACTGTCTGTGCTTGAAAGAACCATAATTGCTGCCAGTTGTTTAACCGAGATCAGCTACATACAAGGCCTTAACACCTGTACTCTGTCTCTGAGCTCCGAGCATGGCATTTTAATCTTACCTTCTCCCAAAACTGAGTTGCTTCTTTTTACTTTCAGAAGCTTTTATTGTTTTACCTGTTACACTCTCACTTTCATGCAGTTCCTATTGATTTTAAATCATTGCTTCAGTCTTGGGAACTACTCTGATTCTCCCTGACCAAGGTCCTTGTCTAGCTGGAACAACATGGTTCATGCATTTGACATTGTCTTTAATGGAATCTTGGGCTTTCTCTGATGCTGCATGCAGAATTGAATATGATATTAATTCATCTACCCATCCCTTCATTCATTTTTTGTTCCCGTAATTATTGACTGAGCAGTAGGCATTCTTTCACCCCTGAGGACAGTGAATGAATCAGTTCTATCACTTGATCACTTGAATCCCGTTACTCATCGATTTGCTCGAGCGGGCGCCAGTAACATTTCCATTGGACCCTATCACGTGCCAATGTAGCCCAATGGCATCTGGTTGATTCAGGAATATGAAGAGCCTCAAACCGTTCCTTCAGGGTCTTAACAAGGAAGTCTGACCATCTTGTAGGTGGGCGGCCACGTGATCTTTTGACATCCCGTGGGATCCAGTCGGTAACGGCTCTAGTCCAGCGGTTGTCTCCAAGTCGCATTACATGTCCAGCCCATCTGATTTTCAGAAAATCAGATGAATCAGTTCTATGCTGCATGAAATGGGAATTGAATATACACAAAACACAAAAGTACAAACTAAAGTTTTAGCGGGAAGTAAACAGTGTACGTTGATGATTATGTACCTTATTGATTATTTATAGGACAATTTCCCCAAACTGCAAATTTTATTATTTATTGATTGATTGATTTTACTTTTTGGGTCACATCCCACAATGCTCAAGGGTTACTCCTGGCTCTGCACTCAGGAATTACTCCTAGTGGTCCCTGGGGGATCATATGGGATGCCGGGACCAAGACTGTATTGACCTCATGCAAGGCAAACACCTTACCTGCTGAATTATCGCTTCAGCCCCCAAATTGCAAATTTTAAAGATTCAGTCCTCAGTTCTTGTTCCTTTCACCTTCTGAATTACCATGTATCTTTCTTTGATCCCATATCAGCTTGTGCTGTCGTCATGTTTCATTCCCACCCAGCATTTCCCAGCACCAATTTTGAGCCACACTTCTGACTTATGAATTTTGTAGCTTGATTTCGTAGTCTTTATCATGTGCTTCAAGTTTTCCTCCCCTAATGTACTTTTTATTTTATATGACAGATTCAAGTTTTGTCTACTGTGAAGCCATACTCTTCTGTTTATGTTTATCATAATTGTCTCTCTTTTTTTTTTTTTTTGCTTTTTGGGTCACACCCGGCAATGCTCAGGGGTTTCTCCTGGCTCTTCACTCAGGAATTACTGTTGGCAGTGCTCGGGGGACCATATGGGACGCCGGGGATCGAACCCGGGCCGGCACAGGCTGGCCACGTGCGAGGCAAATGCCCTACCTGCTGGGCTATCGCTCCAGCCCCAATCATAATTGTCTCTTGAGTTTCTTCCTCAACATCTCATCTTTGAATTGTTTCAGCAGGATGTCTCTGCTTTGCATAGTTGTTTTCCACAATAGTGAAAAATAGTTTTGCCTTAGTGTCACATGAGCAAACTGATGTTGGTTCATCTTGAATGATATCCAGGTATAGGGTTTTCCCAGTGCTGGAATTTTTCCTGACATCATGTGTTTTGACATGACATCATGCAGTTTTTTTTCCTGACATCATGCAGTTTTTTTTTCAATCCGGCCTAGGTGTGCTGGAACCAGAGACTCACAGACATGGGGAAGAGCTGCTCCCTTGCTCTCCCTGTGCCCAGATGCTCATGAGGTGCCCGGGAGGCATGGCGGGTTCTAGCCCTGGCCTGCCACCCCAGCAGAGCCTCACAACAAACCAGACGACCCCCCTCTCCTTGGGGGCCACCATTTTCCACATCCGAACTTCCCTCTTGTCACAACTCCACCCAGCAGACCAGACTATCACAGCCCGGATCATCGACACCTACCCTGCAGCACTTTTTCTCAATACGTCCAGGTATGCTGAACCAGAGACTCACAGACATGGGACAGAGCTGCTACTTGCTCTCCCTGTGCCCAACCGCTCATGAGGCACCCGGGAGGCATGGCGGGTTCTAGCCCTGGCCTGCCACCCCTAACAGAGCCTCACAACAAGCCAGATGACCCCCCCACTCCCTGGGGCCTCCATTTTCCACCCAGTAGACCAGACTATCGCGGCCACGTGGTTCATCAATAAATGCTTTATTTAAAGGTGACTACAAGAGTATGCCACCCTCACGGCAAGTCTGACAGGCTGCTCATGTCATATTTGATATGCCAAATACCAGTAACATTTATATTAGGTCATTCCCATGACCTAATATAATGGTTTGAGGCTCTTTATGTTCCTGGAGCAAGCAAATGCCCTTGGGTTCTACTAGCATGAGACAGGACATATGGAGATATTACTGGTGCCCGCTCTAGCAAATAGATGATGAACGGGAAGATAGTGATAGTAATCATGTGTTTTGCTTTGTTTTTGCCAATATTCCTATGACTGTGGGTAAAGGAGATTTACCAAAGGCAAAAATTATCTGATGTAGACACATTGGCAGGAGTTAATGCTTTCTTCACTGAAATATCTCCTATAAATATCTTACAATCATGAAACAGAGCATCTCCCTTATTTGCTTCATGCTTCTACTGTTCATAAAATGCATGGAAAACTGGGTAATGGTTTTAGTGGAAGTATAGCTCCTTCTGATGTGGCAAAATTGTAACCTTATTTAACATATGATTGAATATGTGAACATGTAAATCAATATTTTCAAATTTTAAAATGTAAGATCAATTAAAAATGGTCATGTTGGGTGGTCATCTAAATAACGTCAAACAGTAGGTGTTTTAAAGGAACTTGTTTATATCAGGCAGGTTGTTCAATGTTTGTCCTCACTGGAATATATTTTCTAATGAGCCCACAGGTTAGCTGTGGTGATGGGGATCAAACAGGAAGAGAGGCTATGGAGATACAGGAGATGTAGAATCACTTCAAGTGTATCACTTGTCTTTCCATTGTTCATCAATTTGCTCGAGCTGGAGCCAGTAACATTTCCATTTTCACATTCTAATATAGCCCAAGGGCCTCTGCTCACTCCAGGAACACGAAGAGCCTCAAACCATTCCTTCAGGTCATGGCTATCAGATATATTACTATTACTGGTTTTGGCATATCAAATACTACACAGGTAGCTTGCCAGGTTCTACTGTATGGGCGCTCAAAGAGTTTACATTTACTGATGTACCGAGGCTGCAAGGAAACTGGGAGAGCTGGTAGCAGCTCCATCTGTGTCTGTGAAATAGGAAATGCAGTATGGACTGTTTGCTTTTTGTGTTGTTGGAATGGATCTAATATATGTAAGCTATTTAGTCACTTCTAAGCCACGCCACATCTCCTTGGGAGCCATCTTGTTGGGAAATGTGCACTGGTGGAGGGATGGGTGCTGGAACCCTGGATGACTGAAAACCAGTCATGAACAGCTTTGTAATTGTATATCTCACAGTAATATAATAAAATTTAAAAAAAAGACAGAAAGGAAACTGTCTTATTTAAAAAATATCTTAGTGGAGCACTGAGGAGGCAAGAGGTAAATTTAATATTTAATAGGTAACTTTATCAACCATGGTTCCTGATCGGGTTTTGGGATCTACCCTTGCTCATTTTAGCTATATATAATGCTCAATTCTGAATTCTGAGCTTTCATAACCTGGCTTATGCTGTTTCCTTTATACTGACTCTGATGATCCCTTCTCTGGCTTGGGAACTGCTATCCTGCTGCTGGCCCTGGTTGGCAATGTCACCTCTATACAGCTTCTTTCATTGTTCTTAGTGCACTGTCATGATTGAGTATGGGTTCTAGGCCAGGAATATTAATTTAAAACACGACTTTGTGTCTTTTGGATATTAACCTTGGAAAAATGATTTGACATCCTTGTGCTTTAGATTTTTGATATGCAAATTGGGAATCATTATTATAATAATTTCAAAGTATTGCCATATGCCTAATGAATTTGGTGCATCTTAAAGATTTAAAATACTGTTTGGTATATTAGAGGTGTTATCTAGTATACTGTAAGCATTTTCTAGTACACTGATTTTCAAGTAGCATCCAAATGGCCCACTGAGGGCCCCAGAATCTTCTATAGGGGACATAGGTTAAAAAAAAATCAAATAAATGGGGTCATGGTTGGAGAAGAGGGGACACAGCTGGTAGGACTGAGCCTACAGGAAGCAAATGTGGTTAGAAGAGGGCCACAGTTGGAAAAAGGATGATAAACAAGGATCTAATCCTACCTAAACATGTGGTAGGATTATTAGGACCATGGATCAAACTCGGAGGCTAGAATGCATATACTAAACATGTTGTCTACAAATTGAGCTAACTCCCTGCCCTGAAATTCAGGAAGAGATTATAACTAACAAAATAGATTAGGATGATTAACCTAATCACAGTCCTTAGTAATTTCAAGTTTTGACTAAATTATGATCAAATATATGCATATGACTAAGATTAAATAAAGAACATTTATTAAATAGGATCTACTTGTCCCATGTTTTATATCTTATAATTACTATTCTTTAAGTTATTATTATTATATCATTGAAAGACAATTGGATCAAAGAAATTTAGTCATTTTTCTAAGGTCACAAAATTATGAATCATAGGTTTAGGTTTCCAACCCATAACCAAACTGTTGAATCGGTCTCTCTCTCTCTCTCTCTCTCTCTCTCTCTGTATGTCTTTCACTCTTTCTGTTTCTGTCTCTGTCTCTCTCTTTCTCTGCCCCCCAACCCCGAATACACACAGACAGTGCTTGGTATCAAACCTAGGGCATCACACGTTAAGGCAAGTGTTCCACCACTGAACTGCATCCTTAGCCCTCTTTTTACTTTTCTGTATTTTCTGTATTTCTTTAATTGTTGGTAATTCTTTTTTTTTTTTTTTTTTTTGCTTTTTGGGTCAAACCCGGCAATGCTCAGGGGTTTCTCCTGGCTCTGCACTCAGGAATCACTCCTGGCAGTACTCGGGGGACCATATGGGATGCGGGGGATCGAACCCGGGCGGCATGGGCTGGCCGCATGCAAGGCAAACACCCTACCCGCTGGGCTATCACTCCGCCCTAATTGTTGGTAATTCTTATCCAATAGCCAAAGGTATTATAATTTAGCCACAAACATCCTCAAGTTATTAAAGTTCATATGTATCTTTCTTCCATAGAAAGAAAACAAATCTAAAATTGGATGGGTATTAACAAAGAGTTGATTTAAATCAGCATGATAAAAAAGTTATCAAATGTTAACTGTAAGTCAATTTGCTGCCACAGTCCTCTACTTGGTATAATGTGACCTTAATCAAGAAAATAGAGCTTTCTATGAAGACTCTCCTTGAAAAAAAGTTCTGCATGAAACAAATTCTATTTATTTATTTGATTTTTTGGCTCACAGCAGGCAATTTTCTGGAATCACTCCTGGCTGAGCACTAAGGGAATTACTCCTGGCAGTGCTCAGGGCACCATAAGGGATGCTGGGGCATCCTAATCACTATTTTATTACTCCGGCCCCCAAACAAGTACTATTTTAAAATAACATCTTGTTGGGCAAGAGCAATAGTACAGTGATGTTACAAGTGATGTACAAGGATGCTTTCCCTTTATGTGGCCAACTCTGGTTTGATCCCTAGCATGCCATATGGTCTTCAGAGCACTGCTAGGAGTAATTTCTGAGTACAGTAACAGAAATAAGCCATCCAGATGTAGCTGCCCCAACCAAAAATAAATGATATTGTTATGAGAGTAAAATGGGTATAAAAACATGCTTGTGTTGTGCAAAATTCCTGCCCTTTCACCACCTCCAAAGTGCCTAAAACCTTTCACAAACATTCTCTTGTCACTTCTTTCCTCCCCCTGCCTTGATGACCTCAGTTCTCTAAGTCTTGGAGTTTGTTGACATTAGGTACTTTCTGTTCATTTGCTTGTCTCCCCTTCTATTTAAGAGTAACTTGTGGTTTTTTGATACCTGTCTTTCAGATCCTTTAAGTTGATTCCTTGGTACTTGGTATTTTTTGGACATGATTTTAAATGGGGTTGTTTTCTTCAGTTGTTTCCCTTCTAGTTCATTGTTTGCATATGGAAATACAAGTTATTTTTGTGTTGATTCTGTAATCTTTTACTTCATTAGTATTGGATAATTATTTCTATCCTGGTGGTGAATCTGTAATACAGCTCACGAAGGATCTTGCTAATTTGGTTTGAATGTTTGGCTAGGGCTTTGACCTCTTCAGTCTTAGCGGAATCAAAGGCTTTCTTTAAATCAATGAATGTTAGACAGAGCAGTATCTTGAACTCCCTACAAACCTCAATGAGCTTGGTTACCATGTGGATATGGTAAATTTTGCTGAATCCTTTTTGGAAGCCATCTTGTTCACATGGTTGCCCTTCATCTAATGTTCTGCCAATTCTGTTCAGGATAACTCGAGTGAACAGCTTGTAGATGACGGACAACAGGAAGATCGGGCGATAGTTGCCAATGTCATGGATGTCTCCCTACTTGAACAGTAGAACCGTCCTGCTGTTTTTCCATTGGAGGGCACCTTGGATTGTGACAGGTAGCATGCAAAAGAGCTGAACCAGTGTATTGATGAGTACTGATGGCATATTCTTCAGGTGCTCAGGTCTGACTTTGTCTGGGCTGGGTGCTGTTCACTTCTTTACCAATGAAATGGCATGTCGGATTTTAGAAGGGAGAATGTTGGGAATGACATATCCATCCTGTGGAATTTGGTATGTGGGCAGGTGGATGTGGCTATCAAAGAGATCTGAGTAGAAGTCATGGATAATCTTCTCCAATGCCTTTCTGGAAGATGTAATAGATCCATCAGGATGTCATAGGACAGTCATCTTGGTTTTATAGTTGGCGAAGGACAGGCAGGTGTTGAGAATGCTTTTCTAGCTTCAGCTACAATAGCCAGTATTGCTGCTCTTCTCTCGTTGAGGTCTTCCTTTATTTCGCCTCTGTAATGCTTTGTGAGCTTGGATGTTAACATATGGTTGCCTGTGGCTTGTGCCTTGCCATTTTGGCAAATGAACTCGAGAGTTGAGGATGGGCATCCTTTTTGCGGCTTTCTTTCTTTCTCTCTCGGTATTTTTCGTACAATCATGGAGGTACTGAACCAGTTGGCTATATTCTTCATCAATGTCATCAATGATGGTATCTTCTCATGTTGCAGCAATGGTGCCAAAGAGTTCCCAGTTGGTGGTCATTCTGGGAGTTCTCTTCTTAAACTTTGCAGTCTTTTCTCCCCATTCTGTGAAGCAGAATTTTGCACGAAGGAGAAGGTGGTCTGATCCTGTTTGGAATTTTGGGAGGACAGCGACATCAGTCAGACAAAACCATTGATTGAATATGATGTTGTCAGTTTCTTTGTGGAACTGTAAGGAGATTCCCATGTCCAATGTTTTGATTCAGCCTTCTGGAACTGTGAGTTACCATGAATGGTCTTGGTGGACATGATAAACTCAGATAGTCTCTCACCCCTTTGGTTCCATTTTAGGCCATGGGTCCTGATGTAGAGTTCTTGGGCTGATCTTCTCGGTCCTATCTTGGCAATAAAATCACCGGCTATGATCTTGTAGAAGGTGTGATCTTTTTTATAGAACTCCGGTTCCATGTAGAATTTCTCAATTTATTCTTCCTTGTATGTGGATGTTGGAGCGTAGACAACGAAGACTGAAATTGCTGGCAGTGGGCCACATCTCTTCAAGTGTATTAGGCACTCAAATGAATCAATGTTCATTGCCAGGTTTGTGTTGACAAGGACATCGACCACCACTGACACCTCTTTCATCATGTTCGAAGAACAGTTCTTCTCCAGTGTCAAAAACAGTGATTGATGCCTTCTCATCTCTGTCAGACCAATGATGTCATACATGATCTTTCATGCTTGCACTATGAGGGTCCTTGATATATGCTTCCAATGCCAGCATATGTGAATTGAAAGTGCAGACAGTCATTTTAGTCCTTCTTTGTTTTGGCAGCCTAGTTTGGCCCTGAGATTTTATTAGCCTCTCCTTGCTCATCCTTTTAGCGCTGCCAAATTTAGGGCTCTTTTTAGGGTCAGGGAATAAACATTGTTTTTACTGGTTTTGGCATATTGAATACATGTCAGACAGCTTGCTAGGCTCTGCCATGCTGGTAGAATATTATGGATTCACCACCAGGATCTCACCATTCAACAAGGAAGTGATCATTGATGTCAAAAAGGGGTTGGCAGGGTGATGCCATTTCACCAAAACTATTCAGCGCCACCCTCGAGAACGTCATGCAACAATTAGAATGGGAAGGAATGGGAGTGAAGATAGATGGTCTGCAACTACACCACCTTGGCTTCCTTCCTTCCTTCCTTCCTTCCTTCCTTCCTTCCTTCCTTCCTTCCTCCTCCCTTCCTTCTTTTTTCCTTCCTTCCTTCCTTCCTTCCTTCCTTCCTCCCTCCCTTCCTTCTTTTTCCTTCCTTCCTTCCTTCCTTCCTTTCCTCCTTCCTTCCTTCCTTCATTCCTTCCTTCCTTTCCTCCTTCCTTCCTTCCTTCCTTCCTTTCCTCCTTCCTTCCTTCCTTCCTTTCTTCCTTCATTCCTTCCTTCCTTCCTTCCTTCCTTCCTTCCTTCCCTTTCCTCCTTCCTTCCTTCCTTCCTTCCTTCCTTCCTTCATTTCTTCCTTCCTTCCTTCCTATTCCCTCCCTCCCTCCTTCCTTTCTTCTCTCTTTTCTTCCCTTCCACATTCCTTCCCTTCTTTCCTTCTTCCATTGATGATGTCATGTAACCTTTTTTTCCTTTTCTCCTTGTTCTCAGTCAAATTCAGAGCATACTGTTCTCAAAACAACTTCCATGCCTTCAGTGGGCGAAACAATTTTCCAATCATTGCTTAACTTTGCTTCCAATTTCTTTCTCCTGTTGAGTTAGTTCCTAAAATTGTCTATATTATGATTATTCCCAAGATTTTCAACTGGGGAAAAGTCATTCTATTTCTGGGAACTTCTTAAATTAAGAATCCTTTCATCCATTATTTCTTCTATGCTGCGGATAGGTTCAACTAACTATACAGAATGACCCTATTTTAACCAATGATGGATTTGGCTCCTCCAGTCCTATTTTCACTTTTGAAAACTTAATCAATTGGAGATCATTTGGGAGGATTTTCCTCTTATTATTGTCTTTTGAGTTGTAATACTTTGATGGATGAAAAGATTATAGTTCTTTGCATTGGGAGCCCTGGGTTCAATTCCTAGTGCTTCTATGGTCCTGTAAATACTACCAGAAGTGAACCCTGAGCAACAACTGGATATAATCTCTGAATACCACTGAGTAAAATAGCCAAACCACCCCAAACAGCAAAACTATCAAAAATTATCCAGTGAATGGGGAGAATTAACATTGTCAAGATGGTAATACTCCCTAGAGCTTTGTACAGATTCAATGCGGTTCCTATAAGGATTCCCATGACATTCTTTAAAGAAATTGACCAAACACTTCTGAAATTCGTATGGAATAACAAACCCCCACGGATAGCTAAAGCAATCCTTGGGAAGAAGAAGATGGGAGGCATCACCTTTCCCAACCCTCAAACTGTACTACAAAGCAGCAGTAATTAACACAGCGTGGTACTGGAATAAAAACAGACCGGTGGACCTATGGAATAGAGTTGAGTATCCTGACACCCACCCTCAAAGACATGATCAGTTAATCTTTGATAAAGGTGCAAAGAGTCCAAACTGGAGTAAGGAAAGCCTCTTCAACAAGTGGTGCTGGGAAAACTGGACAGCTACATGCAAAAAAATAAATTTGGACCTGTGTCTAACACCTTGCACAAAAATCAGATCAAAATGGATTAAAGATCTCAATGTCAGACCTGAATCCATAAAGTACGTTGAAGAAAATATAGGAAAAACCCTCCACGACATCGATGCTAAAGACATCTTCAAAGGTGAAACATCATTAACAAAGCAACTAGAAGAAAATATAAATATATGGGACTACATGAAACTGAAGAGCTTCTGCACCTTGAAAGAAACAGTGACCAAGATAGAAAGACAGTCGACAGAATGGGAAAGAATATTCACCCAATACCCATCTGATAAGGGGTTAATATCCAGGATATATCAGGCACTGGTACAAATACATAAGAAAAAAATAGCCAACCCCATTAGAAAATGGGGAGAGGAGATGAACAGAAACTTTGACAAGGAAGAAATCCGAATGGCCAAAAGGCATATGAGAAAATGCTCATCATCACTAATCATCAGAGAGATGCAAATCAAAACAACAATGAGATATCACCTCACACCACAGAGAATGGCCCATATCCAAAAGGGTAAAAGCAACAAGTGCTGGCGTGGATGTGGGGAAAAAGGGGACTCTCATACACTGTTGGTGGGAATGTCGAGCTTGTATAACCTTTCTGGAAAACAATATGGACATTCCTCCAAAGACTAGAAATTGAGCTCCCCTTTGACCCAGCCATACCGCTCTTGGGAATATACCCTTGAAAGCCAAAAAACACACAGCGGAAACACAATCCGCACTTTTATTTTCATAGCAGCACTATTCACAATAGCCAGAACCTGGAAACAACCAGTATGCCCGAGAACTGATGACTGGATAAAGAAACTGTGGTACATCTACACAATGGAATACTATGCAGCTGTCAGAAAAAGTGAAGTTATGAAATTTTGCTCTAAATGGATGGATATGGAAAGAATCATGTTGAGTGAAATTAGAAAAAAAAGAGAGACATAGAATGACTGCATTTATTTGTATGACATAAATATACTAGGTGATCTTACCGAAAATGGAAATTACCACAAGCGTGTGGGAGTCAGAGGTTGGTTTAGATAGAGAAGGGAACATGTGTGAATAAATGTCTAAAGTTCTGATGCTAACATAGAACTGAGCATTAAATACAGACAAAAAATGCAAATGATGGCTTCTAAGTGTGCGTAGTGCACTTAGAAGTGTACAATGTGGGGGAGAAGGAGGAGAGAGAGAGGGAGAGGAGAGGAGATAAAGAACCTGCCATTTAGGCAGGATGTGGGTAGGGGGAGGGAATTGGGGACATGGGTGGTGGCTGGGGGGGCACTGGTGGAGGGGGCGGGTGCTGGAACACTGTGTGACCGAAACCCCCAAGCGTGAACAGCATTGTAATTGTATATCTCACGGTGGTATAATAAAATGTTAAAAAAAGAAAAATTATCCAGTGCATGACAGAAAAAAAATCTTTAAAATATAAAGACAAAATTTTACCCCCCCATAGTAAAGTGTATCAATTTAGTAACGTGCTGATACATAAAATTTTTACTCCAGTAGTAAGATGCATCTATTTTAAGTGACCTATTTGGTTAAATATATTACTTACAATAATTATGATATGTTAGAGGAAAATAATAATGCTGATGGAATATTTCACAGGATTCCTTCTTTTTTTCCCAATAATTTTGAATAACTCTAGATATTTAGGTAGTAAAATCGGTTTGGAGGAATTATACAATAGGCTTACCCCCTTTCAGCAGTTATTAAATAGATGCTGTCCTAGTGTTGTACAAATAAATCATTCTTCTTAGCAACAGATTCCTGATGTACCTCCTTTCTTCTGCTGTTGTTTTCCTCCTAAATAGCAACTAGAGTGAGCATATTAAAGTGTAAATCAATCATATCATCTCATTATTCTGTTCTATACTCTGCAATGAATTCGCATTCTTCACCAGGTAAAAGCTAAATTCCTTGTGATAACCCAAAAGATCATCTTTTATGTGGTTTGTCTTCTGACCTTCCTCTTCTTCTTTTTCTTAGATCTCCATACTCATCATACTGGATGCCTTTTTGACCATTCTTGTACTTAATAGGCATTTTCTTGCCTTAGAACCTTTGCAGCCTTTCCTCGGTCTTCCTAAAATATCTGTTTGGCTCAATTTTGTTGAGATTTTACATTTTCTTGCAGATTTTCTTATCACTGTATCTATAAATCACTGTCACTGTCACTGTCTTCCAGTTCATCATTGATTTGCTCGAGCAGGCACCAGTAACATCTCCATATGTCCTGTCTCATGCTAGTAGAGCCCAAGGGGCATCTGCTTGCTACAGGAACATAAAGAGCCTCAAGTAATTATATTAGGTCATGGGAATGACCTAATATAGTATTACTAATATTTGGCATATCAAATACAACATGGGTAGCTTGCCAGGCTTGCCGTGCCAGTGGCATACTCTTGTAGTCACCTCTAAATACAGCATTTATTGATGAACTGTGTGGCGGTTATGGCCACTTGAGCGGGCTGTGATAGGCTCATCTGCTGGGTGGAGTTCTGATGAGAGGGAAGTCTGGATGTGGAAAATGGTGGCCCTCATGGAGTGGGGGTCACCATCTATAAATAACAAAATAAAAATTTCCAATCCTTTTCTGCTTTATTTTCTTCTTCATCAGTATTTTTTCTTCACACAGTATTTATTGTGCTCATTTCAATTTATTGTGTAGCTTCTCCACTAAAATATAAACTCAGTCTGGGTAGAAACATGATCATTTCTTTACGGCATTAATCAAAGCATTTAGAGAACTTGTCTAGTACATGGTAAAGTATTCAATAAATATTTTATAAGTGAGTGATACAACCTATGATTTTGGGTTAATTGATTCTTAGAATCATTGATCTTGCATTCTCTGATAGGCTATATATAAGGACATAGATCTGGCTCTTTCTATCCTTGAAGACACTGCAGCTATTTAATTTGTCACAAAGACCTAATAAACATACAGATCTGGACACTTGAATACTCTTGGAGATTTTTTCTTCAAAACAACTATATATTGTATCTTTTCTTTTTTAATATCCCACACTTATATAACATTTATATTCCAAGTGAGACACTATATACTCTCCCTTTGAGATTGATAAAAGAAAACAAGAGACTAGAAGAAAAGTGCCCATGTTCATGGATTGAAATAATTAACATTTTAAAATTTTCATTCTACCTTAGGGTAGGAATTATACAGATTAAGTACAAACCCTATCAAAATTCTGATATTATTCTTCACAAACTTAGAACAAATGCTACTAAATTTGTACGGACTCATAAACTCCCTGAGGAGCTGAAGCAAATCAGGGGAAAAAGATGGGTGGTATTACATTCCCTGACTTTACAGTTTACTACAAAGTTAAAGGCATAAAAGATATGTGGTATTGGAATAAAAGACAAACTCTCAGACAAATGAAGTATAATTAATAGCCTAAAGACAAACCATCAGATAAGGAATAGTGAATCTATGGCAAAAGAACTGGCTGTATGAGGGGAGAGAGGAAAGCCCTTCAACAACTAGTGTGGGAAGAAGAATAAGACAGATATCTTCCACCATACACTAAAGTTAACTCAAAGTGGACTCAAATTCTCAAGATGAGACCAGAAACTACAGAGAAAAAATGCAGAGAAAGACATATACAGTTGTTTTGAATATAGACCTTAATGATTTGTTCCAGTGACAAAAGCAAAAAAAAATTAGACTACTTTACATTAAAGTAAAATGTTTTTGCATTGCAAAAAGAAACCAGCTAAAATTAGAAAAGAACCCATACCAAATGGGGAGAAAATTTGTACACATAAAATATATTTAAAAAGGGCTAATATCTAAATTATTAGACACAGATACACCCGGCAGAGCAGAAACCAGCTTTCGCCATTGAACCCCCTGCATTCCATGGACCAAGAGAGGCGACTTCCGACCCGAGTCCACCATCCCAATAGAGTCTCAGAAGAACCCAGAGAAACCCCCACCCCTTGCTGGCAGCAATCTTCACCATCCACACTCCGCAGCGCAGCTTGTAAGATCTCCACCCAAGAGATTAAGCCAGTCTCCAGCCCGGCTTGTCAGAAACCGCAGCCTACAGGGACCCACCCTGCAGAGACCCACCCTGCAGAGAGAATATTTCAAGCCCAGGAATGCTTGAGCCACAGACACAGATACACCTGGCAGAGCAGAAACCAGCTTTACCCCTTGTGTGCGGCTATTATGCGCGGCTGTGTGATTTACCTCCAAATTACCATAAATATTCTGCCTACCCCTCTGAGAGGAGCCCCACAAGGTAATGACTGTATAGCGCCCAGCTTGCATAGCCTGGCAAGCTGTCCAATGTGTGTTTGATATGTCAAAGCCAGTAACAAAAATGTTTATTATCCTGACCCCCAAAGAGCCCCTAATACAGCAGCAGTAAGAAAGGAGAACAAGCAGTACCTGATAAAATTTCATGGCCATCCTAGGCTGCCAAAACGAAGGACTAAAATGACTGTCTATACTTTCAGTGCACATATGCTGGCATCGGAGCATATATTGAGGATCTGATGGTGCAAGCTCAAAAGTTCAAGTATGACATCATTGGTCTGACTGAGACGAGGGAGGCTTCAGTTGCATCACACTGTATTTGACACTGGAGAAGAATTGTTCCTTGGAACATGTGACAAAAAGAGGCATCGGTGGCATTGGTGTCTTGTCAACACGAACATGTCTGTCAACATTGATTCATTTGAATGCCTAATAAACTGGATAGGATGATTACATTTGAAGAGATTGCCAGCAATTTCTATCTTCATTGTCTACGCACCAACATCCACATACAAGAAAGATGAAATTGAGAAATTCTACATGGAACTGGAGGAGTTCTATAAAAAAGATCACACCTTCTACAAGATCATAGTTGGTGATTTTAATGCCAAGATAGGACCACGAAGATCGGCTGAAGAACTCCACATTGGGACTCATGGCCTAGAATGGAATGAACAGGGTGAGAGACTATCTGAGTTCATGTCCACCAAGACCATTCATGGGAACTCACAGATCCAGAAGACTGAAACAAAACGTTGGACATGGGAATCTCCTGGCGGACAGTTCCACAATGAAATTGACCACATCATCTTCAATCGACGGTTTTGTCTGACCGATGTTGCTGTTGTCCCCAAATTCCAAACAGGATCAGACCTGTTTGGAATTTGCCACCGTCTCCTTTGTGCAAAAATTCTACTTCCCGCAACAGGGAGAAAAGTCTGCAAAGTTTAAGAAGAGATCTCCCCAGAACGACCACCAACTGGGAACTCTTTGGCACCATTGCAGCAACATGGGGAAGATACCATCATTGGCGACATCAATGAAGAATACAACCGACTGGTTCAGCACCTCCATGATTGTGCGAAGAATGCCAAGAGAGAGAAAGACACAAAAGGATGCCTGTCTTCAGAAACTCTTGAGCTCGTTTACCAACGTGGCAAGGTGCAAGCCTCAGGGAGACCAAATGCTAATGTCCAAGCATGCTAAGCAATGCAGAGAAGTGATAAAAGAAGACCTCAAAGACTGGAAGATGCAGCAGAAGCCGGGAAAAGCATTCGCACTGCCCGCCTGTCCTTC
Source organism: Cryptotis parvus (assembly GCA_021461705.1). NCBI lineage: Eukaryota > Metazoa > Chordata > Mammalia > Eulipotyphla > Soricidae > Cryptotis > Cryptotis parvus. The sequence goes on along the minus strand of JAJIBD010022673.1, from coordinate 9,223 downwards.
GCCAACTATAAGACCAAGATGACTGCCCTCTGATGCCCCGGATGGATCTATCACATCTTCCAGAAAGGCAATGGAAAAGATTATCCATTACTTCTACTCAGATCTCTTTGATAGCCATGTCCAACTGCCCACATACCAAATTCCACAGGATGGATATGTCATTCCCAACATTCTCCCTTCTGAAATCCGACATTACATTTTGACGCTAAAGAAGGGAACAGCACCAGGCCCAGACAAAGTCAGACCCGAACACTTGAAGAATCTGCCGTCAGGACTCATCAATACACTAGCTCGGCTCTTCACATGTTACCTGTCCAAATGCAAGGTGCCCTCCCAATGGAAAACCAGCAGGACAGTTCTACTGTTCAAGAAGGGAGACATTCATGACATCGGCAACTATCACCCCATCTGTCTGTTTTCTGTCATCTACAAGCTGTTTACACGATTCATCCCTGAACAGGATTGGCAGAACACTAGATGAAGGACAACCATGCGAGCAAGCTAGGCTTCCGGAAAGAATTCAGCACAATCGACCATATCCACACGGTAACCAAGCTCATTGAGGTTTGTAGGGAGTACAAGATGCCGCTCTGTCTCATGTTCATTGATTTAAAAGAAAGCCTTTGATTCTGTGGAGACTGAAGAGGTCATAGAAGCCCTAGCCAAACAGGGTGTTCAAACCCAATACATCAAGATCCTTCGTGAGCTGTATTACGGATTCACCACCAGGATCTCACCATTCTATAAAGAAGTGATCATTGATGTCAAAAGAGGGGGTTAGACAGGGTGATACCATTTCACCAAAACTCTTCAGTGCCACCCTCGAGAACATCATGCGACAATTAGAATGGGAAGGAATGGGAGTGAAGATAGATGGTCGGCAAGTACACCACCTCCACTTCGCTGATGACATTGTTCTAATAACACCAAACATTAGCCAAGCGGCACAAATGCTGGCTGACTTCGACCAAGAATGAGGAAAGATAGGTCTAGAGCTGAATCTAAAAGAAAACTATGTTTATGAAAGATGAACTAGTTCCAGAGGCCCCATTCATTCTCAATGGAACAGACACCTCTGAATGCAGCAGTTATGTGTACCTAGGTCGAGAAATCAACATGATGAATGACCTAAAACCTGAGCTGTGCAGGAGGAAGAGAGCTGCATGGGATGCCCTCAAAGGCATCGAAGAAATAGCTAAAAAGGACAAAGAACCTCCGGCTCTGGGCACATCTCTTTGACTCCACCGTTCTCCCTGCATTAACATACGCCTCAGAGATCTGGGCCTTATGAAAGCAGAATGAGAATGCTATTCAGGCCTCCCAGAGAGGAATTGAAAGAGCTATGCTTGGAATATCACGCCTCACTCAAGTGAGAAAAGGAATCCAGAGTTCCAACCTCTGTTGCTATTTATTCCAGAATCAGGGATGCTGTCTCGTTTGCCAAGGCATCGAAAGTCAGATGGGCTGGACATGTAATGCTATTTTGAGATGACCGCTGGACTAGAGCTGTTACCGACTGGATCCCACGGGATGTCAAAAGATCACGTGGCCGCCCACCTACAAGATGGTCAGACTTCCTTGTCAAGACCCCGAAGGAGCGGTTCGAGGCTCTTCATATTCCTGAATCAACCAGATGCCATTGGGCTACATTGGCATGTGATAGGGTCCAATGGATATGTTACTGGTGCCCGCTCGAGCAAATCGATGAATAACGGGATTCAAGTGATCAAGTGATCAATATCTAAATTATATAGACATAGACAGCAAAATGATAAAATAAAAAAAAAAATAATAATTACATTTAAAAGCGGAGAGGAATGAAAAAGACTTTCTCTGAAGCAGATATATGATAGCTACTAAGCTTGTGAAAAATTGCTCATTGTCTTTATTATCAAGGAAATGCAAATGAGGATGACAATGAGGTATCATACTTATAAGAATGGTTCATATTAAAAAAGACTAGAATCAAGACATTGAACTAGTACAAAAGATAAGGTGCTTGACTTGTACATGGTTGACCTAGGTTCTATCATGGGCACCTCATATAGTCCCCTGAGCCCATCAGGAGAGACATCCAAGTACAGTGCCAAGAGCAAGTCCTGAGTACTGCTAGCTGTGGCCCCAAATTAAAAATACAAGCACAAAGAGAAAACACTTAAAGACTGGAATCAACCAGTACTGACAGGGATGTGATGGAAAAGGGACTCTTGTTCTCTGTTGGTGACAATGTCCTCTATTAGGTTTTATGGGAAAAAGAAAAAGTGGAGTCTCCATATGAACCTTTGTTTGCACTTATAAAATTAACACAAGAACAAAATACATATAACTTGAGAAGATATATGCACACCAGTGTTCTTGAAAGCATTAAACACTATAGCCAAGAGATGATATCCAAAATATCTAGTGAGGAATGAATGAACGAAGTTGTGTGTATACACAATGGAATTTGGGGTAGCAATATGAAAAGATGAAATTTTTGTAATGTGCTGCAACCTCAATAGAACAACGGGGCATTATGTTAAATGAAACAGAGAAGGAGAAATACCAGATGTCATCATTTGTCTGTCGCATAGAGAGGAACCAAACAAAGGAGAGTACAATATAGATGGATGCAAACTCTTAGCTTTGAGCACCAAACTTTAATTACTAAGTAGTTTGGGAGGTGGGGTAGAGGAAGGGAAGTGGTCAACTAGAAGTGACATGATGACAGTGGGGGGACAGATCTGAGCACTTTCGTTGGGACGTAGTAATCTTGTACAACAAACCGTAAATGCTATATGATGATTGTAACCTGCCTTACATCACAGGATCCTTCAAACCAAGCCCTTTTCCCACTGTTTGAAACTTCTAGGATTTTAAAAATTTTCATTTTATATATATAAAATGAAAATATATGTATACATTAAATGATATAAATGTATATATACATAAATATATATAAATATATATTTTCATTTATATATAAATATATATAAATATATAAATGAAAAAAATATATACACACACATATATGTATATATTATACCACTGTGAGATGCACAATTACAAAGAAGTTCATGTTTGGGTTTCGGTCTTACAGTGTTCCAGCACCCATCCCTCCACCAGTGCCCATTTCCCACCACCGTGTCCCCAATTACCTCCCCCCTCCCCAATCTGTCTCTATGGCAGGTTCTTTTGGCTCTACACTCAGGAATTACTCCTGGTGATGCTTGGGTGATCATATGGGATGCTGGGACTCAAACCTGGGTCCGCTACATGCAAGGCAAACACCCTCCCCCACTGGACTATCGCTTCAGCCCACTGTGACAGGTTATCTTTTCTCTCTCTCTCTCTCTTTCTTTTCTCTCTTCCTTTACACCGTGGATTAGAATACATACATTTAGAGGTTATCATGTGTATCTTTTTGCCTGTATTCAATGCTCAGTTCCTAGGCTGGTGTTATCCCTTTTGAACATTATTAGTACACTGTTCTCTTCTCCACTTACCGAACCTCGGACTCCAACATGATATATATATATATATATATATATATATATATATATATATATATATATATATATATATATATAGTATGAAACCAATATCCAAGGTCATGCGAAACATGGATCAGGAGATCTTGTCAAAGGTGGAATCAGACCAAGCCTTTTATCTTCTTTTTTTTTTTTTGCTTTTTTATGGTCACACCCGAAATGCTCAGGGGGTTACTCCTGCTCTGCACTCAGGAATTTCGCCTGGCAGTGCTCAGGGGATCATATGGGATGCGGGGATCGAACCCAGGTTGGGCCGCATGCAAGACAAGCGCCCCTACCCGCTAGACTATCGCCTAAGCCCAAGTCTTTTATCTTCTATTTCATCTTCCATGTTCCATGTTTCTGTACCCTCTTTTGTGTTATTTTGGTTTTTATTTAGTCATGTTTCAGATATATTTCTCTAAAAGCTGTAAATTTTTTTTGCTTTCATGAAAACAAGCTGTAGATATGCATTTTGATTCATGAGCATGAACCTAGGGGCAGAATAAGTTAGAACCTAATTTAACGAGTAACAAATTAACTGCTTAGTGTTTTAACACATTGGATGTAAATTACCTGATCAATCTATGATATCAGGGATTGCAAGAGTGAAAATATCCTTGACATCTGACTTGTTATCTTGATGATGAGTAGTGGGAAGAGGGAACAGTACTTAGGCACATATAGAAGGTCTTTCGAGTTGTGAAAGAAGGATTTAAAAGCTTTCAAGACAGCATCTCAGTTTGTTTTCTGAAAATAGAAAGTTTTTCAGGAAGATCTGAATTTAGTACCCAGCCTTAATAAAAATAAACATTAAATTCAGTCCAATTTCCTCTGTTGCTGGAATCCAAGATGTATCTTCATCTTATAATTCTAGTCTAGAAGAACTTTTCAAAGTTAAAATAAAAGTCCTTAAATTATTCAGATATTGAAGTTTTACAACAGCAGAGAGAAAACAGCATTTTTCTATCATTGCCACATATAATTTATACACACAAGGAGCTAAATACCAAATTACTAGTCTCACACAATTCCTAAAGCATGATGGTGACTTGAACAGAAAGATAAAAGTCCACTGTTCTTTTTTTAAAGAGAATTTTCCTTAATCACTGCTATTTCATTCTCACTAAACCCATGTGACTTGAATTTATTTGTTTTACCATGATGGCTAGCTATATAGGTCGCATTTACACACAGTTGAGGGATTTTGTTTTTTATTTGGGTAATCTGACTATATTGCTTTCCAGGATGCATGCAAACAAATAAAGTGATTTATCACCACAAACAACATTTTTAGAAAGTATAAGTGTGTCTGGAAGAACATTTTATGGGGAGCCAAAGTAATTTGTTGTTTATGCAGAAAGATTTGGATTAAACTTGTGAAACCATGGAAAACCCAGGGCTTGGAGCAATCTATTTACTGACTTATTTGTCCTCCTGTTTGTATAATGGTGGCTGTGGTTCTGTATGCTTATATAGTCAAAAAAGAAAAATAAAGTGAAGGAAAGAAAAGATGGAAAAATGCTATCTAATTTTGGGTTCAGAAACATGTGGGTTGAATCATTTAGTCTTGTCTTCTATTTTCTCTCAGATCTTGGCATATAAGTTGCCTGCTCAAATCTTACTTGCCTTATCACTATAATGGGAGCAATTATAGCAGTATAGTTAGTATAATGTAGATAGGGCATTTGCTTTGCATCAGGCTGACCTGGGTTCGATCCCTGACAATGTACTTGGTACTCAGAGCCTTACAGGAGTGATTCTTGAGCAGAGACACAGGAGTAAGCTCTGAGCACCTCTGTGTATGTTGCTACCCCAAACAGAATAAGAAACCAAGAAAGGCCAAACAAAGAAAATGGGAGTAATAATATCTTCCAGTTTTATAGGGAATATTTTCCACATAAATGTGTATAGCATATTCCTTCCGTTTCTTCTGAATTCTGTACTGTTTTGGTGGCTTATTGTTCTTATTAGTTGGAACTGGACAGGTTTTCTACTTCCTCACACTTTATAGTCAACTTAATATCATTTCTTTCTCATTCTTTCTTTTTTGAAGACACACTTTCTTCTTCTTGGAGTGGATATATTACAGGTTAAGTACTATGGTATCGAGCACTGAATGATATTTGACAGTTCATTATTTACACTAAAATTAAATTGACATAAACCTTTGACATGTAACACTCTCAAATATATCATCTTGATAAAGTCTTATTTTGTGAATGAATTTGTATTTGTATATGTTATTATTCCATTTTCAGGTGAGGAAATTGGGTTTCTGAAATGTTCAGAGATTGGAATGCCAATGTAAAGCAGAACCGCTAGGTGTACCTAAGTAACAATGATTTTCATGTACTGTGACACTCTATCTTCTGTGTCTCTTAACTTCTTGCTGACACTATCTCTTGGTGTCATGGACTTCTGAAATTCGAGAAAGTCTGTCATAGATCACATATAAAACCTTATAGCTACTATTCGGTGTTGACCATTTCATGCTCTCTTCAGAGCCCAGAGTGCTCACCATTGCGCAGTGAAAACCACCCTCTATTTATCCCACTCTTCAGGTTTGTTTATTTTGGTGACAACTCACACCTGAAAAGAAGCTTTATAAAGTTGCCTCCCTGTTACCATCTCTTCTAATACCCTGCACCAAAAACTATATTGAAGGTCTGTCTCATTGTACTTTGAATTCTCTGATGCAGCTGCTATTGACACTTCTGAGCTTTTTTGTGCCTTACTATGATCTGTCCATGGCAGGGAAGAAACTGTTTTGCATCCAATGGCAATCATCAAACAGTACTATCTCGTTCTTACCTAGTAGTGTAAGCAAGTCTAGTGAAAACAGTTCTTTCATTATCCTATAACCCTTAGAAGTCCAAGTAAGGTCTTATAATAATCCTAGCACTCTATAAAAATAAGTGATAGGATGAAGATATGTAAAAATTTATTTTAAAAAAGTGATTTATATAATTATGGAAGTTGACAAGTCCCTTAATCTAGTCTCACTCATTGGAGGGTCCAGTGAAAGCCTGTGGATTTGGTTCTAATTCAAAACCTGATAACCAGAAGATTCTATAATTTTAATTCAGTCCTTGATTGAATTAAAATACCTGAAAACTAAGTACATTATCTGAGGACAGTATAATCAGATTCAATTCCAGTAAAGAGAGAGAATTTTTTTGTTTGTTTTTTGGATCACACCTGGCGTGCTCAGGAGTTATATTCCTGGCTCTGCACTCAGGAATTACTTTTTTGTGGTGGTGAGCGAACTTTTCTTTCTAACTTATGCTTGTTCCATTTGGACCCTCAGTAGATTAAATGTTGGTTAACCTCATTGTAGAGTTGGATCTCTGTTCAGGCGACAAATTCAAGTGGTAGTTCTTTAAATGTTCTCATAGACACATTTAGAAACAATGTTTTACTGACTACCTGAACCAGTTAGTCAACAAAAAACTTATTTTCATAGACCTTATTGAGAAAAGGATAAACTCAAGTGATAACTCGTCAACCTTGAAATCATTCTCTAACTCCTTACACTGATCATTATCTGAATGCCTGATGAACTATTTAACATTCAGTAAGTTTTTTCTTTCAGAGTTTCCTTAGTTCTTCTGGAAAGTAATCTCTCTTCTGATAGCCTCTACTTGTCTTCAAACACAACTGCTTCTTTGGTGACTGTAGCTTAGGTCCCACAGGGATTTTGACTATCCACATGTCATTTTAATGATACTCTGACTTTTGATTTCAAAGATCGGTCGCAGTTCAGAATACTGTGTGGAAGAAACATTAAACACCCAACTGTTTATGTTGCCAGCAGAGGAAAATAACAAGACAGAACAAAAACCCAAACAATAGCCAGTTACTGCAGCCACACAGAAAAAAAGTTGGATCTTTGTCAGATTTTAGTTTAATAAAAAAGACATAACAACAAAGGCAGGAAATATATACTTTCAAACAATAGGCATGCTGCTGAAAAGATAGCTTTAATAAAAAGCTATGTATAATCCTCTCATTTAGTTAAGAGTATTAATATTATTGTCATACTTAGCATCTCAGAACTCTTATTTATTTATTGTTTATGGATCCACCTTTCGGTGCTCGGGGCTTACTCCTGTCTCTGCACTTAGGGATTACTCCTGGAGGCTCAAAGGACTAAATGGGTATTGAATCCATGTTGGTTGCATACAAGGCAAATGCCCTACCCACTGTACTGTCTTTTGGCCCCTCACAGTTGGAAATCTTATATGACTTTAGTGCTATTCACAACAATGTTGTGACGTAGATGTTATCCCCATCTTACACATGTAGAAATTCAGGTCCATGGAACTTGGGCCGTTTTCTCAGAAATCACGGATATAATAAAAAGAGTGTCTAGGACTTAAATGCAAGTACTTCATAACCACACATAATTTTCTTGATTAAGTAGCTGAAGATGATGCATCTACTCAAGTAGAATTAAGTCTACTCATATATTTATAATGTTTTGACTATTTAAACTAAGTTTCCTTAAAATATAGCATTGCTTATAATTCTTCATTCTATTATTTTTGCCATGTGATGTTGTTACTACACCTATCTATAAAGTTTATCATGCTGAATAATTGGCACTATAATTGGTGTACAGATTCTTATTTCTGTAGGTTCTTGAAGAATGTATTAGAGAAAAAAAATGAAAATGCAGTCTCTGCTACCCACATCACAACCTGAATGTGCAGTTTTCTTCTCTCTTTCTGACTGTTCTTAATTTTTATAAACCAGACAATTTTATTTTAAAAAAATAATTGAAGGATTGCTGCCTTATAATTCTGAAGGTTTCAATTCCAGTTCTTTTCTCTCTAAGCTTACAAAAATGTGCAGTCTTGCCTTTTTCTAGCTTTCTTATAGCTTTCCTTTCACTTTTTTTCTCTTTCATAATTTTTTTAGATTTCTTTTTTCTTGGTTTGACACATACTCTATTTGTCTCTGTATTTTGGTATTATAACTGTCTAATTATTAGAGTCAATAAATTTTTGAATTGATCAGTTTTAAAAAAAGTTCCTCATGTTGGTATGACTACTTCTGTTCAGTTTATATTAACCATATACAAAATATTTTATCTGTGATGATAGGGAAAATCATGAATTTTTCTTTTGGTATTATAAATTAACATTTGATATTTTAATTCTGATGCACGAGTCTGCATATCAATACTTTATATTAACTCTGCTAACTTTATTGAGGGCATTAATTCAATCAGAGTTAAAACTGAAGGACTGTCCAGAATGTAAAGCTTAATATAGATTTTTTATTGTTCATATTTCCTACATGTTCTTAAAAGATGACAATGGTTATCAGAATCCTTATTTTATAGAGGAAGAAAATGTAATAGCATAGTGAGGGCAGTAAGAAATTGGGGTTATACAAGGTCGTGGTCCCAATCCCTCAAAGGTGCTATATGCTATGTTTGAGTTCCTTTCCACCAAATTTATGTTGAAAGATCTTTTACCCTACTTTGTTTCTGGAATTATTTACATGTGATTCCAGGAGAATTCCCATTATTCTTTTGAAGCTTGAATCTTACAAACACATTAGTTGCTCATATATTTGTTTTTAATTGAAAAAATGTAAGGAGACTTAGAATTTAGGAGATATGAGGAATATGGATTATTTTATTTTTTGGTTTTCAGGGGAATTGTTTCAAATAATTTTTCATCAGGAGCCATAGTGATCTCTAT
>JAJIBD010022672.1:0-27342 GCA_021461705.1 Cryptotis parvus | reverse complement strand
AAGAGTTGATAGAGCAGTGTTGAAGTCTCCAACTATAATTGTGTTGCTGTCAATGTCTTCTTTGAAGTCTATTAGTAGTTGTTTTAGGGATTTTTCTGGCTCCTCGTTGGGTGCATATATGTTTAGGAGTGTAATTTCTTCCTGATATATGTATCCCTTGCTTATTAAGAAGTCACTTTCACTGTCCCTTCTGACCTTCTTCTGCCTGAAGTCTATTTTGTTGGATACCAGTATGGCCACCCCAGCCTTTTTGGAGGATTGTTTGAGTGAAGGATTGTTTTCCAGCCTTTTACTTTGAACCTGTCTTTGCTATGATTGTTCAGGTGTGTTTCTTGAAGGCAGCAGAATGTTGGATTCAATTGTTTTTAATCCATTTTGCCACTCTGTCTTAACTAGTGCATTTAGATCATTGACATTGAGAGAGATTATTGCATCTCCTCAATGCAATAATTTGGTTTTTAGAGATTATTGTCATGGGATTTGAGCCATCTTTCTGTATAGGTTTGTTGTTCTTTTGGGTTTTGTCTCATCTTAGAGTAGCTTTTTGAGACCTTCTTTTAAGGTTCGTTTTGAGTTTACGGAGTTCCTGAGCTGTTGTTTATTCAAGAAGCTGTCTATCTGACCTTCAAATCTGAGTGAAAGTTTAGCGGGATAAAGAATTCTTGGTGAGACATTCATTTCATTGAGGTTTTCACTATATCCCACCACTGCCTTCGGGCTTGGAGGGTCTCTTCTGATAGGTCTGCTGAATGTTGAATGGGTGATCCTTTGTATACAATTTCCTTCTTTGATCTTGCCGTTCGAAGAATTGTGTCTCTATGGCATACATTATTTTGACTAGGATATGTCTTGGAGTCTTTCTATTAGGGTCTCTTCTTGCTGGTACCCTTCGGTCTTCTTGGATCTGGATGCTTTCATCCTTTAACTCTGGGAACTTTTCAGCAAGGATGTTTTTAACTGCTCTTTTCTTGGGGTTGCTTTCCTGTCCCTCTGGGACTCCAATGATTCTTATGTTTTTCCTGCTGGATTCTTTCCAATGTTCTCTATTCCACTGCTAATCCATTTTCCCGTCTTTTTCCATCTTGTGTATTTGCCTGAGTGCTTTCTGCAGCTCATCCTCAGTCTCATTGATTCTCTCTTCTGCTGCTGTCATCCTGCTGTTGAGAGCCCCTATTGTGTTTTTCATTTCATCTACTGAGTTTTTCAGTGATGATATTTCTATTTGCATTGTTCTCATTTCTGCTGTCATTTCCTCTGGTAATTTATTGACTGCCCTTTCCACTGCTTCGTTTATGTTCTCCTGTATTTTATTGGGCATCTGTCCCATTTTTTTCATTGAGCTCATTAAACATCCTAACCATTTCTTCTCTGAATTTTTTTTGTCAGAGAGATTATGTACATCTGCATTCTTTTTTGAATCTTCAGGTTTGGCTGCTTCATCTGTTCTTCGAGCTGGGGATCTGTGTTTTTCCTTGGGTGCTGTGGTGGTCAGGGATGGATTCTTCTGGGGTACTATTTTTTTCTCACAGTAGGTAGGACTCTAGAGATGCTCCACAGAAGGTGGTCTCCTTTTCCCTCTTTGAGGATAGTACCTTCCCCTTGGCGTTGAATTTCCTGCTCTTTGTATTAATATGTGGCCACGTGAGTGGCCACCCACCTGGCCAGTCATGCCCCAGGAGGGTACCTGAGTTGGAGGAGAACCGGTGTGAGAGTTCAAAGTGTCTTGTTTACTTCTGCTTCCGCTCAGACTTCTGGGGGCTGTAGTTCACTTGGTCACTGTTTCTTTTGAGGTACAGAGCTTCTAAGTTTCATGTAGTCCCAACTGTTTATCTTTGCTTCAACATGTTTTGTCAGTGGTGTTTCATCTTTGAAGTTGCCTTTAGCTTCAATGTCATGGAGAATTTTCTTTGATGTTCTTTATGGACATTTCATTTGCTCTCAATAGAATGAACATCTCCAAATACAGCAGTTATGTGTACCTAGGTCACGAACGACCTAGCACCTGAACTATGCAGGAGGAAGAGTGTAAAGTGGAGCACCTTCAAGAGTTTTGAGGAAGTGGTAAGGAAGATGAAGAAATCTGGCTCTGGACACATTTTTTTTGACTCTATTGTTCTTCATGCACTAACATACGCCTCAGAGACTTGGGCCCTATGAAAACAGGATGAGAAAGCTATTTGGGTATCCCAATGAAGAATCGAAAGAGCCATGCTTGGAGTATCACACTTCACTCAAGTGGGAGAAGGAATTCGGAGTTCCAACCTCCATCAATGATCAAGAATCAGGTACATTATCTCGCTTGTCGTGGTGGGCCAGACACGTAATGCGATTTAGGGACGAACACTAGACTAGAACTGTTACCAACTGGATTCCATGGGATGTCAAAAGAATGCATGTCCACCCACCTATGAGATGGTCAGACTTCTTCATCAAAAACCTGAACAAATGGTTTGAGGCTCTTCATGTTCCTAGAGCAAGCAGGTGCCATTGGGCTACACTTGCACGCAACATGAACTAATGGAGACATTACTGGTGCCTGCTCAAGCAAATCAGTGAACAAAAGGAAGATAAGTGATTGATTCATGTTTGATATTGAGATCTTTAATTCATTTTGATCTGACTTTCATGCATGACATTAGACAGAGGTCTGAGTTCATTTTTTTCTACAGGTAGCTGCCCATTTTTCCCAGCACCCCTTGTTGAAGAGGCTTTCCTTGCTCCACTGTATATTTTTGCTCTTTTATCAAAGATTAAGTGATCATATATTTGGGGGGGCGGGATAAGGATATTCAACTCTATTCCATAGATCCACAGGTCTGGTTTTAACTCCAATACCATGCCTTTTTAATTACTACCACTTTGTAGTACAGTTTGAAGTTGGGGAAGGTGATGTTGCCCATCTTATTTTAACAAGGATTGCTTTAGCTGTTTGTGGGGGTTTATTGTACCATATAAATTTCAGGATTGTTTGATCAATTTCTTTGAAAAATGTCATGGGTATTCATCCTTATGGGGACTGCAATGAATCTGTATAATGCTTTAGGAAGTATTGACACTTTGACAATGTTCATTCTCCCAATCCATGAGCAGGGGATGTGTTTCCATTTCCTCATGTCCTCTTTTCTTTTTGAAGCAGTATTTTGTAGTTTTCTTCCTTTGTACAGGTCCTTTACATTCTTAGTTAAGCTGATTCCTAAATACTTGATTTTCTGAGGCACATTTGTGAACTGTATTGTTTTTTTAAATATAACTTTCTTCTCTTTCATTATTTGCATATAGGAAGGTCCCAGACTTTTCAGTATTGAATTTGTAACCTGACACTCTATTATACATATTTATTGTTTCTAGGAGCTTTTTGGTAGAGACTTTAGGGTTCTCTAAATATAGTATCATATTATCTGCAAATAGTGATTGTTTAGCTTCTTGTTTTCCCATCTATATGTCCTTATGCCTTTTTGTTCCCTAACTGATGTGGCAAGTACTTCCAGTACTATAGTGAATAGAAGTAATGATAGTGGTGAATGTTATTTAGCTGATCTGTCAATATCTTTCTTTATACCTTCTTTATTTACTGTTTACTAAAGCTCTTTGTGGTCTCTCCAAAAAATATTGTAAAAGCCTTAATATTAATTGTAGATTTTTAACCTGTTGTTTCTATTTAAACTTGGTGAAATATGAACTGAAGATGCAAGATGGGAAAAGGGTCACTCCACAACTTTATCAATGAATTTTAAATATGTTTTTTGTTTGCTCGGGTTTGGGGCCACACACAGTGGTGCTCAGGGCTTACTCCTGGCTATTGGGTCAATGATTACTCCTGGAGGGAATTGGGGGGACGATATGGGATGCTGGGATCAAACCCAAGTCTGACATGTGTAAGGCAAGTGATCTACCCACTTTACTGTCTCTCTGTCCCCAGTTTATAATTATGTTAAGATCATAATACATAAATGCTTTTTTCATGTGTGTGTCAGTGGTGGGGGGTGACTCCCAACAAGTTCTCAGGATCCCTGATTGCAGGGAGGGGTGCAGGGGGACTGCTGCGGCAATATGTGGCCAGTGGAGTCGCTTGGCTCAGTGCCAGGACCTGAGGATGCAGTGCTGGCTCAGGGTGCCACGCCATCATTCCTGGGGACATCCAGGGTTAAAATTTCTCATGCTGGGGGCAGAACAAGAGGTGCTGGGAATCCAACTGGGGTCAGACATAGACTAGACCTTGTGCTGTCTCTGGGCCCCTCATCATTGCTTTTTAAAGTGTAGTTAACCACATAACAATTAGAGGTGCAAGTCAAGAACTATTTAAAGAAAGACTTGATGATAGATAGTAATTGTATTTGAGTTGTTTATTAACTTTCCCAGTACATTAACACACAATTACACAGACTCAGTGGTTTTTCCCCAGTGTTCATGTTCTAAAGTTTTTGGTGGTGTGTGTATGTGTGTGTATCTGTCTGTGTCTTGTGTATGTGCGTGTGTGTGTGTGTGTGTGTGTTACAGTGCTAAGGATCAAAACCAAGGGCCTTATATATGCAAGGCTAGTGCTTTGCCACTGAGCTACAGTTCCATCCTGTCTAATGTTAATTTTATAAATGTAGGAAATTATTACAGATAGTTCTTGAAATGTAAGCAGTCTTTTTTATAGCGCTGAGCTGCTACTCTTTGTGGACACAATCAATATTGTTTATTCATTTTTATGCCCCACATTCTGAATATGTGAACTGGGAGAGTAGCTGAGTGGCACAGATGATATGTTCCATGCCCCCTGGCCAGTCTGCACTCATCGCCTCCTTTTCCATAGAGCCTAGCTGTCCTTCAGAAACAACAATCCTCAATATCAAGCTTTCACAAATTGAGACCTGTTGCTTGACTTACTATTTAAGGATTATTAAGAAGTCAGCTAAACTGCTTAATAGTTCAAATGGTCACCAGCGTTGGCTAAAGATGCCTCTTAAGTTTGGAGAAAAAAAAAAGACACAAGAAATTCCTCTCTTACTTTCAATAAAACTGCCCAGGCAGAAAATAAATAGCAGCTGAGGAAATAGCCAAAGATTGTCTAAAAATTGTGGTATTTTCTAAGTGGGAAATCCAACTTTTTGGACTTTTGAATTTAAGAGTTTCTAAGACAAGAACAGCATATATCCAGAATTTCCTATTCTGACACTCTTAAAGGGGATGATCTCAGCCACTGGCGTAAGTCTGTTTTTGAATCCTGACATGAGTAAGAACTCCTGTATTCCCTTTGCTCTGAAGGCTGCTAAATTGTTGGATCCTGACTTTCTCCCTTCAAAATCCTCTGATAGCTTAGTGACAAAGGAAAAGACTGAGTCAATCAATTGTTAGATTCTTTGTAAGAAGTTGCTTTTTCTTCCTTAAATTGTTCTTATAACTCAGAAATTTTGCTGGATGTATTTTGAGTAAAATCCCCGCGTCAGGGTTCCCAGGGCCATCGCTGTGTTTGTAAATTCACAAGAGTGACTCATAACACTCCACATGAAGAGTACTGCTGGCCAAGATGTATTATTTATTGCAGCAATGTAACAAGGATCTACATCCTGCTTGTGGCAGACTGGGGGAGGGAGGCAGAGCAAAGACCTGAGGAATCTGGTGGTGGCTTCTCTCCCTCTCTCCCATCAGGCCTGACATGGAGCTCCCAAATAATCAACCTCTGCAGAAGAATGGAACCACATATATGTCATGTGCCTGCTTAGGAAGCCTTTAGAGGCTTAGTTTTCTCCAGTTCTTTTATAGGATTAGTCATCTCAGCACTCCACTTGGGTGCACCAGCATCTAGACTCCCAAGGTAAGAAGAGCAAGCCACAAGGAGCCCATCTGAGCACTCAGGCACGTCTCACCGCATTTCACTGTATAGTCACACCTTATTTTTACCAGTAACCACCCCCACCCGAGTTAGTTTCTAGCCTTCAAAATTTTCATATAATGTTCGCGACTCCACTTGTTTGGGTAAAAGGGTTTGGGCCACACTTCCTGTCTGTGTGTGTGGGGCTTATTCCTGTCTCTGTGCTTGGGGATCAGTCTTAGAGGTGTTCTGGGACCATATGTGGTGCCAAGATCAATCCAGGCTCAGCTGCACACAAGGTCAAGTGCCTAACTCCTGTATTGTCTCTCTAGCCCCTGCATCCCACTTTCTGTTAACCAAAAAAAAAAAAAATTTTGTCATAAAATCTATGCTGTTTGTATATTGAAATATGGCACCCATGTAGGAAGTATTCCAGCCAAGTCCCCACTGGAAACACTCACAAGCTTTTCTAAGGACAGCAGTTTCAGGCTCGCTTTGTCAAATCCTCCCAAAGTTCCCTTTAACTGTTTTACTTAGAATACCAGGAGTCCTTTCCATTTCACACTCAGTGAGACTTCCTTTAATCACATCTTCCATTATTGCTTTTGTTCCAAGGGTGCCGGTGTCTTCCCTGAGCAGTAAGTGGGTGCTTGGTACTGGGAAGGAGGAAAGGAGATATCCCTGGCATTCCCTCCTCTGCTTCCATTCTTGTTCCTTCTTTCCAGAAGATTCCTCTAGCTTTGGGATCCTTGGGGACTTATGTGTAAAGTGATCACACAGAGTCTCAATTAACAAAAAATTGATATAAAGCTGCACAGTTAATTCAGGTGATTGGTTAAAATCCCTGAAATATTATGTAAAGATTAGCTGGCAACAGGGGGGATCAAGGCTGCTTCTCCCAGCCACCGGAAATGAAAATGTTACTTGCTCCCAATGTCATTCTAAGTATAAAAATAAAAGAAAACAGATTGAGAAAAAAAAGTGATCACACAGATCACATGATGTCCTTGATATTGTCGCTATTTATTTTTCAGCTCTTTTATTCCACAGCATAAGCAGTTGCACTTTGGCCGCCAGTTGCAGTTCCTGTAAATTTCATGTCTGGGCTGGCATGCCAGATTGTTGTTTCTCCTATCCACGTTTACAGTGTCTTTGTTCCATGGTGACCAGGTCTCACGATTTCCAGTACTGGGACATCCACTAGCAGGTCACTGATGCTCTACAGTTTGCATCTCCTTGCTTAGTGCTCGCTTACCCCACTGGTTTCTTCTTTGTTCTCCATCTTTGCATGTGTGTGAGAGCTGAGAGAACTAGGAACCAGGCAGGGACTAGTTTTCTATCTTACTTGTCCCTGCCTTTAGCTGTTTTGCTGTCTGATGGGCTTCACCCCAGGTAGGTGAAATTTAAAAAAGACCAGTTGGATCATCTCATACCTAATGCCCTCCCCATCTCCCATCAAAACACTCCTCAGCAGTCCTGCTTTGAGCTGCATGTAATCCCACATTCCTGACTCCTTGTTCCAGGGGTAGGTAGTGCCTCTCATGGACCTCAAGCAGTTGTGATTGTTGCTGCTGTAGTAAATCACATCTGTGTCAAAGCCGAGTGCTTCTTGTAGCTATTCCATGACTATTTCCTTTTTTGGTTTTATCAGCAAGAGGGTTTTGTTGTCCTCAAACAGTAGTTCTATCTAAGTTCGTTCTTTTCCAGCACAGAGGCTGAGATGGCATTTGTGGCTACGACCTCTGTCCCCATGGGTGTCTGTCAAAAACTGGTCACTAGTTGAGTAACGGTGAGATCATGGTGCCACTTTCTGCTGTGCTGTGTGAGTCACCAGCAGGCTCTCATTTACTGAACATCTGTTCACCCAAAATTCTTCTTCTCCCACTCTACCCTCTGGGGGCAGAGAGAAATGGAAATTGTAGAAAGAACCAGAATGGTGTGTCTGCATGGCTCTAATGCCTTGTATGGGGATCTCACCCAGCCTAGCCTGAAGCTCAGCAACTCACATCCACACTTCATAGGATGCATGAACTCTGTGTTTCAGATAACTCAGCCCTTCTGTTTCTGGTTTGGGCGGGGTGGGGAGGCAGAGAATAGGGAAGGGAGAAGGCTCCCTGTTACATAGTGTGCATGGTCTTGAAAATGGCATTTAAAATCCATATTTCTATCATCTGGCATTTGGTTAAATATTGAGCTTAATTCACATTAGGGGGATTTTCTTTTGTTTCCATGTAGTCTTAGAGAAAACTGGGAGCAGCTCAATAGAGGGCTATTACCAAGCATTATTTTGCAATGGAAGCCCAAAGGAAACATCCAATTAAGGGGCACTAGGGAATTATGAAGACTAAGGCGCCATACATTCAGGGAGACCAGAGTCTCCTTGGGGAGCTGGAACCAAGATAGTGGAAAATCACTCCAGGGTGACGGGTGCTCATGGAGGGCCTGCTCATGGAGGGCCTGGGCTAAGACTCAGGAACTCTGGCCTCCTGCATGCACTGGCTGTGTGACCTCAGAAAAGGCAGGACTCCCCTTCCGGAACTCTCTTGCCTTGTTTACAAATGAGGGGATTGGTTTAGATGGTTTCCAATATGCCTCCAGCTGCAGCATTCATCGCCTGCTCAGGCTGCTGTGATTGGGAGGGAAACTGCAGCGGAGGGACCCACTGACCTGGGGCTGTGTGTGACTTCAGGGGACACAGAAACACACAGCAGGTCCCTCTTAGCATCCGATCTCTGTGCTGGCTGGAAGGTGCCCTATGAGCATCCAAGACTGTGTCAGGGGCCCTCTAGGCTCTCCAGCTCAGTTTTGTGCCTGCTAGGTTCTTTTTGATGGGAGAACCAATGATTTCTCTTAACCCTGTGTGTGTGTGTGTGTGCGTGTGTGATGGAACAGGACAGTCATACTGTAGAAGGGACATAGAAGGGAGTCACTCCATACTAAGCCAATCCGTGATTTTGCCATAAGAGTTGGCCCTTCCTTCATTCTGACAGTGAGCCATGATCCTTTCATCGGCCGAATTTAGACTAGGGGACTCAGGACTCAGACCTCCATGAGTAGGTGCTGATGCATCAGGGTGTGCCACCTGGGCACCTGCCCAGTGCTGCAGGTGGACGTGCTGACCCATTCAGGATTCCATATCCTGGGTGAGCTTCTAGCAGGCAGAGGTGAGTCAGTGGCCCAGGGGTAGAACGGGGTAACTCCCACCACCTGACCAAGTTCATCTTTGGTGGGAATCTCTTGGTGCTGAGCCAAGACTCAAGACTCCTATACTCTGTCTCTCCCAGTGGGGACATTGCTAGCTGGCTGTCCTCCTAGACACTCACTAGACTGGAGGCTCACTGCCTCATGTCTATCTCAGTGATAGCTCCTTATCCCTGTCAGGATAGCCCACAAAGTACAAAGACTGCATGCACAATGGATACAATCTCCATCCACCCCAGGAGCACCAGTAAGTGGACTGGCTATTCTTACGCAGCAGACTATGTAGTGCTTGACCCTCCCTCTCCTCTTCTGTCAGGAAACACTACCCACATGTACCCAGACCTTAGCAGGGGTAGAATGTGGGCACTGAACAGAGGAAGAGTCACTGTTAGAGTAAGTATAAGTGTGAGTGAGAGATTGCAACAGGGAAAACATCTCTATCCCAAAGGGATACCCTTTCCTGGCTTCCCCATCTTCACCCCCTGAATATCTCTTCTCCCACAGAAAGATGGGATTCTCATCCCATTCCCCATCCTGACCACAGCGTTTCCCACATTGTATGGTGCTTGTCTGTGTGTGTCTTTTGTGGTTCAGAGCCATATCATGTCCCCTCCTCTGGTAGAGCCTCTGCACAGTGTGTGCTGCAGTGATCTGCCAAACCCAGAGTCAGTCTGCGTTGGGCTCTGCTAAAGAGCAAAGGATGACAGTCCCCAGATGCCCAGCTGCATCTGTCAGCCCACGTGGCCTGGGGGGTATTCCATTCATGGCATTGATAAATATTTATTATTTAATCTGTGCCAGGCGTTATTGCAAATCCCAGGAAGAAAGCAGTGAGCAAGGCAAATAAGACTCCTACCTGCACAAGAGTTTAAGTATTGTAGGGAGACAGATAGTAAACAACCAACAAAACAAAGGAAATAGTAGCAGTTGATGAAGGAATTAAGGTTGGGCAGTAGATGAAAGTCAGGCAGGATGTCTTTAAGGTGTGAAGGCACCAAGAGATGCCTCAAAGGCCCGAACCATGCATTCCTTTGCATGTGGAAGACTCAGGCTCAATTCCCAAGCACTTGGCTCAGAGTAGCCCCAGAGCGCTATCACATGTGGCCCAAACCACATCCTTCCCTGCCAGAAATGAGATCTGAGGCAGAAAAAGTAAGATGGGGGAAGGAGTACCTGATAGAGGAGACAGCTGGTTAGAGGTGCTGAGGCAAACTTGGACTTTTTGAAAGTGAAAGAGGAAGAAGTCCAGAGTGGCAGACAGGCCAGAGCAGATGACTCCGATGACTGGGTGACTTGTGGAGCCATCGATGTGCTCTGAACCAGCTGGAGGAGGGCGGCACGCATCAATGTGTGGAGACATTTTGAGAAGGTCTGTGATGAAAAACAGTGCCTGTTCCTTCTCTGGCAGGGGAAGGAACCCGCTTTATAACTGGACACGTGTACAGTTAACATCAGCTGGGCATGGCCGAGATGTTACAAGCATCCACTGCCTATGGCAGGAAGCCTCAGCCCTCATCTATGTAGCTGGCCCTTCACATTTTCATGGTGCTTACCAGGGGCAGGGGATGACCTTGGCTGAATCTGTGCTCCCCCCGCCGCTCCTTGCTCGCTCTGTCAGCCCCACTGTGCAAGTTCAGATCTATAAAGGAGAGAAATGTCTGTGGTCTGGGAAAGGCAATGGCTCCCAGGGGGACGGAAACCACAAGTTTGGCCTTGAAAGCACTGAACAACTTATTGTCCAAAGCTCTTTAGTTGCAAATAGGAAAAATACATTGCAAACTAGCTAAAGTCAGAAAGAGAATTTGTTGATCACCAGAATGGATCTTTCCAGAGGCTGAACAGGATCCAGGGCCTTGGGGTCAGCAGGAATAATTCTCCCTTGCTTTTCAGACTCTTGTTCTTTTGTGTTGGTTTTATTCTCCCCTGCTCTAGAAACCCTTGCTCTCTAGAGCCCACCCTTCAAAAAATAGGCATCTCTTTTCTGAGCCCTGGGTCTTTGGAAATCTCCACATTCTGCAACACATTTCTAAGAACTTCCTAAACCCCCTCTGATGCTTGGATGCACATCAGAGCACATCAGTGGCTCCACAAGTCACCCAGTCATAGGAGAAGTTTGCCTCAGCACCTCTGACCAGTTGGAACCATCAGCCCCATCCACAGGGCTCTGGTCCTTCTTTTCCCTTGTATTACATTCTCTGTCCTTCCTTCATCTATGTGGGATCAACCAGGGCCTCTGAGAAATTCGGTACTCATACCCATGGGGTCATCCAGGGCTCTGTGGAAGATGGTCTGACTGAGTGAACTGGGGCCTTGTGGTGTGTTTTCCACTCATTTTACAAGCCCTGGCCACCAGAAAGTTGCTGATGGGTAATCCAGGACTCATACCTCATAGGGGATGAGCTCAGAGCCCGGGCTTGCCTGACTCCATTGGCATGTGAAGACCCAGGTCGGCCCCTCTGAGCTCGTGCAGCTGTGGAGCATCTGATGCTCAGGGTGACTGACCTTGCCAGAGCCACAGGGCAAGTTCTGTGTCACTCACCCATGCCTGCTTCCTCCGACAGCTGCAGAACCCGAATGAACCATGCACACCGTGTTCCCTTCTTACCTCTGAGTGATGCACTGACTTTGTTCCCTTCTGAGTTGGGTGTAACCCATGCCAGACAAGGGACAGACATGCCCTGTGCAGGTCTCGATCAGAATGGAATCTTCCTACCCAGCATTTTCTGTTACCTCCTCCACGGGCATATAACCTCTTTAGGAAGCCACAGCCAAGCAGTCCAGTTTCAAGAAGCACCTAACCCAGATTATTTTCAAAGTAACTCAGATATTTTATTTTACCTCCTGGAAGATTCTGAAACACAGTTCATAGCTGCTCTTCAGAATTTTTACCTTTGCCAAAGCCTTCAAAAATTCACAGCCCACCTGCCTTTTCCTCTTCACCTCTCCTCCCCACTCCCAATCATTCATTTTCTAGACTTGTGTATCAACTATAGAACCCCCTGGCCATGGAGGGCAATTAAGTACTTGAAATGTGGCCAGTGGAATTTGACACCTGCCTTAACTGTAAAATGCACACTAATTTGAAGTCTTGAAAAGTAAAGGAATATAAAATATCTGATAAATTCTTCTTGTATTGCATGCACATTGAAGTAATTCTTTGAATATACTGTATTAAACAAAATGTGCACTTTTGTTTTACCCTTAATATCTTTTTTTTTTTTTTTGCTTTTTGGGTCACACCTGGCGATGCTCAGGGGTTACTCCTGGCTGTGCACTCAGGAATTACTCCTGGCAGTGCTCGGGAACCATATGGGATGCCCCGGATCAAACCCGGCCGGCACAGGCCGGCCACGTGTAAGGAAAATGCCCTACCCGCTGGACTATCGCTCCAGCCCTGACCCTTGATATCTTGTATCACTTGTATCACTTGTCTTCCCATTGTTCACCAATTTGCTCGAGCGGGCACCAGTAACATCTCCATATGACCTGTTACAAGTGAGTGTACCCTAGGGGCATCTGATTGCTCCAGGAACAGGAAAAGCTTCAAATCATTCTTTCAGGTCATGGGAATGAGGTCAATGATTGTTAATGGTTTTTGGTATATCAAATAAATACGGGTAGCTTGCCAGGCTCTGCAAGCTTCTGCTGTGTAAGTGGTATACTTTCAGTAGAAGGCTCTCATCTCGAGCATTTACTGATGAAACTCATTACCTTTGATAATGATCATAAATTAATTGGTGCTTCTCAAACTTTTTGAAATATGGCCTCAGAAAATGTGGAAGTCCATCTGTCAGTTACATTTTCTCTCTGTTGGACAGTACTGAGTCAGCTCATGGAAGACATCTTAGCTTTCTTTTTTTTTTTTTTTTGGTTTTTGGTTTTTTGGGTTCACACCTGGTGGTGCTCAGGGCTTACTCCTGGCTCTGTACTCAAGAATCACTAGTGGCAGGAATCTAGGGAGCAGGACCACATGGAGTGCTGGGGATCAAACCCAGGTTGGTCATTTGCAGGATAAGCCCCCTACCCTTTATATGATATCGCTCATCCTGATGTCTTAGTTTACTTCTTGCACATCTGCTTCTGTGGTTTTCTTGACCTGCTATATGGATTTGAGAACGCAGATGTGACAGTAAGTGACCTGGGAGAAATGGCTCTCCTTAGAGGGATTGTCAAAGGCAGGATCACTAAATTCAAAGGCATTCATCACTTATTGTCTCATTACACGGATATTTAATAGCCAGTGGGTTGAAACAAACCTTTTAGGAAATAACCTCAGGGCGAGAGCAATAGTACAGCATCTAGAGCATTTGCCTTATGGTTGACCTGGGTTCCATCCTCGGCATCCCATATGGTCCCTGAGCACCACCAGGAGTAATTCCTGAGTGTAAAGCCATGAGTAACCCTTGAGTATCACCAGGTGTGACCAAAAAAAAAGGGGGAAGGAACCGCAGTGGCTTTGCTTCCCTATTAAAACTGCCATCATGAAATTTACCACAGAAAACAACCCAGCACAGAGAAAAGGAGGTGCATGTATTCTTGAAATGCTCACGAGCCTAAGTTTTTCTCTGGGGTCTGACTATATTCAGAGAGTGCTTCTCCCTAAAGTCTGATCTCCTATCCTCAGTCACCACCTTGTGCTCAGTTGACACAGCTTCTATAAGATAGCTTGTTCTTTTATTTAAGATTGGAAATAAAAAAAAAACATTTCCCCACTTTGTCTTCACTTGGATAAATGTCACTTCCCAATCTATCATCACCAATAATTTGAAATTGCCATTTATTAGACTTCACCCAAAGGAAACAATCCCGCTCTAGGAAAGTCTGGCCCCAATGACTCACATGTCACATAAAATATGCCTGGGTGTTCAAAAAATGGCCAAAGGAGTTGTTGTTAAATCTAACCTTGTGATAAGAGATGTAAAGTCATTAGAAATACAAGAGGATTTGTTCTAAGTTTTGAATTTTTTTATTTGATAATCTTCTAAATCTTTTCTTTTAATTGAAAAGCAATGCCTAATGACAACTAACAGAAAACTTATTCCAAGATATATGTGTTCTCATTTGTGGAGGGAATAAATTGGTCTGAATAGATGTATTTGAAACAAATTATGGCTGATAACCAAGAAGGGAATCTTTTCTTTGCCAACTGTCCTTTGAGATTAATAAGGGAACAATCTACTCTGGGTAGATTTGGTGGCTGTAGCCAAAGATTTCAAAGCTGTTTGTTGTTTTCAACATGTGACTTTGAAAATCAGAAATGCACTTACAAAATGACTTCCTAGAATCTCCTAGCCATTCAGCCTGCATTCCTGCAGTGTTCTACGCTTCACACGTAAAGAGCTCACACTTTTATTCATTCGTGTTTCCTCTGGTTTTTGAATATTTCCTATTTCAGACACTAGCTTGTTCGTGCTAATTGAGAAGAGGAAGTGGAGCATTGTGTAATTAGACAGACTCTCAGGGATTAATGCTGATAGTTGGGAAGTCACTTCCTCTCTGACTGTGACTGTCTTAATTCGTGTTTTCCCAGTGTAGATCAAAACT
Organism: Cryptotis parvus; assembly: GCA_021461705.1. Classification (NCBI taxonomy): domain Eukaryota; kingdom Metazoa; phylum Chordata; class Mammalia; order Eulipotyphla; family Soricidae; genus Cryptotis; species Cryptotis parvus. The sequence continues at coordinate 12,800 of JAJIBD010022672.1, read as the reverse complement.
GCTATTCTCATCAGAAATTTTCAATCAGAATATAAATCTCCAAGCACACTGTTCACATTGCAGTGGCATTTTCCTAAAGCTTTCTTTGAAAGCAAGTTACAGATCAAAATTTAGATCTTGGATCATCAACAGTTGTGCCCCTCACGAAGAGATAAAGGTGCAGACTTGTGTAAGCTAAAAGTTTCCTGGTGCTTGGTCAACACTCCCTTTTCTTCCTTTGTGGGCCAAGGTTTCTGGAGAGAGGAAAGCCTCCCAGTAGAGTGGAAGCTGGGCAGGGTACTGGAAACATTTGTGGGGCTAGAGGCACTAAAGCAAAGTTAGAGGCAATCAGCATCTTTGTGAGTTGCTGGCTCAAGGCCAGTTGCACATGCCAACAAGCTCCAACGGAGAAGGGTTCCTCTCCAGCCTCCCCTGGGCAGTGCCTGTTCCTCTGCCAAGCATAATACATGACTGAAAGTGCTCAGGACCCTCCTCGCTGCTTCTGCCATCTGATCCAGCCCAGCACACACACAAGTGTCTCTTCAATGGGGACTGTCAATTTGCCAGCACTAAACCAGGTCTCCAGTGGTGCTGCTGTCACACCCCATGTCTGAGTGAGATCAGACAGAGGCGACTCAACTCTGACCCTGCTCAATTGCACTTCTCTTAACTTTCGTGATCTTGGGAAGCAACACTTTCTACACGTTCTCCTGAAGCCTTGGGTTTGGGGTGAAGATGCTAAGAATATCTGGTGTTTCTGGGTCTTCAATAAATCATTCTTCTAGGAACATGAGCCTTGTGTGTGCAGATTTAGACCACAGGGTAAATGCAACTTGAGTGCAACCCACCCTGGGACTTGTCCAAACCTTATCCAAACAATGGGTCAAGAGAACCATGGGAAGAAAGGCCCAAAACAGTATATTTAAAGCACATGTACAGCAGGTAGGGCATTTGCTTGCATGCGGCTGACCAGGGTTCCATTCCTGGCATCCCATATGGTTCCCCCAAGCACCCCCAGGAGTAATTCCTGAGTGCAGACCAGAGGTAGTCCCCTGACCATTGCCGGATATGACCCAAAAAGCAAATAAATACATAAATAAAAGACATCTACAGTCCCACATTGTTTACTGTAATATTATTTTCAGTAGTTAGGACATGGAAATAGCCTGTGTCAATGGGTAGGATGTATAGACTTTAAAAACATATGCTCTAATAGGAGCTAGAGATATTTTTAACATACTAGATGTTTGCCTTGCACATGGCTGACCCAAGTTAAATCCCTTGCACCCCATACAATCCCCCAAGCACTGTCAGGAGTGGACCCTGATAGCAGAGCTAGGTATAATTCCCAAGCACTGCCAGGAGTCGCCCCCAAACAAAAAAAAATACAAATACATATTAAAAAATAAAACAAGGGCAAGAGCAATTGTATACTAGGTAGGACCCTTCTCTTACAAGATGCCAATCTTGGTTTGATCCCTGCTGCCATGGTCAAGGCCAGGAGTAAGCCCCTGAGTGCTGCCAGTTCTGACCCAGAAATAAAACAAAATAAAAATATTATGTGTAAATGTGTAAAATAAGAGGCTGAGAGATGCAGAGACAGAGAGAGAGACAGAGAGAGAAAGAGAGGAAACTGGGGTACCTGCTATTAGGCAGCTGGGGGTGGGCAGGAGGGGGTGGGGGGTACTTTGGTGGTGGAAATGGGGCACTGGTGGAGGGATGGGTGCTGGTTACGTATTCCAAGAACCAATTATGATCACCTTTGTAATTGTATGTTTCACTGTGGTATAATAAAAAATAAAAATATTAGGTGAATTCGATATATGTGTGTATAGACACACACACACACATATATACATACCTACAAATATAAACATATATGCATATCATGTGAATGTTATTTAGAAAAAAAGAGGAAATCCTGCCATTTGTGACAATATGAATGGACCCTGGACATTATTATTTATATTTTTTTGAGGAGGATGATGCTCAGAGCTTATTCCTGGCTCAACACTCAGAAACTACATTTGGTATGCGGAATCAAATCTGGGTCAGCCATGTACAAGGCAAGGACCCTTCCCACTGTACTGTCTCTCCAGCCTCTGGATTTTAGGACATTATGCTAAATAAAATAAGTCGAAGAAGGACAAGAGACAAATCTGTCGTGCTCTTACTTATATGTGGAATTTTAAACACATACGCATAAAGAATTAATTAGTAGTTGCTAAAAGTGAGTAGGCAACATGGGTGAAGGGAGTCAGAGGCACGGACTTCCCTCTGTAAGGTAAATGCGTCTTGGGTCATGCTGGACAATGGTAGCTGAAGTTAATAGTGCTCTATTGCATGTTTGAAAATTTCTAAAGCTTAAACTTAAATTCCCATCACTGTATCACTGTATCACTTTCTTCCCGTTCATCATCAATTTGCTCGAGTGGGCTCCAGTAACATCTCCATATATCCTGTCTCATGCTAGTAGAGTCCAAGGGCATCTGCTTGCTCCAGGAACATAAAAAGCCTCAAACCATTCCATCAGGTCATGGGAATGAGGTCCATAATTGTTACTGGTACTTGGCATATCAAATACGACACGGGTAGCTTGCCAGGCTCTGCCGTGCGGGTAGCATACTCTTGTAGTCATCTCTAAATCCAGCATTTATTGATGAACTGCGCTGCCGCGTGAGCCAGGCTGTGATAGGCTGGTCTGCTGGGTGGAGTTCTGACGAGAAGGAAGTCCAGATGTGGAAAATGGCGGCACTCATGGAGTGGGGGGGTCGCTCTGGCTTGTTGCGAGGCTGTGCTGGGGTGGCGGGCCAGGGCTAGAATCCCCATCCCTCCCAGGTGCCTCGTAAGCAGCTGGGCACAGGGAGAGCCAGTAGCAGCTCTGCCCCATGTCTGTGAGTCTCATCACAAGAGAAAAAATGCACAGCTGTGTGGTGAAAAATGATAGCAAAAATTTATTACAATAGTTATGTAAACTTGAACATATATTACATAGATTTTATGTTGTAGACTTCAAAATAATGCCATGCTGTATGTTACTTATCTCTACTGAACGCAGAGCAGGGATGGCAGGGGAGAAAATTACTGACGCCAAAGGGGGCAGCAGCTTGATTCCAACACCCCAGGGAGAAGCCAGAAAGCATGTAAACATGTAAGCAAGGGGGTAGTGATGGAGGCACCTCCTCCCAAACCTTCCCCCACACCATCCCCCTCTCCCTCTTCTTCCCTATTTCTAAACATTAAATAGCTGGTTCACTGCCAGAATTTTATAGGAGCAAATTACTAAGTGATTTCCATAGCGTGAAAGGAAAATAGAGGTGGAGCCCAAGCCCAAATGCAAATGCAAGTTTCTGCATTAAAAGCACATTTATCATGGGCTTGAACCAAGGCCAGTCTGGGGGAGAAGGAGCTGGAAGAAACCATGGGTGAATATTCCCTTTGAAGTTTGGTTTCTGTCCACGGTGGTAATGAACCTATCTTTTCCAAGTAAAGAGTCATGCCATTCTTGAGAAGGGAGGGGGCCCACATTTGAAAGTCTAGTATTAACATAGCTACACAAGAAAGAGAACATTTTCTTTCTAGGTAATGTTTATACTGCAGAGACCAAAGTGATGTACTTCATGTGGGTTTTGACCATTCCCCTTAGAACAGTCATGTAAAAAGAGCTTTGAGTCAATGAAAGAAATCTTCGTGCCAAATAAGCTCGGGGAGGGGTTGAGTCAATGAAAGAAACTCCATGCCAAATCAGCTAGGGGTGGGGGCAGGATGGCAGGGGGTGGAGCTGTCTCACAGGCTGCTTGGCTACCCTGGGCCTGGCCGAAATTTCATAGTTCTAGCAATGTCCTGGTCCTGCCCTCTACCTCCAGAAGGGTGGGTGGGGTGAGGTGCACTTGCATAAGAATAACTCCATGTGCCTGACAAAACGAGGGCAAACAAGTCTGAGTAGGACCCTATTGGGCCCTGGCAGCCTTCAGTCTAGGGGCGAGTGGTAGGCAGAAGGGAGAGACCCCATGTGACTCCCAAATAGAAAAATAGGAAAGGCCACAAAATTTCAGGTAAAACATAGAAGGGGAGATCACCTGCCGGTAGAGGGGATCAGGCAGGAGAGGCCAAGGCAGAAAATACCCTAAAAGATGTGCAGGTAGTGGAGCAGAAGACAAATTAAAGGTGCCCACCTGGGGAAGCAAGGATGTGTGGGAAGCAGAGTCACTCTCCTGGCTGGGTTGGAGGGCGGGGAAGAGGCGGTAGGGCCCGGCTGTGGAGAATCTGGCAGAGGCTGAGCAAAGGCTGGGGATCGTGAAAGGAGGAGTTGCTGCAGGAGCTCATGCGAAAGGGGCTCTCAGCATCCACCATTCCCACCAAGAGGCTCCCAGGAGCTCCAGAACTGCTGCCGGGACTCCAGGCTTTAAACTGTGCGGACGGCTTGGCCTGGGACATTGGTATTTGTGCAAAGCTCCCTGGACTCTGTGAGTCTCAGAACTTGCTGCCATATTAAAAACCAGGGGTTTGCAGCAGTTGCTGGTGGAGTGGGGGTGGCACTGTCCTGGAAAGCTGGAGGTTGTGTCTGCAAGGCCGGTCCACAGCACCATGCTGGTGGCCAAGGCAGTACTCTAGGGACAGGTCTCGGACTGTCACATAGGCAGAGTTTCTCCCTTCAATGGCATCTTGGCCGAGAGGGGAAGCTGAGGAGAGGCCTCTCTCTGGCTTCTGACACCTGGTATGTCGGGCTGCTTGGCCTGGCTCAGGGAAGCCTTTGTTCAAAGGGGAGGCTGAGCTTCAAGGACCCAGGAACACACTAGCCCCTCTGGGGAGTCTATTGGGGTGTCTGGTTTTCTTACAGAATGTTCTCCTGAGAGTGAGGGGGAACTCTCCTGCGGACTGACCTTCTTGCAACATTTACCCCATTAGCCCCGCCTGTTCCCCCACCCCAGCTTCCTTCTACACACTGCAAAACAAGGGTTTCCCCAGCTCACCTGCGCATTGTACCAGGGTTCGAGTAAAGGGTAGGAGTAGTGCAGGGGGCTGTGGTTAGATCCATCAATCAGAGCTTCACCCAGCCCTGCTGGAATCAGGGTCATGATTTGTGGACAGCTTGTGTGTGTGTGGGGGGTGCGGGGGAAGATGGCAGGTAGAAGGGGGTGGAGAAGGGACTGGTGGAACAAGGGGGGAGGCCTATTTGTTGGAATGAAAAAGAGTGAAAGCCTACTTTTTTGACCAAAGCAACTCTGTTTAGGCAGCTGCTGACAATGAGATTGTATCATTACAATCATAGCAAGCTCTTTTATAGCAATCAGACCAGGTCCTTATTATGAATTAGCGCCGCTAGTCCTCCCAACAGTCTTCTGAATAGGAGCTTTTTTTTCCTTTTTGGGTCACACTTCGGCGATGCTCAGGAGTTACTCCCTGGCTCTACACTCAGGAATTACTCCTGGCAGTGCTCGGGGGACCATGTGGAATGCTGGGAATCATACCCGGGTTGACTGTGTGCAAGGCAAACACCCTACCGCTGTGCTATTGCTCTGGCCCCTGAATAGGAACTTTTATTCTTCTAAGTTTATGGAGAACATAGAATAGGTTTGGGGACTTGCCTCAGTCTCATAATCGATAGACACCCACAGTTTCCATCAGTTGTGTGGAAAACATCTACAGTTCCAACGCATCCACAATATCTAACACACCTATTTAAAATGCAGTGCTCTTAACATCTTTGGCAGTTATTAACATACATGGTCAAAGTTTTTTTCTTATTTATTTTATTTATCTTGCCTTGAGAGTCATACCTGGGTGTACTGAGGGCTTCCTTCCAGCTCTGTGCTCAAGGATCACTCCTGAAGGTGCTCAGGGGATCACATGGGGTGCTGGGGATCAAATTAGAGTTAGCTATATGCAATACGAGAAGCTTACCCACTTTATTCTCTCTCCAGCCCTCACTAAAATTTTAAAATGTTATGTAGTTGCCAATCCACCCTTTCCTAGACTCACTTTGCTCAGCTATTAAAAACTGACCACTACTCTATCTGTTCAACAGGACTGTTGCAGGATCAAATGGGAGAGCCGAAGAATGAGCGTGGCCTGTGAGCACTTTCCCCACTGTTCATGATCTCCCCTCCCTCTGGCTAGTGGTGCCAATATAGCAGCTTGAGGTGTAAAGCACCAGGTCATATTTAAAATATGACCCTTGGGGGGGCCATGGCAATAGCCCAGCGTGTAGGGGTGTTTGCCTTGGGCGCAGCTGGCCCACCGGCCCAGGTTCGATCCCTGGCATCCCATATGGTCCCCGGAGCACCGCCAGGAGTAACTCCTGAGTGCAGAGCCAGGGAATAACCCCTGAGCATAGCCGGGTGTGACCCAAAAAAACAAAAATAATAATAATAACAACAACAATAATAAAATATGACCCTTGCTTGCTTGCTCTGCCCCTGGAACAAGTAGCCAATCAGGATGCACAGTCTCAAAAGAACTCCCCCTAGCTCTCCATCCTTTGTGAACAAGCATTCTTGGGACCCACCGCACTCTCTACAGGACCTCCAGGTCAGGTAAGACTGCATGTGCCAGGTCAGGGCTTAGTACAAGTGGGCATCTCAGTGCCAAACAAGAGACAGAACTCAGACAGGGCTTGGGCGCCCAGGAGGGGATAAAGTGCTAAACCCAGGACTCGAGCCCATGCACATGTGGCCGTGGGAGAGTAGGAAACTTGGGACTAGGCAACTAGGAACTGTTGGGGGTATGGCTGGGAGGCCCAGAAGCGGTGCGGAACACAGGGATCTAGCCCACACAGATGGCCTTGGCCATCTCCTGGAAAGCATATAAGATAGAGAGCACAGGGACAGGACCTGGCCATTGTTCATGGGAGGAGTAGACTGTATGGGACAGGACAGGGGAAATCATACACGGGATGGGGCAGCATTAGGGGACAGGACCGGGGCATCATTCACAGGCAATGGAGAGGCCTGGACATCTGGGGAGAGACCTGGAACCATCAGCACAATAAACTAACATTCAGTCTTTCAAGTTTTGTATCTAAATCTTTCATACAATTCTCAAGAGCCCACCAGCACAGGAAAATCTACTTCCGTATTAACAGTGGCATGGTGGAGCTCTCTAGGCCTCTCCTGAGTCACCTGGCCTCAGCAATCCTTCTCTCTGTAGCCCACCCTGCATCTTCCAAATACAAGTCAGGATTATGGAAGCGCATAATCTGCAAAGGGGGTGCATACCGGGGCCAGCACTGGCAGTCCGTGGGATGGCTGGCAGCAGTGACTTGTCAGCCTGCTTTTCTGGCCAGTACCAACACAGGCAATGAGACAAAGCCTCTGGCTCTGTCACCCCAGAGCCAGCACCGGCTCTAGCAGATGAGCAGCTCTGGCCAGCTCTGTGCTCTCCCCTCACAACCTTCTGGAGCTTTCTGTTCAGGTCCACATAGATAACTTCTGCAAATGACTTTGGGAAGCCAGTTCTGGTCACTGACAAATCAAAGTCAAATAGAATCAGCTATTTCTTTTGCAGCATAAAAGCAAGGATTCCCTCTTTGCTGTTGCAAAGCCTTTGCAAAAGCCTTCCCCAGTTGTAGGATCTCCCCACCCCAGAAACCCACAAGGGCTGGAGTTCAAGCAGGCAGTGAGACCCATTCTTCTGGCTGATCCCAAGGTGGTCAGTGCCATGGATGCACAGACATACTGCCCTCCTCTGTCTGCTGAAGAATGCCATGTCTATGGCAAACTTCGCTGATGTGTCCAGTTTTAGCATTCGGCGTGGATTTTCCCCTGAGAAGAGCCAGTTGGCCAACCGATGGAAGTTAAGAGAAGGAAAATTTTTCTGAAGCAAGATTCTAGAATCATGCCCCCTCCCTGAAATTGACCCCTGACAATGCTGTGAGCTCCCATTTTTCTCAGCACACTCCTGTGTACCGTGGAAGACAGCTTTCTCCCTTACTGCCCACATTTCCTTTCACCTGGACTCTGCTCTGTGTCGGGGGTGCACCGCTGGGGTCCCCGACAGTGCTGGGAAGCGAATTCCCTTCTACCTCCGAAGCCGGCGAGGAATGGATGAAAACTCAGGAATCCGATGCAGTTTTAAAAGGCTTTACTTATCACAGGTTCAGGCATACAAATCAGCAAAAGGGAAAAGCCCGGTGCTTAGAATTCCAGGCTAGAACCCCAGCCACGTGTAGGTCAAGATGGCGGCCACCACGTGTAAAGGCTTTGTAAAAGGAGGAAGAAGACAAGAATCCCAAGAAGGGTGAGGCGCTCACAAAGAGAGGAGCCCACAAAGAAGCCGTGAGAGAGAGAAAGCAGGCTAGTTTTATACCCCTGTAACTCAGACCTTCCTTCCACTGTTATGGAAAGCAGGGAGGGTCAAATGCCCTTAGGTAATCTCTCCCTGCACCTCACCTAGGCCCTTTAGTATGCTAATGTTTTGAGCCAAGATCTGCCTGGAAATGCCTTTATAGGGTAGAGAAGGGGGTTTCTGAGATGGCATGTCTCTGTACCAAAGACTAATACTAATGCCAGTTAAATATTTCTCCAAGCCTTCACAAGTCTCTTCTACTTCATTGTAGTTTTATATTTTAGTTGCCTTTGAGTATATCAGGGAGCCATGCTTGTTTGCTTGGAAGCAAACAACATTTCTCTCTGGTCTAATTACTTAGGGGTCCTACGTTTCCAGGCTAATATGCTGGTAAGATCTAGCTAGTCCCACAATGATTGTGGTAGCATGGGAGAATATTTATACCAGCTAGTACAGCATACATGGTCAGATAAACTGCCACATTTAGACTACCCCCTTATCTACGAAGTGATTTGCAGGTGGCAATTCAGAGCAGATGCAGCAGCCCTTAGAGGAGTCCTGCAACAGCTCTGAGGTAATTCATCAGAACCCGGCCTCTCCTCTGGTTCTGTCTCATATGCCTATAAGCACCCCAAATTCAGGAGCACACCTCCTTGGACCTGTGCTCCTGGGAACTACGGAGCAGTGATCTTCAACCAGAGCTCCATGGACCAGTGTGGGGCCATGGGGATTGAAAGATTTAAAGCCAGTGGTCTGCGGGGATGTAGGGATAGTATAGCAGGTAGGGCGCTTGTCTTGCACCCAGGCTTGATCCCCAACATCTCATATGATCCCTTGAGCCCCTCCTGAGCACATAACCAAGAGTTAGCCCTGAGCACCACTGGGTGTGGCCCCAAAATAAAAACAAAACAAAAACTATTGTTGGCCTGCTGCCTCGGTTCTGACCTCCCAGACGTGGACCAATGTGCAGGATGGTTGAGATCCATAGGTGTAAAAGCATTGAAGAATGCTGTTCTAATGGAAATGCTTCTTCTGTGATCCGCCCTCGGCCTGGGCCAGTGACCTCATTTACCATTCCCTTAGGGACAGGATGGAGAGATGGCCTTTACGCCTGTCTCTGTCTTCAGGCACCAGACAACACCTTCGCACTTTTCATGGCCTTTCCCCCAGACACCTTGCACTGAATTCCCTATGTGTGATTGTCATTGATTCCACTGCTGTTCCCCCCCCCACCCCAAAGCAATTAACCAGGGCTATGCCTCCAATTGAGGGATGAAAACAAACAGGCCACTGTGCCGGGACCAGTAGCCACGTGCTGTTCACCAGGGAGGAAGGACTTTCATTAGTTATTGTCGCGTAAGCTGACACTGTGCCAACCACCACATCTGGAAATGGTTATGGAGAGAGAGGCAGCATGAGCAACCCCAGCCCCTGTGACCCGTAACGCAATCTTTCTTTCTGCGGCGTTATTTATTCACTTACTGGTTTGGAGTGAGCAGCTCGGGCCCCAGTGTGAGTTCAAGGGACCATAGTTAAAAAAGAGGCCAGAAACTGTCAGGGAGCTCTCCCAAGATGAAGCCAAGGTGTTATTTATGAGGTGTTGGATCAACTTAGTATCTAAATAAACATGTTTTCGAAGTTGCATATTGTATTGTATTTTCATCACCAGACCAAATCTTTGGAAGCTCTGCCTGGAGCTTGGTGCCTGTCCCCAGTTTGGCAGAGCCCTGCCACCTCTGTCTCACGGGCTCAGGAAGATTGGCACACAGTGGATGTAGACTCGTTGTTTTGCACACGCAGGGGAGATGTGCATGGCATCACAGAAGGACCCAGAGCTGTGTGTGCATGGCACAGTGGTGCAGAGGCCTGAAGCTGTACCAGAGACCCCTGAGGCCTTGGAGCCCACCATGCCAGGTCTTTTTGGTTTGGGGACATGAAAAATGCCCACAGAGAAACCATAGGTCTGTTTTGTGAAAGGCCTTAAATCTGGCCTCAAGCTCTTCCAGTGGGCTTCTCTACAGCCTACAGCAGAGGGAGAGAGAGTGAATAGGTCTTGAATATAATAATCAGGAGGGTAATCAGATTGGTGTTTTTCTTGGCTGTTGACATGAAGGTGAGATGCTAATGAGAAGCAGAGAGAACTGAAACCCCCAGAACAGGCAGCCTGTGTTGGGGCCACAGCCTGGCTCTGCGCCTGCCGTGAGGGAGGTGCCGTCTACCTTGCTGACATGTCATCAGTCTCAAACTGGGGATGATTCACCTCTTCTGGGAAGCTTCCTGCTCCCCCCCACCCCCACTGGCTGGGTACTTCCCTTTGGAGTTCCTGTTGCATAGATGCAGGCACTGGGTACTTGCTGCCCTGTCCTCAGCCCCCCCACCCGCTGAGCATGACTCACTTGTCTCTGCCTGCAGCCCTCTGGCCAGCCTGCAGTTGAATTTAGTACGTGTAGCATTGGGTCCCCAAAGCACAGGCGGGAACAAAGTGGTTGTTCCCAAACATTTCCAGTTATCTTGTGTGCTTGTTTATACTTAAAGAAGGCATCACTAGTTTCTGTTGAGAAAAAACAGAATTAGTTGAAAAATATTTCTTCAATGAAGTCACCTTAGTTCCTGACATTGTACAGGTTTGGAGTGCATGGCATTCTAGTCTGACAGCTGCAGCCCTACCTTATGACTAAAAGTCCTCTTTCTATACAGGTTTGAAGGTTTTTTTTAATGACACAGGGAAAATATTTAAATTTTAAAAAATGTACTTGTGATATTATAATTTTTTAACTTTTTATTATACCACCATGAGACAATACAATTACAAAGGTGTTCATAATTGGTTCTTGGTAATACAGTATTCCAGCACCCATCCCTCCACCAGTGCCCCATTCCCACCACCAATGTACCCACACCCCCTCCCGCCCACCCCCAGGCTGCCTCAATAGTAGGTACCCCCGTTTCTCTCTTTCTCTCTCTCTTTCTCTGTCTCTGCATCTCTCTCCCTCTTCTTTTTACACATTGTGGCTAGCCCTGCAGATATTTAGAGTTTATCATTTAAGTCTCTTTGTGTATATTCAATGGTGAGTTCTAGTCTGACATTACCATTTCCCACACTTAGTAAAACACTGGTATCTATTTATATCCCATTAATGAATTCAGTTATTCTATATCTGTCCTTTTCCTTCTGACTAATTTCACTCAGCATGATAGTTTCCATGTCCATCCATTTGCAGGTAAATTTCATAATTTCGTCTTTTTCTGACAGCTGCATAGTATTCCATAGTGTAGATGTACCACAGTTTCTTTAGCCAGTCCTCTGTTCTCGGGCACTTAGGTTGTTTCCAGATTCTAGCTATCGTGAATAGTGCAGTGATGAATAGCGAAGTACAGATAGTGTTTCTGCCATGTGTTTTTGGGTCTCTAGGGTATATTCCCAGAAGTGGTATTGCTGGATCAAATGGGAGCTCAATATCTAGTTTACGGGAGGAATGTCCATATTGTTTTCCAAAAGGGGCTGGACCAATGGGCACTCCCACCAACAGTGGATGAGAATCCCTTTTTCCCTCATCCACGCCAGCACGGTTGTTCTTGCTGTTTTGGATGTGTGCCAGTCTCTGTGGTGTTAGATGGTACCGCATTGTTGTTTTGATTTGCATCTCCCTGATGACTAATGATGAAGAGCACTTTTTCATATGTATCTTGGCCATTCGAACTTCTTTTTTTGGAAGTTTCTGTTCATTTCTTCTCCCCATTTTTTGATGGGGTTGGCTGTTTTTTTCTTGTGCAGTGCTACCAGTGTCTGATATATCCTGGATATTAACCCCTTGTCAGATGGGTATTGGGTGAGCATTCTTTCCCACTCTGTGGATTGTCTTTGTATCTTGGTCACCATTTCTTTTGAGGGTGCAGAAACTTTTCAATTTTATATAATCCCATTTGTTCATTTTGCTTCCATTTGCTTGGTCAGTGGTGTTTCATCTTTGAAGATGCTTTTTTAGTTTCAATGTCATAGAGCGTTTTTTCCTATGTTTTCTTCGATGTACCTTATAGATTCATGTCTGATGTTGAGATCTATAATCCATTTTGATCTGATTTTTGTGCATGGCATTAGAAGGAGGTCTAAGTTCACTTTTTTACACGTAGCTGCCCAGTTTTCCCAGCACCCATTTGTTGAAGAGGCTTTCTTCGCTCCACTTAATATCTTTTGCTCCTTTATCAAAGATTAAGTGGTTGTATATTTGAGAGAGTGTTTCAGGATATTCAGTTCTATTCCATAGGTCTACGGGTCTGTCTCTATACCAATACCACACTGTCTTAATTACAACTGCTTTATAGTAGAGTTTGAGGTTGTGGAAAGTGATGCCTCCCATCTTCTTTTTTCCCAAGGATTGCTTTATCTATTAGGTGGGGGTTATTATGCCATACAAATTTCAGGAGTGTTTGTTCAATTTCTTTGAGAACATCATAGGTATCTGCCTGGGCTCCTAAGGGCCCCTGCATCATTGCTCTGGATTGCCTCCCATAAATCATTCCCTTAGATAAGGGGG
>JAJIBD010022671.1:0-19983 GCA_021461705.1 Cryptotis parvus | reverse complement strand
GTTCTTTTTAAAAATTTTTTATTATATCACCGTGAAACATACAATTACAATGGTATTCATAATTGGTTCTTGGTAATACAGTATACCAGCACCCATCCCTCCACCAGTGCCCCCATTTCCACCACCAATGTACCCCACCCCCTCTCGCCCACCCCCATGCTGCCTTAATAGCTAGGTACCCCAGTTTCCTCTCTTTCTCTCTCTGTCTCTCTCTCTGTCTCTGCATCTCTCTCCCTCTTATTTTACACATTGTGGCTAGCCCTGCAGAAATTTAGAGTTTATCACGTAAGTCTCTTTTGTGTATATTCAATGGTGAGTTTTAATCTGCCATTACCATTTCCCACATTTAGTAAAACACTGGTATCTATTTATGTCCTATTAATGAATGCAGTCATTCTATATCTGTCCTTTTCCTTCTGACTAATTTCACTCAGCATGATAGTCTCCATGTCCATCCATTTGCAGGTAAATTTTATAATTTCATCTTTTCTGACAGCCGCATAGTATTCCATAGTGTAGATGAACCACAGTTTCTTTAGCCAGTCCTCTGTTCTCGGGCATTTAGGTTGTTTCCAGATTCTAGCTATAGTGAATAGCGCAGAGGTGAATAAAGAAGTACAGATAGTGTTTCTGCTATGTGTTTTTCGGTCTCTTGGGCATATTCCCAGGAGTGCTGTTGCTGGATCAAATGGAAGCTCAATATCTAGTTTTCGGAGGAATGCCCATATTGTTTTCCAAAAAGGGCTGGACCAGTCGGCACTCCCACCACAGTGGATCAGAGTCCCTTTTTCCCCACATCCATGCCAGCACCAGTTGTTCTTGCTGTTTTGGATGTGTGCCAGTCTCTGTAGTGTGAGATGGTACCTCATTGTTGTTTTTGATTTGCATCTCCTGATGATTAAAGATGAAGAACACTTTTTCATATGCCTTTTGGCCATTGAATTTCTTCTTTTTTGGAGGATTCTGTTCATTTCTTCTCCCCATTTTTTGATGGGGTTGGCTGTTTTTTTTCTTGTGGATTGCTACCAGTGCCTGATATATCCTGGATATTAACCCCTTGTCAGATGGGTATTGGGTGAATATCCTTTCCCACTCTGAAGATTGTCTTTGTATCTTGGTCACCGTTTCTTTTGAGGTGCAGAAGCTTTTAATTTTATATAATCCCATTTGTTTATTTTTGCTTCCATTTGCTTGGTCAGTGGTGTGTCATCTTTAAAGATACTTTTCGTTTCGTTGTCGTAGAGTGTTTCTCCTATGTTTTCTTCAATGTACCTTATAGATTCATGTCTGATGTTGAGATCTAGAATCCATTTTGATCTGACATTTGTGCATGGCATTAGAAGGAGGTCTAAGTTCATTTTTTACATGTAGCTGCCCAGTTTTCCCAGCACCATTTGTTGAAGAGGCTTTCTTTGCTCCACTTAATATTTTTTTGCTCTTTTATCAAAGATTAAGTGGTTGTATGTTTGAGAATGTGTTTCAGGATACTCAGTTCTATTCCATAGGTATACAGGTCTGTCTCTATACCAATACCACACTGTCTTGATTACAACTGCTCTGTAGTAGAGCTTGAGGTTGGGGAAAGTGATACCACCCATCTTCTTTTTTCCCAAGGATTGCTTTAGCTATTCGTGGGGTTTTATTATTCCATACAAATTTCAGGAGTGTTTGTTCAACTTCTTTTGAAGAACATCATGGGTATCTTTATAGGGACCGCATTGAATCTGTATAAAGCTCTAGGGAGTATTACCATTTTGATAATGTTAATCCTTCCGGTCCATGAGCAGGGAATGTGTCTCCCATTTCCTCAGGTCTTCTTTTATTTCCTGAAGTAATGTTTTGTAGTTTTCTTTGTAGAGATCCTTTACATTCTTTGTCAAACTGATTCCTAGGTATTTGATTTTCTGTGGCGCAATTGTGAATGGGATAGTTTCTCTAATGTCCCTTTTTTCTCTTTCGCTGTTTGCATATAGGAAGGCCATTGACTTTTGGGTATTGATTTGTACCCTGCTACTCTGCTATAGGAATGTATTATTTCTAGGAGCCTATTGGTAGAGAGTTTTGGGTTTTCCAGGTATAATATCATGTCATTTGAAAATAGTGATAACTTGGCTTCTTCCCTTCCTATCTGGATGCCCTTAATGTCTTTTTCTTCCCTGATTGCTATGGTAAGTAATTCCAGTACTATATTGAATAGAAGTGGTGAGAGTGGGCAGCCTTGTCTTGTCCCTGATCTTAAGGGGAAGGCTTTCAGTTTTTCCCCATTGAGAATGATGCTTGCTGTGGGCTTGTAGTAGATGGCCTGGATTATCTTGAGGAAGGTTCCTTCAATCCCCATTTTACGGAGAGCTTTCATCATGAACGGGTGTTGAATCTTGTCAAATGCCTTCTCTGCATCTATTGATATGATCATATGGTTTTTATTTTTCTTTTTTGTTGATTTGATATACTATGTTGATTGACTTGAGGATGTTGAACCATCCTTGCATTCCCGGGATGAATCCCACTTGACCATGGTGTGTAATCTTTTGACGACTCTTTGGATTCTATTTGCTTGTATTTTGTTGAAGATCTTAGCATCTGTATTCATCAGGGAGATTGGTCTGTAGTTTTCCTTTTTTGTGGCATCTTTGTCTGCTTTGGGTATCAGGGTGATATGTGCCTCGTAAAAGCTATTTGGGAGTGTTTCTGTTTCTTCAATTTGCCGGAAGAGCTTAAAAAGAATTGGAAGTAGGTCCTCTTTAAAGGTTTTGTAGAATTCACTGGTGAATCCATCTGGACCTGGGCTTTTGTGGTTGGGGAGACTTTTGATTACCGATTCTATTTCCTCGATGGAGATAGGTTTGTTGAGGTATTCCAAATCTTCTTGTTGCAGACTTGGGAAGCTATAGGAATTCAGGAATTTGTCCAATTCTTCTAGGTTCTCTTGTTTTGTGGCGTACAGGCTCTCATTGTAATCTCTGATGATGTTTTGAATTTCTGTGGTTTCTGTTGTGATGTCCCCGTTTTCATTTCTGATTCTATTTATTTGGGTTCTCTCTTTTCCTTTTCTTACAAGTCTTGCAAGTGGTTTGTCAATCTTGTTTATGTTTTCAAAGAACCAGCTTTTGGTTTCATTGATCTTCTGGATTGTTTTTTGATATTCCATCTCATTGATTTCTGCTCTAAGTTTTATTATTTCTTTCTGCTTGGGTTGGGCTCCTTTTTGTTGATCACTCTCTAAGGTCTTAAGTTGTGAAGTCAGACTGTTTATGATGGCCTTTTCTTCTTTTCTGATGAATGCATGAAGAGCTATGAACTTGCCTCTTAACACTGCTTTCGCTGTATCCCACAAGTTCTGGTAATTTGTGTCTTCAGTCTCATTTATTTCCAGGAATCTTTGGACTTCCTCTTTGATTTCTTTTATGACTTGCTGGTTGTTCAGCAGTGGGCTGTTTAGTTTCCAGGTACTTGGTATTGGTCTCCGTTTTTGTGTACAATTAACTTCTATTTTCAGTGCCTCATGGTCTGAAAAATAGTTGGCACAATTTCTATCTTCTTGATTTTATGGAGGTATGATTTATGGCTCAGCATGTGATCTATTTTGGAGTATGTTCCATGTGCACTGGAGAAGAAAGTGTATTCAGCTTTTTGGGGATGAAATGCCCTGTATATGTCTACTAGCCCTCTTTCTTCCATCTCTTCTTTTTAGGGCCAGTATTTCCTTGGTAAGTTTCAATCTTGTTGATCTATCCAGGATTGATAGAGCAGTGTTGAAGTCTCCAACTACAATTGTGTTGCTGTCAATGTCTTCTTTGAAGTGTATTAGTAGTTGTTTTAGGTATTTTGCTGGCCCCTTTTGGGTGCATATATGTTTAATAGCGTAATTTCTTCCTGATATATGCATCCCTTGACTATTAACAAGTGACCTTCACTGTCCCTTCTGACCTTCTTCAGCCTGAAGTCTATGTTGTCAGATACCAATATGGCTGCCCCAGCCTTTTTGGATGGGTTGTTTGAATGAAGGATTGTTTTCCAGCCTTTTTATTTTGAGGCTGTCTTTGCTCGATTGTTCAGGTGTGTTTCTTGAAGGCAGCAGAATGTCAGATTCAATTTTTTGATCCATTTTGCCACTCTGTGTCTCTTAACTGGTGCATTTAGACCATTGACATTGAGAGAGATTATTGTCATGGGATTTTGTGCCATCTTTCTGAATAGGTTGGTTGTTCTTTTGGGTTATTTCTCATCTTATAGTAGATCTTTCGGTCCTTCTTTTAAGATTGGTTTTGATTTTACAAAGTTCCTAAGCTGTTGTTTATCCAAGAAGTTGTATATCTGTCCTTCAAATCTGAGTGAGAGTTTAGCCTGATAAAGAATTCTTGCTGAGGCATTCATTTCATTAAGTTTTTTTTTTACTATATCCCACCATTGCCTTCGGGCTTGGAGGGTGTTTTCTGCTGAAAGTCGAATGGATGCTCCTTTGTATACAATTTCCTTCTTTGATCTTGCTGCCTATAGAATTATGTCTCTGTCTATGGCATCCATTACTTTGATTAGGATGTGTCTTGGGGGTCTTTCTGTTGGGGGTCTCTTCTTGCTGGTACGCGTCAGGCTTCTTGGATCTGGATGCCTTCGTCCTTTAACTCGGGGAACTTTTCAGCCAGGATGTTTTTAACTGTTTTAATTTCCTTGGGGTTACTTTCCTGTCCCCTCTGGGACTCCGATGATTCTTATGTTGTTCCACCTGGTTTCATCCCATTGTTCTCTGTTCCGTTGCTGAACCATTTTCCGGTCTTTTTTCCATCTTATGTAGATCTCTGAGTGCTTTCTGCAGCTCATCTTCAGTCTCACTGATTCTCTCTTCCGCTGCTGTCATCCTACTGTTGAGAGCCCCGATTGTGTTTTTCATTTCGTCTACTGAGTTTTTAAGCGATGATATTTCTATCTGCATGGTTCTCATTTCTGCTCTCATTTCCTCCCGTAGTTTACTGACTGCCCTTTCAACTGCTTCGTTTATGTTCTCCTGTATTTTATTGGACATCTGCTCAATTTTTTCGTTGAGCTCCTTAAAGATCCTACCAATTTCTTCTCTAATTTCATTGTCAGAGAGATCATGCACATCTGTATTCTTTTTTGAGTCTTCGGGGTCGATTCCTTCATCTGTTCTTCGAGCTGGGGATCTGCGTTGTTTCCCCATGGTGTTGTGGTGTTCAGGGATAGATTCCTCTAGTGTACTGTTTCTTTTTTCGTGAGGGTATTACCTTCCCTTGGTGTTGAATTTCCTAGTTTTTCTATTAATAAGCGGCCACCTGCCCGGCCAGCCACACCCCGGAGGAGAATACCTGAGGCGGAGTCAGGCCGGTGTGAGAGTTCAAAATGACCATTTACTTCCGGTTCCGCTCGGACTTCTGGGGGTTGTAGTTCCACCTTCTGCTGAGACTGGGGGCCCTATCACGACCCCAGGCGCCCGCCCGGTCAGCTGCACACCCCAGGGAGTTACCAGTCTGTTCTATCATCCTATAAGCTTACTTGTTTTGCTTTGAATATGAAAAGCTTTAGTTCAGGTAAATTAATGTTCCCTTGCTATGAAAAAGTGACTTAAGTTTTTTTTTAACTTCTTTAAATTCTAACTAATATTGTGATACTTGTTTAGTATGCAATATTTTTAGAAAAATCTCACTCAGTTGTACTCCTAGGGGATGTAGAATTATTTCCCATCAGCTAATAAAATCAGCACCATTAAATACTTAAAAATTTCTGGGAAAAGGAGTGATGGATGAAATTTATGATGACTAAGGAACTTGTGGAAAGATGACTAGCTAGCTAAGGGTTCAACCACATTCACTTGTATCACTTGTATCACTTGTCCTCCCGTTGTTCATCGATTTGCTGGAGCAGGCACCAGTAACATCTCCATACGTCCCTGTCACATGCTAGTGTAGCCCAAGGGCATCTGCTCGCTCCAGGAAAATGAAGAGCCTCAGACCATTCCTTCAGGTCATGGGAATGAGGTCTATGATTGTTACTTTTTTTTGGCATATCAAATACAACACAGGTAGCTTGCCAGGCTCTGTCGTGTAGGTGGCACACTCTCAGTAGTAGCCTCTCAACTCGTGCTTTTCTTATGAACTCCAACAGGAAGAGATCTGCTTTTCTCTTAGGTGGAGCTCTGAGGAGCTGTTGAGTCTGGATGTTGAGAATGACTGATCTCATGGTGTGGGGCTTCCCCTGGATTCTTGGTAGGCTCATTGGGATGACGGACCATGGCTAGAACCTGCCTAGAACTGTATACAGTGTATAAATGTGAAAGATCCTGGGAAGGACCTGGTCCTAACTTTCAGTATTATCTAAGACTGTCAGCACAGCTGTGGGTCTGGAGAGTCTTTCTTCCAGGGTTGTTGGCTGTGGTGGTTGGGAGCTCGAAGACATGCCTTCTGAAATGGAGGTGGAGGAACTGGAGAAGGAGCCCAAATTCCCGCTCCAAGTCCCCCTGCGTGGCCCTCCCCTGCACAAGTGAGCGAACCCTTAGAGCTATGTTGGACTAGCCAGGGGCTGGCAGAGCCATTTTCCACCCTCTGGAGCTCCATAGGCTACTTCCATGTAGGGCCTATCAGCACAGCTGTGGGTCTGGAGTGGTTGGGTCTGGAGTGTCTCTCTTTCGGTGTTGCCCGATGTAGCTGTGGGGCTGGAGTGTTTCTCTTAGGGGATGCTGGCTGTGGTGGATGGGAGCTCGCAGCCACACCTTCCGACATGGAGAAGGAGGAATGGGAGGAGGAGCCCAAATCCCGTTCCAAGTCTGGCCAGTCAACCACATTATTCATTATATTTAAAATTACATGATGCATGTATCAAGCTAAATGTGGCATTTGTGTGGAAGGAATGATGACTAAATAGCCATTAAATCTCTGAATAAAATCTCCTTAGTTAAGGAGCATATGGCTGGTTTTGCCCTAAATTTGGAATATTAATATTTCTACGATGTGTCAGTTTTCCTTCTTGAGAAAATAAGTTGCTGTCAAATTAATTCAAGGTTCCTTTAATGAAATGAGAAGTTTTAGTTTTGTCCCTATTCATTGATGTTTAAGGATCTTCAAACTAGGGGGAAGCAATTTATTACCAATAAGACACTGATTAAATAATGTATTCATATGTAGTTTATGTTGCCTATAATTTGTTTAAAAATGACAAACTAGGGTTACTGCAAAACTGTGTTCATTATGACCCGATTCACCGTGGATGTCTAACTTTTATTTTGATGAATAGTTCATAGTTAATATTATGTGTGTACAATGAACTACCAATTATAACAAAATATTTTTTCTTGTTATTGCCCAAGACATTTTATGGGTACAAAGTAGCTAACAACCACAGATTTTGTGGCTTTTAAAATACATTTTATTGAGAAGCTGGAGAGATAATTCAGTGGGTACAGTGTTTGTGTTGAACATACTGGATGTGGTTTCAATCCCCTGTTGTGACCGCTGGAGCCCCACTAGGAGTTACGCCAGAGCACAGAGCCAGAAGTCAGCCTGAGCATGACCAGGTGTAGGGTGAAACCCTAAACCCACCAAACAGAAACATGTTATTAAGGCATAACATATACTAACATGCAATAATACATTGTAATTATATTTCTGAGACTCTACACATTCTAATTTTTTTTCAAGATAACATGGGTATGTCCAAAAATCCGAGGATACATGGAAATGAAAGAAAACCCATTAAGTAAAATGTTCTCATAATATATTTTGCATCTGAGAAGCATGAAGGAAAGAGTAGAAGATGATGGTTAATGCCTTTAGTATCTCAGACTTTGCTGCTGCTTTTGTACATGCTCATTTTTAATCCTTGTCTTGTTCGCTAGCTGATTAGGCCATACCTTTTCTTACCCTGTATGGAAATTTCCGATTTTTTTTCTCCTAATGCTTTTCTTTTCCTAAATTACTTTGTCTACCTGATGACAGATGTCATTATTTAATTTCTTACATTAGATGCCCATGGCTGCCTCTAATTTATACCCTCCTTCTAGATTTAACTACGTAATTGTTTCCTGATAAATCACAGTTAACCACTGAAAAAATGTTCTAATCTCCTCACTCCCTGCTACCTCCACAAAATTCTATCATTTGATAGAATTGTTGAATGCTATTCATGTTAATGTTAAATGTCAGAGACTTATGTTTTTTTCTTTGCTTTATAAAAATTAATTTTAGAGGGTGGCCTACAAGCCATGCTCGGAGCTTCTCCTGGCTCTATACTCATGGATCTCTTCTTGTGGTGCTCCAGGGAGGTCAAAGGCCGTGCCAGGGATTGAAGTGGGGTTACCTGCATCTAAGGCAAGTCCCTAACACCTGCACTGTCTTTCTAGCCCTTCTTTGCTCTATTTCTAGCAATTTACTGATAACCAAGTCTTATGAATAAATAATTCGATATAAGAAAAAAAACTAATGTGAAATATGCACGAGTACTTGCTGAGAAGTATAATAAAATCCTCATCATTGTGGCTTGATTAGCACTTGGGCTCTGATGCTTCATTTGCTTTACACTTTATTCCTTTGTTCTTAAGGTGCTGTTATCAGACAACCTTCCATAGCCCAGACTGTTGTGCATTTTCAGTTTCTAAACACTCTGATTCTCATCACTGAAACCCTCAGGCCTCAGATCTCATTTGTCTTTAGTGAATAATTAAAACTCCTGGAAACTTCGAGATTGCATAATCAATTTCACTAGACTTCCTGCCAATTTATTTCAGAGGAAAATTTTAATTGCAATTATTTTTCAATGCAGTGGCAATAAAACATACAACCATTTTAAAATTCTGCCTTTCTGAGTGAAATCTACTTGCACATATTCATGAGTACAGTTTGATGGATATTGAGATCAGCTTTATGCCTTCACCCTAATCAAGATATAAGATATACATATCAATTTAGGATTCTCTTTACTATTTATCATTGGACTTTTCCCTCCATAGCTCTTCAGGCTCAGCCTTCCATCTCTCAGTATCAATTTTTTTGGAATTTCTTGGAAACAGAACTATATTTTATGCAGTCTTTTTTTCATCTAGCTTCCTTCACTCAAAATGAAGCAATTAGAATGTATGTGGCTATGTGGGTCTATCACTGGTCCCACCTATTTGTAAATAGCATCATGAGTGTTCTACAGTATGTATCTCCATCCCATGGATGTCCATTTGGACTGTGTCCAGCGTTTGACTACAAAAAATTAAGTTGTAGAGCTAAAGCGATGGCTCAGAGGGACGACTACCTGCTTTGCAGTAGGTGCCCAAATGAGTCATGCCACCACATCGGCCCACCGCACCAATGCATGAGAACCCTTCAACCCCCGTTCATATGATTACTATAAACGAATCCTCCATAAACCCCTCGTACCATGGGGTGTGGCCCCGGCCCTGATGGGAAACCAATGGGGGATTCTCAGACCCACAGTAGTGGGTGGAACCCTGCTGAGAAGGAGGAGGAAATGGAGAAGCAGGAGGAACAGAAGGAGGAGGAGAGTAATTCCTGCATCTTTCTAAGTTGTTTTCTTTTGAGTTTATCTAATATAGTTTTGGCTGTTTTTCCTTTTAAGGGACAGTGTGTTTACTCAGAGAAACTTATTCTGTTACTATTATTGCCTCCTGTTTCTCCCTCAAGCCCATGGCATGGTTTGATTACAGCATGGTGCAAACATTGCTTCTCCGTTCAGGGTGTTTTAGCAACTTTCATTGCTCCTGTGTTTGTCCACAGGGCTGTATCTAGAAGGAAATGTGCCATTTTTATCTCAGAAGGACTTGTGTTAATTTTAATTTTGTGTCTGTTCCATGGTTTCCATATTTTTTTCACTCAAATTGTTCTGTTCCCTGGTCTTTTTTTTCTTCTATTGTCCTGTCAGATTTTTTCAGGAACTTGTATTTTTTTATTTATATTCGTTTACCTTAATATGAACAAAGCTGATTATTTTCCCCAGAACAGCTGATTTAATTATTGGCTTTTTACTTACTGAATGCTAAATGTTAAGAAAGAGCCAAAAAAAAAAAACCCTGAGTTTTCTTTTGTTCTGTTCTTAAAATAATAATTATCCCCTAAAATATCAGCTTTATGATACACCAAATTTATTAATGATAGATATTTTACATAGACATAATTTTTAATATGTAAATTTAGCATAGCAAATAATATGCATCTTATTCCTGATTCCCAAAGAAATAAAGTACTTTTTAAACTAGATAAATTCTTGAAATATTTTTCACTGTAGTACAATAATGCCTGCAAAACAGCACTACCCTACCATGAAGGCAAAATGATGTGTCTGGTTGAACAGATGAAACTGCTACGCATCATTAAAAACACATGAAGCATGAAGTAAAATATCGTTTTGTCAGGAGGGGTTTAGTGAGCCACAAAGCTACCTATTGATTTAGAAGATCCACCAATTCCTTAGTTCCCATTAATTACTATATTTTAGGATTTTCTTTAAGAAAACAACTTAATATCAAAATTTTGTTGCTTTACTCACTCTGTGTTTCATTGACTCAAGAAAACACTAATAGGCAAAATGACCACTGCAGTTCTGAGTCTGGGTCTGAGAAGTGGCATCAACGCTGGCTATTGTGAATTATTCACAGGTTCTTTTCAAATACCCATTAAAATGTTTGCAAGTGAAGTGAGTATTCATAAAAATATTCTTGATCAACTTGTTTCTCCACCACCACCTCACCATCTGTGCTGCACTGTTGCACTCATGAGATGACACTTTCTTGTCGTCTCTCCTTCTGGTCTCTCTTCATGCAAAATATTGCAAACAGGTGACCTACTGCAAGATTATGGAAGTATTGTAATAAAGCAAACAGCAAGTGCTGCAGTGCAGCAGTGTTGTGTCAAACACTGCAAACAAATGGCCCAATGCTGTAGGACTTGTTAGTCCTGCCCCCAACACACACCTCCCAACTGCTTCATGCACACCCATTGACTCATTAATAATCAGGTGCGCTGACTTCTTATTTTTGGGGTGGAGGCACACCCAGTGGTGGTTAGGTGCTACTCCTGGTTCTGTGCCCAGGGATCACTCTGGGTGGGCTCAGGGGACCACATGGGGTGCTGGAGATTGAATCTCAATGCCAGGAGCTACACACAAAGAGCCTTATTCACTGAGCTATTGCTCTGCCCCAATATTTTATTTTTTGGTTGTTTTGAGGTTCACACTCCTGGTTCTCCTGAATCTGTGCTCAGGAATCCCTGCTGATGATGCTCAGGGAAACTTATGGGATGCTGAGAATTACATCAGGGTCAGTAATGTGCAAGGTAAGCACTCTTCCCACTGTACTATTGCTCAGGTCCTGGTACCTTGGCTCTACTCATAGTTTCATCATCTTGGGAAACCTTATTTATTTATTTTGGGTCTCTGGAGCAGTGCTCAGAGGCTCAGTGGCCCATCCCAGGGATTTTAAAGAACACCTGCCATGTCCAGGGACTGTGTGAAGCTGGAATGAGAACCAAAGTCATCTACGTGCGAGGCATGTGCCCTGTAAGATCTCTCTCGGCCCCAAGGCTGCTTGATTTATTTTAGGCCGTGAGTGTTGTACTAGTGTTTTGTTATACATGCCACATCTCTCGTCTTTCTTTCCTAAACTAAAAATAAAAACATCTTTAATTAATAAAGAGACGGTTCAGCAATCAAGTCATCTACCCGACTTCAGTTCACTCCTCACTAGTTTGCCTGGTCTTTCTAGCGCTCCCTGAGCACAGAAACAGGAGTTGATCCTGAGCACCGCAGTTTATAACCCAGACCTCCTCCTAAGATAAAGAAAAAAAAATAGCCTTATGAAAAGAATTGAGTCCAGGAAATATTATCAATTCTTATATATTCAAAGCACTTGTATCACTTGTCTTCCGTTCGTCATCGATTTGCTTGAGCGGGCACCAGTAACATCTCCATACGTCCTGTCACATGCTAGTAGAGCCCAAGAGCTTCTGCTCACTCCAGGAACATAAAGAACCTCAAACCATTCCATCAGGTCATGGGAATGAGGTCTCTAATTGTTACCGGTATTTGGCATATCAAATACGACATGGGTAGCTAGCCAGGCTCTTCCATGCGGGTGGGATACTCTTGTAGTCACCTCTGATCTCCAGCAATTTTTGATGAACCGGGCTGTGATCAGCTCTTCTGCTGGGTGGAGTTTTGACGAGATGGGGAGTCTGGATGTGGAAAATAGTGGCCCTCATGGTGTGGGGGGGTCCCTCTGGCTCCTTGTGAGGGCTCTGCTGGGGTGGCGGGCAAGGGCAAGAACCCACCATCCCTCCCGGGCACCTTGTGATCAGCTGAGAACAGGGAGAGCCAGTAGCAGCTTTGCCCCATGTATGTGAGTCTCTGGATCAGCATATATATATGAATATATTCAAATATTTATTCATATATATGAATATATTCAAATATTTATTTTTTTAATATTCCTAGCAACTTTCCATTCTTTCTGTATTTTTGGTGAATTTCCCCCAGTATTTCTTAAATTTTTATAAACACTAGGAATAATCGTGTTCATTTTAGGTTCATCATCACGTTTATCTGCAATCATAATGTAACTATGCAATGTAACTTTTCAATATAAAAAGAGTAAGTATACTTCTACATAGTGCTAAATATCATTTGACCAAAAAAAACAGACTGAATATCTATCTTCTTTTTTTTCTGCAATTTTTCATACGTTTGCTCCCATTAGCACCAAAAGCAATTTTAGCAAAGGCACTGCTCTATAATACTAAATCAAGTAACATTTAAAATGATTCTCTCCATTTTATTTCATCTTTGTAATTTGCAAAGATATATATACATGTCAATGAAAGAATGTGATTTATATTTTTGTATGTTCCTAGTTTTCCAGTTCATTAACAATTTTTATTACACAATTTTCAACAGCAGTTTTTTTTTTTTTTGCTGGCCAACAAATAATCTTTATGTTTTTACATTTACATAGAGAGTGAAAACACACATAGCCAACACTACTTTTAGAGTCATATTAAAATATTTTGGAAGAAATGGGTTGAAAAAATTTTGTCTACTTTCTGGTTTGGAAGCCACACCCAGCAATGCTCAGGTGTTGCTCCTGGTTCTGCAATCAGGAATTACCCTTGGAGGTGCTCAGTGGATCCTGGGGAATGTTGGGTATTGAACCACTGTCAGCTACCTGCAAGGCAAGGGCTCTCCATGCTGTACTAGTGCCCTGGCACCTGAAATTTTCTTATTCTGTGATCTTTTTAACATTTCATTATTTACATACATATATATACATGTTTGTAATACGGGGCCACATCCAACTATGCTCAGGACTTACTTCTGGCTCTGTGCTCCTAGTAGTACATATATATATATACATATATATATATATATATATATATATATATATATATATATATGAAAGACAAAGGAGTATATAATATAGAATTTACTCCAAAATTCCCTTTGTTTAAAGTGCATAGATAGGAATAATTTGATTGGGAAATATAAATGATAATATAATTTTTCTGCTGGGTGAGGAATGATCGAGAAGGAACAGAAACTTGTTCTAGAGCAAGAAGTTGAATATTGGTATCCCAGCTGTGTTTGTACTGAAACTCACTGTGTGATGCTGACTCATTGTGTCAGCTCCCAAGGTGGTGTACTTTACTGTGTACAGTTACATCTCACTAGATATGATTCCAGCAAATCTTAGATATTTAAGTCATGTGCTTATTGTTATGTAACTACAATTCTGTTAGTAATACCATATATGTGTTTATATACAGACATACATATAATATATATTATATATAAACATACATGTGTATACAAATTCATCAAAATAGCTAGGCTTGTAGTCTTTTCTCTAAATTTTGAAAATCCTGATTAGTATATCTGGCTTAAAGCAGTTCAGAGTTGTGTTATGGAAGAGTGGCTGTTTGTAGTATTTCTTGGTAATATTCTTGCCTAGTGGAGGGAACAAAATGAATGAAAATTTCAAGTTAGTTAAATATAGATAAAGAAGTTAGAAAGTAGAGTCTGTAGGAGTTAGACA
The DNA here is from genome assembly GCA_021461705.1 of Cryptotis parvus. Lineage (NCBI taxonomy): Eukaryota > Metazoa > Chordata > Mammalia > Eulipotyphla > Soricidae > Cryptotis > Cryptotis parvus. The sequence continues at coordinate 5,951 of JAJIBD010022671.1, read as the reverse complement.
TAAATGGGGATGGAGACCAAGAGCGCAGATTATTCATGAGCCATCAAATATGCATGAGGTACCAGAGGTATTAAATAACAGCATGTATTAAATATACATGAGACATATGAAGCTCTCATTATTTATGAGGTCTTAATTCAGCCACCCATTGGTGACACCCATTTTGGTCTGACAGTTCTATGCCCCAGGATATCTCCGACTGTTCAGTAAGTTAATTAGCAAGCTAGAGCTATTAGCCTGCAAGCTTGTCCTTGTAGCGCTGATAAAGCAGGAGTGGACCATTTGCCCCTGGGCAGTTCCACAGCAGGCTTCCTTGCTTGAGCTTCAGGTCTGGTAACCAGACCCTCTCAGGAAAGGCGGAGGCAATTCAGCATTAAGTGTCATTGTCCTAAGTGTGAGAATGCACCACATCCTATTGCCCTTGCTTCTTGTGATGTGTTTGGAAATGTGTGAAATCATCTTGGAACTGAAGAAATAGTGGGAGTGGCTGGACAAGGTGTTTGCCTTGCACATAGTGACCAAGGTTTGATGCCACGGATGGGCCCCCTGGGCCCCTCAGCAGTGATTCCTGAGCACAGAGTCAGGAATGAGGCCTGAGCACTAGCCAGGCGTGGCCACCAAACCAAGAATAAATAAATACATAAAGAGATTTATAATCATTGCAGGTCAAGAATTTTCTCTTGATCTGTAAACCTATTTCAATTCAATTTGATACTGTCCAGCCTCACAGAAAGGCTTCCTTGTTAGTTTACTAGGATTATGGCATCAAGTTTTTAACTCAGTGGCAAGGATGCCAAACCCAGACTGTCTGCCAGTACTGTCTTCTCGGTTACTTTGTTAGTAGATAAAGGAACCAGCATTGCTTTCAGTGAGTTGTATATTACAACTTTTGCATCTTCACAGTTTTGTTGACCTGTAGATAGGAATACAGGTGTTTCTAGGAAATGTGGGTATTGAAACATTGTATGACTGAAATTAATCATGAACAACTTTGTAAATGTGTATCTCATAACAATTCAATACAACAAAATTCAGCAAAGTGCCTGAGAACAGATGACTGGGTAAAGAAACAGATATATCTACACAATGGAATACTATGCAGCTGTCAGGAAACTGAAGGAATAGAATGTGCCTATAAATGGATGGACATAGAGAGACTCATGCTGATTGATTAGCCAGAGGGAAAAGGACAGATATAGAATGACTGCATTTATTTGCAGGATATAAAAAAAAAGCATGATACCAATATCCAAGGCCAGACAAAACTTGGATTACGAGGTCTTATCAGTGGATAGAACCTACTGCAAATGTGTGGGAGTCAGAGGTTAGGTAATTCAGAGAAAGGAACAGTGTACTAATAATTATAGTAAATAATAATAACAGCGTAGAACTGAGCATTGAGGGCTGGAGCGATAGCACAGAGGGTAGGGCCTTTGCCTTGTATGAGGCCGACCCAGGTTCGATTCCTGGGTGTGCTCAGGGGTAACTCCTGGTAGGGCTCAGGGACTATATATGGTGCCAGGGACTAAACTGGGATCAGTTGTAAGCAAGCTAGCATATATTCTATACATTTTCAGGAACCTCATCACTATATTTTCCAGGAGGTTATTTTGAATATATCTATTTGCAGGAGTGTGTCATATTATGGACGTATGTAGAAAAATATTTAATATGCTTCACAGATATGTGTGGTCATTTGTACTTTTGAGAGATGAATATACACAATCAAGTACTCAGTGCCACTGAATTATTCACTTTTAAATTCTTTGTTTTAATATTGTACAATATTCAATCAAATCATAAACAATAAAAGATTAGGAACATAGGGGGAAATGGAGCATAGATAGAACAACCAATTTTTCTGGAAGGACCCACCGACTTACTCAAAGCAACTATGTTTTTGCTGTTTTTTTTTTTTTTTAAATTGTATTATAACACTGTGCGATAGACATTTACAAAGCTGTTCATGATTGGGTTTCAGCTATAAAACGTTGCAGTAACCATCCTTCACAAGTGAATATTTCCCTACCACCAATGTCCCACTTTCCCTCCTCCTTCCCTCAACGTGCCTCTATAGCAGGCACTTTTCCTCTCTCTTCTTAGTCTCTGTCTCTGTCTCTCCTCTCTCCTTTTCTCTCTCCCTTCTCTCTCTCCCTCTCTTACACATTGTGGCTTGCCATACATACATTCATGATTATCATGTAAATCCCTTTGCCTATATTCAATGCTCAGTTCTAGTCTGGCATCACCATTTCCAACAATTAGTAGGACCCTGGCATATATTTATATCTCACAGATGAATGCAGTAATTCTTTATCTGTCCTTTTCCTTCTGACTTATTTCTCTAAGCATGGTAATCTCCATGTTCATCCATTTGTAGGCAAATTTCACGACTTCGTTTTTTCCTGACAGCTGCATAGTATTTCATTGTGTAGTTGTACAATAGTTTCTTTTATCTAGTCTTCTGTTCTTGGGCAGTCAGGTTGTTTCCAGATTCTGGCTATTGTGAATAGTGCTGCGATGAATATAGAAGTGCAGATGGTGTTTCTGCCCTGTGTTTTTGAGTCTCCATGTTATATTCCCAGGAGTGGTATTGCTGGGTCAAATGGGAGCTCAATATTTAGTTTTTAGAGGAACGTCCATATTGTTTTCCAAAGAGGCTAAATCAGTCAACATTCCCACCAACAATGGATGAGAGTCTCTTTCTCCCCCGCATCCATGCCAGCACTGGTTGTTCTTGCTCTTTTGGATATGTGCCAGTCTTTGTGTCATGAGATGATACCTCATTGTTGTTTTAATTTGCATCTCCCTGATGATTAATGATGAAGAACACATTTTCGTATGCCTTTTTGGCCATTCCGTATTTATTCTTTGAGGAAATTTATGTTTATTTCTTCTCCCCATTTCTTAATGGGGTCAAAGCAACTAACTTTGAAGAAGGAACCGTAAGACTGTTGTGTTTCCTAAAAAGAACTAGAAATGTACCATAGGGTGAGAGCCTAATAAGTTGTGTCCTTTTTATCCACAATCAACAGAAGAATTACAATGGCTTAATGGTAGGACCTTAAGGGGCCTTGTCCTCCCTAACATGAAAGTTATGTGCTCCTGTCATCGAGTCTTTTTGATTAGCCGTGGCTGCCTGTGTTTTCCTCTTTTCGGTTCTGCCAAATCCAATATGCTGGAAATTCCACTCGTAGTTCTCTTTGACACAGCAGCTCTGTGTATGGACTGCAGACACAGCACCGACATGGAATGTGGACTGTTTCTTCTTCATGGTGCCCTTTAGAGAAAGGTTTTCCCTCTTCAAGGCCCCTGCCTACCTACTTTCATATCTTATTGGTTGTAACAGTGCTACATATTTTTGAACTAATTCCTATAAAAAGGACTACAGCTGTGAGTGATAGATCAGAAAAGTTCAGGTCCACTATGATGGGAACAGGAGTGGTTTTGCCAGGGAGATGGGGACTAATTGGCATTTTGTGTGTGAAAGAGAAATTATTTTAGTTATTTAGAGAAGAGTCACTATATAATGGTACTGCCTACTGATAGTATAAATTTTTTACATGTTATATGCAGTGTACATGAATGAAAACAGCAGTTGTCTTTGTATGATAAATGTTCATATACATCCATATCTGCAATATGCTATCATGGAATGATTCATTAAAATAAACCCAAATTCTGGGACTGTAGAGATATTACAGTGGTATGGCTTTTGCCTCCTGTGCAGCCAACCTGTGTTTAAGCCCTGACACCTCATATGATCATCTGAGTCCTACCAGTGGTGATTTCTGAGTGCAGAAGCAGGTATATATGCCTTGAGCACTGCTGGGTGTGGGGCCCAAACAAAGAGATGAAAATTAGTGTAAATTATTGCATAAACCACTTAACAAAAATATCTTCCTTATATTTTTAAAACCCTACAGTTTTTTGATTCACAAGTAGAAATTGTGTAACATAAAAGGCTGAATGTTGTCAGGAAACAGGTTTAAATTCATTAATGTGTTTGTCAAAATAATTAGTGCTGGGCAGAATTCTTCATTTCTTTAAATCTCAGCCCCCCATTTCTATAATGCAGAAAATGAGGTGAATTCTCCTTACTTTTAAAGATATCAAATCATGTTTGTCATCAATTAAATCATCAAACCCAAGACAGCATCTTCATCCCATTTTCTCTTTTAATTGCCTTTGCCTTATAGTGTTAGGCACCTAATATAGAGACTTAATAAAATGAATTTATTTAATGTCTGAAGACATCAATTTATTTTTTACCTCCAAACATGATGAAAATACTTTAAGAAGAGAGAGAGAATGAGAGCGAGAAGCGGGGAGAGAGAGAGAGAGAGAGAGAGCCCAGGGATTAAGGAGCTTATAACTAACCCTGATTTGACTTTCCATGTGTCACACATGATACCCTGAGAACACCTGGAGTCATCTGTACACAGAGCAGTGAGTCAGCCTTGAGCAGCTGCTGGATACAGCCCCAGTCCTCCCCCCCTTCACATCAGCCCTGCAAAACCCAAAGCAAACACAGAATCAGTATAAATAAGCTCATTGGTAACATTCATTATTCCTCATATTATGGAATTTATTTGGTTGCATTAGTCAGTTGACTAGAAAAATGCCCAGTTTAACTGATAAAGCAAATTATATACTTAACTTTAACTCATACAAAGAAAATCAATACAACAAGTAATTAACTTGTAATTTTCCCTCAGAAGAAATTTTGCTAATGAATATGTGGACAAAGCATTGGGCTTTCCTATAATTTCCTTATACCATCTGTCTTTCTCTCCCTTATTTAGCAAAGTGCAACAGTGGGTGATCCACAGAGAAAAATGGCCTGCCTCCTGCTCCAATTAATCTCCATGACTTTGTATACCCAAAAGCAAATTAATTTTATTTGGTAGTTATAAAGTTTCCATGAAAACAGCTTTGGCTTTGTGATGGGGTCCTTAAGGGAATTTGTCACAGCACAGCACCCAAAAAAAAAGGATCCTTGTGAGGATTTAAAATCCAACTTTAAAGGAGTGCATGATGCTGACCAGCTCCTGTTCTTCTATGGTATTTCCTGTCCTCAATGGAAGCTAAGAAATAAATGATCTGCGTTAAACACCTACATGATATAGTGATGCCTGTGTGTGGTGTGGTACTTGGGATGCTCAGGGCATGTTCAGCTTTTGTGGAAAATAGAGGAAAACTCTATCTTGGGAGGTGGCGGGGATCAGGGTCCTACTTCTGGCAGTGCTTGCCAGCCTGAGCCAGACTGTTGAGTAATCAGACTAGTTCGAGGTGCAGATTTTACCGGGGCCACAGTCAAGGCCAAACTCTGAGTTTAATCCCTGGAATTGCACAGTCTCAAGATCCGGCACTATCATCCTGGCCCCAGGAAAAAAATTTAAGAAAAGAGAAATTCATTTTACAAAGAATTTATGTGTGACTCTTCGGGTTCTCACGCCTCGCCTCCTGAGGGCCCAGCTGTAGTTTTGATGCCCGGTTTCATTGTAATGGGTGAAATAGCTCCCCTAGAATTCAAGATTAACTAAGTGTGAGAACTGTCCCAGTTTACACTATAAAACAATGGGAGACTCCCCACCTTTTCCAGATCATCTTAATATCCCCGGTATTTTTATTTGCTGACATATGATTTATCTCTGTTTTATATATAATTTATCCCGTGATTAAATTGCAAGAATCTGTTCATTTATCTGGCTATCTAGCCATCCATCCGTTACGTCCTTCTTCCTCCCCACTTATTTATTTCAAGAAGAGTATTGATCACATTCTAGGCCTTCCTGCCACCTGAAGACTAAAGAGTAATATTTAAATGACAATATCTTGTTATTGAGCTGTGCAATATGAAAGAAGCTAAAGAATTACCTTCAGCTCCCCAATGGGGGAAATATTTAATAGAATAACAGGAAAGGATGTGTCACTGTGAGAAATGATAT
>JAJIBD010022670.1:0-106318 GCA_021461705.1 Cryptotis parvus | reverse complement strand
ATTACCTCAAATTACCGTAAATATTCTACCCACCCCTCTGAGAGAGCCCCACAAAGTAATGAGAATATAGCGCCCGCATGGCAGAGCCTGGCAAGCTGTCCGATGCGTGTTCGATATGCCAAATCCAGTAACAGAAATGTTTATTTTCCTGACCCGAAAAGAGCCCTTAATATGGCAGCAGTAAGAAAGGCAAACAAGCAGTGCCTGATAAAATTTCATGGCCATCCTAGGCTGCCAAAGCGAAGAAGGACTAAAATGACTGTCTGTACTTTCAATGCGCGTACGCTGGCATCGGAAGCATATATTGAGGATCTGATGCTGCAAGCGCAAAAGATCAAGTCTGACATCATTGGTCTGACTGAGGCGAGGAGGCGTCAGTTGCATCATGCTGTATTTGACACCGGAGGAAGAATTGTTCCTTGGAACATGCGGCGAAAAAGAGGCGTCGGTGGCGTTGGTGTCCTTGTCAACACGAACATGGCCGTCAACATTGATTCATTTGAATGCCTAACAAACCGAATAGGGCGATTACACTTGAAGAGATGTGGCCCCTGCCAGCAATTTCTATCTTCATTGTCTACGCACCAACATCCACATACAAAGAAGATGAAATTGAGAAATTCTACATGGAATTGGAGGAGTTCTATAAAAAAGATCACACCTTCTACAAGATCATAGTCGGTGATTTTAATGCCAAGATAGGACCAAGAAGATCGGCTGAAGAACTCCACATCGGGACCCATGGCCTAGAATGGAGCGAACAGGGTGAGAGACTATCTGAGTTCATCATGTCCACCAAGACCATTCATGGGAACTCACAGTTCCAGAAGGCTGAAGCGAAGCGTTGGACATGGGAATCTCCTGGCGGACAGTTCCACAATGAAATTGACCACATCATCTTCAATCGGCGGTTTTGTCTGACCCGATGTTGCTGTCGTCCCCAAATTCCAAACAGGATCGGACCACCGTCTCCTTCGTGCAAAAATTCTACTTCCCGCAATGGGGAGGAAAAGGCTGCAAAGTTTAAGAAGAGAACTCCCAGAGCGACCACCAACTGGGAACTCTTTGGCACCATTGCAGCAACATGGGAAGATACCATCATTGGCGACATCGATGAAAAATACAACCGACTGGTTCAGCACCTCCATGATTGTGCGAAGAATGCCGAGAGAGAGAAAGACACAAAAGGGCGCCTGTCTTCAGAAACTCTCGAGGCTCATTCGCCAGCGTGGCAAAGGCGCGAGCCTCAGGAGACCAAATGCTAACGTCCAAGCTTGCTAAGCGGTGCAGAGAAGCGATAAAAGAAGACCTCAAAGACAGAAGAGCAGAAATACTGGAAGATGCAGCAGAAGCCGGGGAAAAGCATTCGCACTGCCCGCCTGTCCTTCGCCAACTATAAGACCAAGATGACTGCCCTCCGGCGCCCTGATGGATCTATCACATCTTCCAGAAAGGCAATGGAGAAGATTATCCAGGACTTCTACTCAAATCTCTTTGATAGCCACATCCACCTGCCCACATACCAAATTCCACAGGATGGATATGTCATTCCCAACGTTCTCCCTTCTGAAATCCGACATGCCATCTCGTCGGTAAAGAAGGGAACAGCACCAGGCCCAGACAAAGTCAGACCCGAACACCTGAAGAATCTGCCGTCGGTACTCATCAATACACTAGCTCGGCTCTTCACACGCTACCTGTCCGAATGCAAGGTGCCCTCCCAATGGAAAACCAGCAGGACAGTTCTACTGTTCAAGAAGGGGAGACATTCACGACATCGGCAACTATCGCCCCCATCTGCCTGTTGTCCGTCATCTACAAGCTGTTTACACGGGTCATCCTGAACAGGATTAGCAGAACACTAGATGAAGGACAACCATGCGAGCAAGCAGGCTTCCGGAAAGGATTCAGCACAATCGACCATATCCACACAGTAACCAAGCTCATTGAGGTTTGTAGGGAGGTACAAGATGCCGCTCTGTCTCACGTTCATTGATTTACAGAAAGCCTTTGATTCTGTGGAGACTGAAGCAGTCATCGAAGCCCCTAGCCAAACAGGGTGTTCAAACCCAATACATCAAGATCCTTCGTGAGCTGTATTACGGATTCACCACCAGGATCTCACCATTCTACAAAGAAGTGATCATTAATGTGAAAAGAGGGGGTTGGACAGGGTGATACCATTTCACCAAAACTCTTCAGTGCCACCCTCGAGAACATCATGCGACAATTAGAATGGGAAGGAATGGGAGTGAAGATAGATGGTCGGCAACTACACCACCTCCACTTCGCTGATGACATCGTTCTAATAACACCAAACATTAGCCAAGCGGCACAAATGCTGGCTGACTTCGACCGAGAATGTGGAAAGATAGGTCTACAGCTGAATCTAAAAGAAAACAATGTTCATGAAGAATGAACTAGTTCCTGAGGCCCCATTCACTCTCAATGGAACAAACATCTCTGAATGCAGCAGTTATGTGTACCTAGGTCGAGAAGTCAACATGATGAATGACCTAAAACCTGAGCTGCGCCAGGAGGAAGAGAGCGGCATGGAATGCCTTCAAAGGCATCGAAGAAATAGCTAAAAAGGACAAAGAACCTCCGGCTCCGGGCACATCTCTTTGACTCCACCATTCTCCCTGCATTAACATACGCCTCAGAGACCTGGGCCCTACGAAAGCAGGATGAGAATGCTATTCGGGTCTCCCAGAGAGGAATCGAAAGAGCTATGCTTGGAATATCACGCCTCACTCAAGTGAGAGAAGGAATCCGGAGTTCTGACCTCCGTCGCTATTCCAGAATCAGGGATGCTGTCTCGTTTGCCAAGGCATCGAAAATCAGATGGGCTGGACATGTAATGCGATTTGGAGACAACCGCTGGACTAGAGCCGTTACCGACTGGATCCCACGGGATGTCAAAAGATCACGTGGCCACCCACCTACAAGATGGTCAGACTTCCTTGTAAAGACCCTGAAGGAGCGGTTTGAGGCTCTTCATATTCCTGAATCAACCAGATGCCATTGGGCTACATTGGCGCGTGATAGGGTCCAATGGAAATGTTACTGGTGCCCGCTCGAGCAAATCGATGAATAACGGGATTCAAGTGATCAAGTTCAAGTGATCAAAATGGATTAGATATCATTATCGAGGGGCCGGAGGCGATAGCCCAGCGGGTGTGGGCATTTGCCTTGCACGCGGCCGGCCTATGCCGACCTTGGTTCGATCCCCAGCATCCCATATGGTCCCCCGAGCATAGCCAGGAGTAATTCCTGAGTGCAGAGCCAGGAGAAACCCCTGAGCATTGCCGGGTGTGACCCAAAAAGCAAAAAAAAAAAAAAAAAAAAAGATATCATTATCAGACCTGAATCCTTATGTTACACTGAGGAAACTGGCAGAACCCACTAAGACACTGAAGTAGGGGGCAGCTTTAAGAACTCAATGCTATTGGGAAGCATGCAGAAACAAAGATAAAGAAAAACAAAGTAATGGGATCATTTGGGGGTATTTGTGATAGGTTGGATGACAGGCCTAGCTAGCTTGGGAGCTTTGCTGTTTTATCCACTCACAGCTTAATGTATTTACATGTTCTTAAGCCAGGGTTCATACTAATGAGATCTCTCTTCTATGTAAACACTGATGGAGGGTGTGGCAGTTACAGAAGTCACCTTGACTCTGAATGAATAATTTCTGACTTACTATTATACATCTACTAAGATTTCTATGTTATCTAGATTGGGCACAGCTCCTCTTTATACCCACTGGACCCAACGTGGGACAGTTAGAATTTACCATGAGACTACCACCTGGCATTAAAACGTTGAGACTATCATTTAAGATTATAATAAGGATCATAGTAGTTTGCTCTCAAGCAGGCAAGTGTGATCCTTTCAGTATACTGGAAAACAAGATACTCAGAATCACCATGGTGCAGAAAATAAAGAAGGATCTTGTGGGTACCATCTAGATTACAAGGCCCATGAAATTAAGATGTATTACTTTATACCAGCCCCCTCTCTCCAGTGTTTTACAGAGAGATAATCTCATAATGTCAGAAGGGATTAGTCCTTGGCATAATCATTTTTTTAGACTTGTAGTAGGATGTGGCACCACCCTTCTACTATCTAGAAGCTGTTTAGGGTTCTTTGTTGACAGGCCCCTCCCTGAAGTTAGGATTCACTGTATCACTGTCTTCCTGTTCATCATTGATTGGATCAAGTGGGCACCAGTAACATCTCCATATGTCCTGTCTCATGCTAGTAGAGCCCAAGGGCACCTTCTTGCTCCAGGAACATAAAGAGCCTCGATTTATGTTGAGGGAATGGGATGACCATTCCATCAGGTCATGGGAATGAGGTCTAAAGAAGTTAGGATTATTTTTGTGTATATAAGGGGACTGACTTGAGGTACTGTCTCCTCTTTGGTGGAACTCCCCTCTCTGGTGGAATCCTCTTTGATGGGACTCTCACTGGTGGAATCTTCTTTGGTAGGAGACTTGGACCCTCGTGTACAGTCTAAGTTCTTTTTTTTTTAAGTATTTTATTATACCACCGTGAGATATACAAATAAAAAGATATACAATTAAAAAGTTCATGTTTGGGTTTTTGGTCATACAGTGTTTCAGCACCCGTCCCTCCACCAGTGCCCATCTCCCACCAACAACATCCCGGTTCCCTCCCCCTTCCCCAGCCCTGCTCCATGGCAGGTTCTTTATTTCTTTGCCTTTCTCTCTCTTTCTCTTTTCCTTCCCTTCCAGACTATGGATTACAGAACATACAGTAAAAGGTTGTCATGTGAATCCTTTTGCCTCTACCAATATCAAGGTCAAGTGAAGCATATATCGGGAGGTCTTGTCAAAGGTGGAAATTATCACAAACATGTGGGAGTCAGAGTTTAGGAAAGACAGAAAATGGAACAGGGTGCTAATAATAGTCGAAGGTACTAATGCCAACCTAGTACAGTCTAAGTTCTGACCAGAGCTAGAAGTCTTCCATTATATTGGATTGCGGTGGTAGAGCTTGTTGTACTATTAAAAGCCTTTTGGAACTGCGCCAGACTCGTGAGTTTTCATCCTTTCCCGAGCGGCCTCGGAGGTAAAGAAAACTTCTGTCCTGATACTGATGGGAACCCCAGGGGCCTCCTGACATCTGGCGTCCTACTTGGACATGATCCTCATGTAATTGTATTACCTGAACCTAAGAAAGAAATTGAAGCTGTTTTACCACACAGTGAAATCCTTCAAAAGAGCCTTAGCAGATTTCTCAGGAGAAATATCTTATACACAGCTGGAAAAACCTGGGAATTTCTAAAGAGGACACCTTTTGTAATTTCCAACATTGTCCGTTCCTCACCCATTCCTGATGCTCCAGTGTATTATATTGATGGTTCTTCATGAGGAAGGGGTAGAATTTCTTGTCCTTCATTGACCACTACTGTGTATACCGGTTGGATGACAGGTTTGGTTAGTTTGGGAACTTTGCTGTTTTGCCCACTCAGCTTAATCTACTTAAGCCAAGGTTCATTCTAATGAGACCTCTCTTCTATGTAAACACTGATAGAGGGGTGTGGCAGTTACAGAAGTCACCTTGATTGAATAAATTCTGACTTATACATCTACTAAGACTTCTGTTTTCTAGATTGGGCACAGCTCCTCTTTATACCCACTAAACCCAGCGTGGGGCAGTTAGAATTTACCAGGAGACTACCAACCTGGCTGCATTGAGACTATAGGAAGACTATAGGAAGGATCATACTAGTTTGCTCTCAAGCAGGCAAGTGTGACCCTTTCAGTATACAGAAAACAAGATACTTGGAATCACCCTGGTGCAGATAATAAATAAGGACCTTGCGGGTACCATTTAGATTACATGAAGCTCATGAAATTAAGATGTATTACTTTTATACCAGCTCTCTCTCTCTCTCTCTCTCTCTCTCTCTCTCTCTCTCTCTCCCGTGTTATACATAAGAGATAATCTCGGGATTAGTCCTTGGTGTAATCCTTTGTTTATAGCTGTAATAGGATGTGGCACCACCCTTCTACACTCTGTTTAGGGTTCTTTGTTGACAGGACCCTCCCCTGTAAACAGTTCGGATTACTCTGGTGTATATAAGGGGACTGACTTGAGGCACTTGCCCTTTTCCTTTCTCCTTCTTTTGGGTAGGACTCCTCTCGGGTGAGATCCTCTCTCTTTGGTGGGAGACTTAGGCTCTTTTGTATGGTCTAAATTCAGACCAGAGCTAGAGTTCTTTAATTATATTGGATTGCTGTGGAAGAGCTTTTGTACTATTAAAAGCCTTTTTTGGAACTGTGCCGGACTCAGGAGTTTTCATCTGTTCCCCAGCGTCCTCGGAAGTAGAAGAGAATTTCTGTCCTGACACTGTCGGGGACCCCAGCGACATCCCTGACATATACCAAATATAAATCTGCTCAATAAGTGGAACTCACTACCCTGATACATTTACTATCCCATATATCTGGACCATGTAATGTAGTAATTCTGCATATGTAGTTGGTTTATTTCCTAGAATTGTTACTGCTTCATTAAATGCCCATAATCCCATAATTCAGGAGTTACTCCAGAAACTGCAAGATCTCCTCTGAAAAAAGAACATACCCTATATATATTTCACACATCTGGTTGCACTCTGGTCTCCCTGGGCTGATGGTTCAAGGAAATGCAGCAGACCTCTTGGCAGCACCTGTATTTAAATCAGCAGAGGAAGAGCACCAAACTCTACACACAAATGCCTGCTGCCTTCATTTAAACCATGACATCCCATGGAGACAAGCAAGGCAAATTGTCCGTAATTGTCCTGTCTGTGCTCCTTTACATTGTACATCCCATGTGGCTGGAGCTAATCCTAGAGGTTTACAAATGAATGGATGTTACACATATTTTACAAATGGCAATGGATGTTACACATATTTAATCCTGAACAAACCTTTCCTTCAGGTGGTCACTGTCTGTATCACTGTCTTCCCGTTCATCATTGATTTGCTCGAGCGGGCACCAGTAACATCTCCATATGACCTGTCTCATGCAAGTAGAGCCCAAGGGCACCTGCTTGCTCCAGGAACACAAAGAGCCTCAAACCATTCCATCAGGTCATGGGAATGAGGTCTATAACAGTTACTGGTATTTGGCATATCAAATACGACACAGGTAGCTTGCCAGGCTCTGCTGTGTGGGTACCATTCAGGTGGTCACTGATACGTATTCTCATTTCATATGGGCTGTTTCAATGACTTCTAAAAGAGCTAAATCTGTTTGCCTCTTTTTTACTCAGTGCTTCTCTATCATGGGTATTCCCCATACCATAAAAACAGATAACGGTCCTGCTTACAAGAACAAAACCTTTAAATCCTTGAGAGTGGAAAATCAAACATATTACAGGGATTCCGTATAATCTCCAAGGACAGGTACTATTGAAGCGTGCTCACAGAATGCTTAAAACACAGTTATTGAAGCAACAAAAAACAAGTATGCATCCAATAGATTCTTTAACATTGATGACTTGGCATTCCGTTATTCGGTCGATTTTCTTGAGTGGGTGCCAGTAACATTTCCATTTGACCCTATCACATACCAGTGTAGCCCAATGGCATCTGCTTGCTTCAGGAATATGAAGAGCCTCAATCCGTTTGTTCAGGGTCTTGACGAAGAAGTCTGACCATCTTGTAGGTGGGCGGCCACGTGATCTTTTGATGTCCCGTGGGATCTAGTTGAGCGGTCGTCTCCAAATTGCATTACATGTCCAGCCCATCTGATTTTCAATGCCTTGGCAAATGAGACAGCGTCTCTGACTCTGGACTGACGCTGGAGGTCGGAACTCTGGATTCCTTCTCTCACTTGAGTGATATTCCAAGTATAGCTCGTTCAATTCCTCTTTGGGAGACCCAAATAAGAGTTCTCATCCTGCTTTCTTAGGGCCCAGGTCTCTGAGGCATGTGTTAATGCAGGGAGAATGGTGGAGTGGAAGAGATCATTGATGTCAAAAGAGGGGTTTGGCAGGGTGATACCATTTCACCAAAACTATTCAGTGCCACCCTCGATAATGTCATGTGACAATTAGAATGGGAAGGAATGGGAGTGAAGATAGACAGTTGGCAACTAAACCACCTCCGCTTCGATGATGACATTGTTCTAGTAACACCAAACACCAAGCCACACAAATGCTGGCTGACTTCAACTGAGAATGTGGAAATATAGGTCTACAGCTGAATCTCAACAAAACAATGTTCATGAAAAATGAACTAGTTCCAGATGCCCATTCACTCTCAACAGAACAAACATTTCTGAATGCAGCAGTAATGTGTATCTAGGTTGAGAACTCTTTAACATTATTCACCTTAAATTTCTTAAATTTACCTTAGGGCAAGCCTTAGAGAGCTGCTGAACGACATTTTCAAGATAAACAAGCTCAGAAACCAATCAATTCTGTAAATATTGACGAAATGGGTAACTGGTAACCTCCTCATCCGAGGAAAAGGATATGCCTGTTTCACGGATAGCAAACCTGTCAAGCTTAGGGTCCCACTATGTCTTGTTAAAACTCGAGTTCTTCAGGATTCAGAAAATGCCTAATTCTTCCAAAATAAAGTCACAGAAAGAAGTCGCAAGCTACTGTTAAAACCTCTTACACTTGGTTCATTTATAATAATAATCTTGCTTCACTTGAAGCCTGTTGATGTTATCACTTGTATTCCTGTTGTTCGATTTGCTTGAGCGGCACCAGTAACATCCTATACGTCCTGTCACATGCTAGTGAAGCCCAAGGACATCTGCTTGCTCCAGGAACATGAAGAGCCTCAAACCATTCCTTCAGATCATGGAAATGAGGTCTATAATCATTACTGTTTTTTTGCATATCAATATGACACAAGTAGCTTTCCAGGTTCTGCCGTTATAGCTGAAGATACTTAAAAAAAAGGTGAACTCTGCATATTGTTCTATGTCAAAAATGGCCTAACAATAAATGAGCTTTCTAATATTTCTTGTTTATAGATATTTAAATATTTTTACAGGAAAAGAACTTGGCTGCTAGATTCCTTCTACATTACTTAATAATCTGGACACGCACCACAGTGCTCATTACAAAAAATGTTTGCTAAATCAAGTTTTTTCTAATGATCCCGTTTACAGGATGACATTAGAATGCAGATTTGTTATATGGCACTCAATACTGAGACTCCTAAAAAAGTCTCCACCATTCTCCCTGCACTAATATACACCTCAGAGACCTGGGCCCTACAAAAGCAGGATGAGAACACTATTCGGGTCTCCCAAGAGAGGAATCAAAAGAGCTATGCTTGGAATATCACGCCTCACTCAAGTTGAGAGATGGAGTTCTGACCTCCATCGACAATTGAGTCAGGGATGCCGTCTTGTTTGCCAAGGTGTTGAACATCAGATGGGCTGAATATGTAATGTGATTTGGAGACGACTTCTGGACTAGAGCCATTACTGACTGGATCCCACGGGACATCAAAAGATCACATGGCCGCCCACCTACAAGATGGTCAGACTTTGTCAAGATCTTGGTTTGAGGTTGGTTGAAGCCCTCCGTATACCTGGAGCAAGCAGATGCCATTGGGCTACACTGGCACTATAGGGTCAAATGGAAACGTTACTGGCACCCACTGGAGCAAATCAATGAATAACAGGATGTCAAGTGATCAAATGAGTATGACCAAACAGCTAGAGACATTTTACTATGAACTATACTCTGGGCTCAAAAATAAATCAGGACATTGGAAAAACATGTATTATCTTGTGATTGGAATTGTTCCTTTTCTTTACCACTCCTCCGTATTACTTAGAATACTTATAGTTTTATATTTTTGTAAACAAAAGGGAACAAATCAGGTGGGCCATGTATAGGGAAGTATATCTTTCCAATCCCAAATGGGATTTCTTAAAAATATAAAAAAGAGAAAGCCTAGGTCTTGGTGTCAAAGAGTTCAAATCTCAATCCTGCTGCTGTCATGTGTTCTTTTTCTCTACAAACACCCCTTCCCGCAGAAATTCTAGCAGGCCAATACTATTTTTTTAATCTTTTTTTTTATACAAATAAAAACCGACTAAGCAGCTTTGATTCTAGCTACCAAGTTCACCCTGGGGCCCTGTGCTCCTCCTGTATGCTCATGTTTTACTACCCCAACTATAGCACAAAATACTGGTGTCCATTGGTGATACTAATGAGAAAGGGAAACAAGGGTAAAAGTATCAGAAACTTCCAAGTCAGGTACAATATTTGCTAATTTCTAAAAATCAGAATCTCATTTAAGGGCTCAGAAAAGATTAGAGGCCCCTACCAGTCTCAATCACGGTTTTCCAATTCTAGGAGTGTTCGTGATTGGTAAAAACCAACCAGCAAAAAAAACCCTAAACTTACCGTATGCCTTCAGATTCTTCAAATATTTTTTGGCTTTGGGCTACATCAACGCTTATTTCTGGTTCTGCACCAGGGAATCATTCCTGGTGATGCTCAGGAACCATATTTGGTACCTGGGGTTGAACCCAGATCAGCAGCATAACCTAACAAAGCTTTGTCCAGAGATGAGATTATACTCTCAAGAGTAAATCAGATAAGCTGTTTCAAGAGGTTCAGGAAAGGCCTTTCCCAGTGTTTTGCAGATATGTGGAACTGGAAAGTATTCTCTTGTCGCCTCCAATTTTAAAACTTTGCTTTTCCTATGATCCATGGAGGGACAGTATCACTCATATAACCAGGTCGTTTCCTTATTATTATTATTTTTTTTTTTGCATTTTGGGTTACACCTGGTGATGTTCAGGTTACTCCTGGCAGTGCATGGGGACCATATGGGATGCCGGGATCTAACAAGGGATCGGCTGCGTGCAAGGAAAACACCTTACCCACTCTACTATTACTCTGGCCACACCACGTCTTCTTTGAGAAATTCTGGTAACTCACACCCTCCTTGTCATGTAAACCCTTATTTAATACCCTGGTTTACTCTATTTTAAAATGTTAAAATTCTTAAATTTTATTAATAAAAATTTTATTAAATTCTGTTATTAAATTTTGACCTTTCCTCCTATGATTCCATGATGTTAATCTTTAATCCGCCCATCCAAATGCAGGAAGAGTGGTAAGAGAATCTCTTTCCCACCCTCAAGGCTCTGAGAAACAATCATGACCCAGAACTCAGGCAGTGCAGACCCCTCAAAATTCAAGCCACTTTGTAATGTTTTATAAATTTATTTTAAAAAATAATTGCAATGACATCAATGATCAATCACCTGTATTTCCCTATATAGTTGAGTCCCAATGGAAAATCAAGACATTATCATCAGGCACCCATAGCCAGAAATTTCTGTTGGTCCAGTGGTATAGACACTGACATGTTCAATGTACCAGTGCAATTAAAATATATACATTTACAATTTTTTTGGGGGAAAAAAAGCACACAAGAGTAAAATAACTATTCATTTGAACAATTATTCACTCATCCATTCACTCTTTCTGCATCTAAGAAGTCATCACTACTGTCACTAGGACACAGAAATAAAAGAACTTCTAGTAACCAAAAAAAAAAAAAAAAATCAAAATTCCAACCTTCCACTTTGTGGGTAACAATGGTGTAAAATGATCACAATAAAAGTCATGAGCAATCTGAAATGCAGCGATGAAATTAAAAGGAAGTATTTCATTCCAAACAAAACTTAAAACACATGGGGAAAAAACCCTGTAACAGTGAGGCTGACGTTACTATGTACAGACTTACACAAATAAATATTTTAGAACTGTTGGCTTAAGTCCTAGAAATTAGATTTGAAGAATTTCTCATCTTAGATTCCTAAATTAACCAAGGAATATAAATCCCGTATTGTATCATCTGGACTTACTGAATTGTTAGAATATAAAATGCATGCAAAGATCCAGAAATTTCTAATCAGTCTAGCAAAGTTACTTCTCCTGACATGGGAACCGGATTAGAGGACTAGATTTTAGAGGCTAAGAAAAGTTTCTATTTTCTGCTTCCTTTGCATAGCTCTGCAACTCTATTTCTGTAATTAAAATGTCTTCCCTTAGTGATGTTTTCTTCAGAGGGGCTTTTTCGTTAATACGATTGTAGGTGAAACAAAAGAGCCAACCTTGTTAGTTAAATCCAAATGTTCTTCAAAAGAAATTAAGTTTCCCTTGTATTCAGAGAAGATAGCCGCATTCCTGAAAATATCATCTTTGTTCTCCATGGTGCGGCATCTAGGAAAGGTGCCTGAGGCACAACCAATTCTGGAAACTGTGGGCAGAACCTGACTTGCAGGATCTAAAATCAGATTACAGCTTATCCCTAGAACACGGATCAATGTGGAAACCTTTTTGAACAAGGCCTGTGGAAAAACAGCAACATGGAAACTGGCACTAAAGATTTAGCTGCCAGGTTTGCTCTCTGGACAAGCGCAAGAGGGCCACAGGAATTAATAATCCAAAATCCATTTCTACCTGAAATTTGCCCAAGAAAGCCTGAACAGCACTTTCAGAAATTGTAAAGGACTAAGTATCACCCTTTTCCCTTTTCGTGCTTATATAAAAGTTGTATGTAAATGTAAATTATTCCCTTCATTTCACTGATCCATTCCAGGTATCCACTAACTGGAGAATCATGCTACAACATTTGGGTATTTATAACTACGCTCTCCTCTAACTTGAACCCATCTAAACCATGAACCCATCCATCTATTCCCTAAATGTCACAGTCAGTGATTGAAATCTCTAGCTGGGTTCTGTTAAGTTACTACAAATGTGCTCAGCACTTCAGCATGTAGTAAGCATAGTTTTGCTCTTTACTAATGGTTCAATACCTTCTAAATTTTCTTAAATGTTACCACAGCAAGAACCATGGTGGAAATGACCTGTCTAGAGACAAGTCACAACTCATCAAAGCTTAAAAAAAAAAAGTGAGATTAAGTGATTTATACTTTTAGTGCTTGAGTCTTTTATCATTCATACTCTCCTCAGAGTTAACATTTTCTTGGCTGGTGTCCAAAATTACTACCCTATCATCTGAGTAGACAGATTATTATTAAATCACAAATTAAATGAATGTATCTAAGATAATTCATTGTCTTCCCGAGATAAACTCCCTTCCCTGGAAGTCATCTCTGAATACAAACTGTCCATTCAGGTCAGTTAGTCTGCCTGAGAGGCTCCCTTTGCAGGGACAGATGACGGTTACAGATTTCAAGGGAAGGAGTTGGCTGTTAACTTCCCTGATTGCAGTTTAGGCTGAGGTTTCTTCCCCCTGCTGAAATGGCTGGCTGGCTTCACCAGTCAATGTAAGTGCTGTGTATGGTACTGCTGGCTTGGCATGGGTCCCTTTTCATCATCCCAATCCATGAAATGTCAATGTCATCAACAGTCTGAAAGAAGTCCTGACTCAAAGAGTGAGACAAAGGCTTGCCAACTTCAATTTGCTAGACATCACTGCAGTTATAATACTTAGCCACTTATTAAAAACTAAGTGTTTTCTGCCCTGTAAAAAGGGCAGAATGTGATCATCAATGTTCCACTGGAAGAGTTGACCAGTTTCCCGGGCGGTGGGAAGCAGTGGTGAGAAGCATGACCATAACCAAGTCTCCTCACGGGCCCTGGGGTTAGGACACTTCGGATGATCTGTGTCATTGCTTCTTCATCTGCTTGACTTGGGTCCTAGAGACAAAGAAAATATAAGGATCATAAAAGCAACCAGGATCTCCTGCCTCAAATACTTATCTTCAATAGAGTACACACAACTTTCCTAAGGTTTATGATGCACCAGGCACACATGAATTAAAATGCAATCAAAATAGAAAAAGAGTAGGTACATGTTGGTTTACACTTTGCTCACAGCCCTGGGTTTCGTATTGTAAGTAAAATGTTGTTTTCACTTTCCTGTATGCCCTTTGCACTATTCTTATGTTAGAGCAACGTTCTTTTGTATAGACACAGGAAGATAGTTATGGCTATGCTTTGTAATATAGGAATTAATTAACTATGAAATATTTGCTCCATGGCATCCACCATATTTTCTAATGTAAACCTCAGGTGCCCTTAGATTGCTTCTAGTTCTTTTACACCCCAAAAGAAAGGTACTGTCGCAGGACTTGGATGGACCCAGGGCAAGCCATGAGAAAGATACCATGGCCTGACATGGGACGGTCTAGATGTCCTGAGCAGTTTAGCAAGCAAGGTCATGGAACAAACTCTGTCTTGACCCCAAGATCAGCAACTGATTTCAGACTGGTTGGGTTTAGGATAAAATTAACCTTATTAACCCAGCCTGAGGATTGTAGTCTGGAATATATAGCGAGATGTCCCCAGAAAAAGACACCCTTTATAAATATCTTTATATCTTACTGTTGATACAAAGTGACTAGAAATATTAAGAAGTAAATGTTATACCAGCAAAGGAAAGGAGAAAACAATATGCTCTTAGCTGGAATTCTGCCTCTACTCTGGGCAGGTCTGTAACTCCAGGGAAGAATGTGTTTCACAACCATTAATGGAGCCTTGGAAGCTTTGAAACATTCCACAATAACCACATCAGTAGATTTAAATGACTAAAGCTTCAACTAGTAAGCTTTCAGAAGAATTCCAAAGATTTCGGGAGTTGGTTAAGACTGGAGCTGGGTTTTAAACCAATGAGGAAGAATAACCAGCATTTACAGAACTATTACCATGTCACTAAGTTCTGTGTAAAATAATTGCTTATAGTCACTTACAGACTAAAATATCCAGAATATTCCTCTGAAGTAAGAATAGTCCACATTACAATTGAATAAACGGGCAAAAATATTGGTTAAGTAACTTCAAGGTCACATTGTTATGGTATCAAGGGTTAGAAAAATTCCTGGCACTATGTCCTATAACTTATACAGCACAAATAAAAGGATGAGAAAGGAAAAAATTCAGCAGGAATAACAGCATCGAGGGAAGGACTAGTTCTCTTGTATGGAGGATCCTGAGGAATCCTACTCTGTCTAAAGGAGTGGGGAAAACAAAACTGTTTGGAAGTCACATCGAAACAGCTTCAGAGTTCATGCAGAAAAAGATAATGAACCAACACTCACTTAAGAGCAGGCAACTATCATGACTACAAGTCATTATATAAAAAAAATTAAGCAATAATAGCACAGTTGGGATATGACAGAAATAAGCGACACCTAGTGAGTGTTTATTGTGGACCGCACACATGCTAACTGACTACAATAAACGCAGCAGAGCCTGGCATGATTTTCTACTCCCCACAGCTTGTAATCTAGTGAAAAAGACAATTTTCACATTTGTATAAACAACACAACTCAATAGTTACTGAAGAAAATGTGACCGACCTGAATTCATAAATTATATTGTGACAAACAGGCATGACAGTGAAACTAATCATTATCTTCAGTGATTCAATGCCACTAAGCAAACAAGAGCAATGATCAACAACTGTACTATATCCATTTAAAATTTTTGAACAAGTTCGGGGCCAGAGCGATAGCCCAGTGGGTAGGGCATTTGCCTTGCACACAGCAATCCCCGGCATCCCATATGGTCCCCCAACACCGCCAAGAGTAATTCCTGAGTGCAGAGCCAGGAGGAACCCCTGAGGGTCGCCGGGTGTGACCCAAAAAGAAAAAAAAAGAACATGTTAGAGAATAGTGTAGTATGTTTACTTCCCCTGCTATCGAAAGAACACTGTAAATAGATTTTGACTCCTGGGGAAAAATAGGATTTGCACCATAAAAGAAACAATGATCAGAATAAAAAGACAACACTGACTGGAAGAAAGCTTTTGCCAACTACTCATCTGACAATGGCTTAATTAAAAAAAAAAATACCACTAGTAAAACCTACCAACCAAAACAATCAACCTCATCAAAAAATAGGATGAGATGAGCAGGAATTTACTCACAGACATACAGATGACCAGCAGGTATATACAAGCATGCTTTATATTTTCCATCATCAGAAAAACTAACCAGTGTTGGCATAGCTGTGGGGAAAAAATGAGCCCTTTTCAATGTTGGTAGAAATGTCTTACTGACTTAACTTTTTGAAAACTATGTGAACATGTGACCAAAACCTGAAAATTGAGCAATCCCACTTCTGTGCATCTTCTCCAAAGGCCCAAAAACTCTTATCAGGAAAGATGTTTATTGTAGCACCATTCATAACAACCAGAATCGGGAAACAAGCCCTAAGTGTCCAACAAGAAATGCCTGGATAAAGATATACCCTGTGTTTTAAGACACAATACAGAGGATAAAGCACCTGCTTTGCACATGGTGAAATGGTTTGATGCCCTGCACCATATGGGGTTCCCCCAAGCTGCTAGGATGACTCCTGAGCACAGGCAGAGCCAAGAGTTAAGACCTCAGCAAAGCTAGGTATGGCTCCAAACTCAAAAGATTTAAAGGCCTATTCTGGGCACGCTGGTCTAATGATGGCTTCAAGACCTAAAGAAACAACTAGGTTAGAGAAACAACTAGGGGAAAAGATTACCATATGGGACTACATGAAGCTAAAATGCTTCTGCACCTCAAAAGAAACAATGACCAAGATACAAAGACAGTCCACAGAATGGGAAAGAATATTCACCCAATACCCATCTGATAAGGGGTTAATATCCAGGATATATCAGGCACTGGCAGAACTTTACAAGAAGAAAATAGTCAACCCCATCAAAGAATGGGGAGAAGAAATGAACAGAAACTTCGACAAGGAAGAAGTTCGAATGGCCAAAAGACATGAAAAAATGTTCATCATCATTAGTCATCAGAGAGATGCAAATCAAAACAACAATGAGGTGTCATCTCACACCACAGAGACTGGCACATATCCAGGGGAGCAAGGACAACAAGTGCTGATGAGGATGCGGGGAGAAGGGGACTCTCATCCATTGTTGGTGGGAATGTCGCCTGGTACAGCCTTTTGGAAAACAATATGGACATTCCTTCAAATTCTAGAAATTGAACTCCCATTTGATCCAGCCGTGCCACTCCTGGGAATATGCTCTGGGAAGCCAGAAGCATTGCGCGGAAACACCATCCCTACTTTTATGTTCATGACAGCATTATTCACAATAGCCAGAATCTGGAAACAACCAGAGTGCCCGAGAATCGATGACTGGATAAAGAAACTTTGGTACATCTGCATAATGGAATACTATGCAGCTGTTGGGAAAAAATGAAGTGGACGTGGAGAGGATCATGTTGAGTGAGGTTAGCCAGAAGGAGAGAGACAGATATAGAATGACTGCATTTATTTGCGTGACATAAATATGTGTGTGTGTGTGCGCGCACACATGTATATTATGATGCCAATGTCCGGGGTCAGGCGAAGGGTGGATCAGGAGGTCTTGTCAAAGGTGGAAATTACCACAAACTTGTGGGAGCAGAGGTTAGGTAAGACAGAGAATGGAACAGTGTGCCAATAATTGTCAAAAGTGCTATTACCACATAGAACTTAGCATTAAATACAGGCAAAAGATACACATGATAACCTCTAAGTATATATATTACAATCCACAATGTGTAAGAGAAGGAAGAGAGAAAGAGAGAGAGAAAGAGTAAGAGAGAAAAAGAGATAAAGAACCTGCCATAGAGGCAGGCATGCTGGAACACTGTATGGCCAAAACCCAAACATGAACATTTTTTGTAACTGTTTATCTCATGGTAGTATAAGAAAATACATTTAAAAAAAGGGGCAATTTTAACTTTATTAACTAGGTATACTGACATGTGATGATCAGACATCAAAAAAATAATTTTTTGGTATATATTAACTCAGAAATATTAGAATGAGACAATTAGAATTAGATGTAAAAATTACTATAGTATAGTTGTTAAAAGCAACCATACTGCTACAGTTTTAATTCTAGTGCGCATGTGTTGTCACACACACGAATTAAAAATCTGTAACATTTTTAGATAAACTAATTAGCTAAAAATTTTAGATAATCCATTTGTGTATGTGTGTGTGTGGTGCTGCCAAAGCAAGCTCAAAGACTATTATTTTTTTTAAAATTCAAAGGAATCTAAGAGACAATTTAGCATCAAATTCAGCATATGATTTGTCCTAGCCATAAAAAAGTGACAAGAGGACGAGAAAAGAATTGAAAAGACCAAAAGGCTTAAATATCCTTACCTGCATATGGGGACTATCCTTTTCTTTTTGGAGAGAAAAATCGTCCCCCCTTCACCACGCTTCCGGGCCATGGCATGTCGGTGTCGAGACTCATGTAGGTATTTCTAAAACAAGAGAAATAAAACCATTTACTAACTGGGAACCAGCATAATGACCTAACGCACAAATCCCATCCTCTGAAATGTAGGACAGGACTGGGGATATGGCTCATACAAGCAAAGAGCACCTCATGGTTCAACACCCCACACCACAAAAGAGTTAACTATGATCGATATTGCTAAGGGCAATTATGACAGCTCATGAAGTTTAATGGAAAACACTAGATAACAGCTATTCCCATAGCGTACAAGGCATACTCATAACAGCAGAGAAGGCTCTGCTTGCCTAACTACTGCTTCCCAGCAGAGTCTTCCGTCCAGCCAGTTATCTGGGACATGATGCCCCTGGTAATTATGGAGGCAATCTGGGATCCCTGAAAAGATTAAGGCCTGAAGCCTCAGCCCAGAGCCCCCTCTGAAGCACTCCACTTGCCTGTCTTGCTACTTTGTGTGACTGTGTGTCATTTTTAAAATACGCTTATTAACACTTCTTGATATTCTGATTTTAAGGTTATGAAGTTCCCCAGGTATTGCTTCCCCATAAAGTTTAGCACCAGCCTTCAAATCTGAGTGCTAATCTACGAGGATAAATCATTCCTGGTGAGCATTTCATTCAGTTTGTTTACTGTGTGCCACCATTCTTATTTGGCCTGTGGTCTCATTTGATAGATTTATGGATCTTATGGGAGCTCCTAAGCGAGTTCCTTTTCTGACCTTGCTGCTCCAATATCATTTGTCTTTTGTCATTTGGACTGCAAGTGTCTGATTCTCCCCCCTGCCACCCTAGCATCTTGGCTGGAACTCTTCAGGGCCTCCTGAACCTGGGTGTACGCACCCCTCAACTCCTGGAAGATCATCTTTGATTTTTTTAACTTCTGGTTCTCCATCCAATTCTCCTTCTATTCCTTGGGAATGCCAATGATTCTTATCCTGTTCTCTTGAATTCATCCCACAGTTCTGTTTGACTATGCCTTTCTTTTTTAGACTTTGTTTGGTTTCTAAAGGTTTCGGGCATCACATTTGAGTTCATCATCAGTTTTCCCCCTCTGCTCTCAAATGTGGGCGGAGCGATAGCCCAGCGAATAGGGCGTTTGCCTTGCACACGGCCGGCCTCCGGCATCCCATATGGTCCCCCGAGCACCGCCAGGAGTGATTCCTGAGTGTAGAGCCAGGAGAAACCCCTGAGCATTGCTGGGTGTGACCCCAAAAAGCCTCCCCCCCCCCCAGTCTCAAATGTTGTTAAGGTATTTCATTCATTCTTTTACTTCACATACCAACACGTTCTTTGTCACTTCTGGTTGCACTTTTCTCATTTTTGCTCTCACACTTTCTTATACCTGTAACTGTTTTTTTCTGGTCCATTAACATTTGCATTATAATATCCCTAAATCGTTTATCTAAAAATGTTATGGAGCTGGTTGGTATTTACAGAGCCTTCTAGTTACTATTTCACTTCTTCGGCTTGGTGGACTCTTATTACAAAACATCACCACTGTGTCTGCTATTCTCTGTGGTATTTTTTAGATCACACACTGTGGGTGCATTATGAGTTGTTCAGTCCCTACAGACAATAAATGGTACTCCAGGACTGTGGACTTCTGTGGGGATATTTATTTCTTAAATGCTAAGTTTATGTGGCCATGCTGTTCAGTACGCATTAGTGGAAGGTGAAGTCAGGGTCCATCTGGTTCCCTTGTGGTCTCTGTTAACTGGCTGGGCTGGAGAAGCTGTTACATTATACAGGAAAAAACTCAGTAAGATGCCACCAGTATTGAAGAAAGAAGTGGGCCTACAAAACATGTATGTATAGGACTCTCCACCCCCAAAACTTGGGCAGACATTTTCTCCACTACACAGGGAGCATCCTCCTAGATAGAACACAAACCGAGACACAAAACATATCACCATAAATCCAAGGACAGAAATTGTATGAATTATCTTCTCAGATAGCGATGCTCTAAAGATGGGAATTAATCAAATACAAAAAAAAGAAAAGGGGAATCTCAAACATGTCAAAATTAAAAAATTGACTACACAACTAGTAGGGTCAAAATCAAAAGATTCCTGGAAATAAATGAGAATGAAGATCACGAATTACCATGACATGAGAAACAACAAGAGCAGTGTTAAGCGGAAAAGTTCATAGCAATGTAAACATTTAATTAGGAAAAAGGGCCACATACAAAAACAGGAATTTAGATCCTGTGGCCACCCCTATGCAAAAAAGCCAAATCAAAATGGATTAAAGGGGCTGGAGTGATAGTACAGCGGTAGGACATTTGTCTTGCACATGGCTTAGATGGGTTCAATTCCTGGCATCCTATATAGTCCCCTGAGCACTGCCAGGAGTAAACCCCTGAGCATTGCCAGGGTGTAACCCAAAAAGCAAAAAAAGATTAAAGACCTTTATATCAGGGCTGGAGACAGTACAGTGTATAAGGTGTTTGTAGTGCATGTGGCTGATCAGAATACCATCATCAGTGCCACTGGAGAGGTCCAGCCCACCATGACTGATGCCTGAGCAGACCTGAGTAAGCCCTAAGCACAACTGGTTTGGCCCACAGATCTTTTAATCAGTCCATAAACTACATGGAGGAAGACTTCATTAAACTGAATCTAGAATGATCAATGATTCAATACAAGCCAACAGAAGCAAAGATAAACAAATAGGACTACATCAAATTAATAGGCTTCTGTACCATTGAAACTAACAGGGCAAGAGTGAGTGGGGGCTTGCCTTGCACACAGATGACCTAGATTTAATCCTAGCACAATATGGTCCTTTAAAGCTCAACCAAGAGTGATTCCTGAACAGAGGCAGGTGTGGCCCCAAAACAAAAACGAAGAGAGAAATGAGGACCAAAATAAGCCCCACTGATAAGGAATATTTGCCTACCAATTATCTAATGGATTGATATCCAAGATATAAAAAAAAGCCAGCCCAGATATTGAACTGTATTTAAAAAAATGAACGCCATTAAAACTTAGGGTAAATGGATTGAGAAGTTTTGTGTGTGCATGTACACACACACACACACACACACACACACACACACACACAACAGTATTTCACACGGAATACTGTGCAGCTCTAAGAACGAACAAAATCAAGCAATTTGCAGCCACACAGATCTCATGCTGAGGGAAGTCAGTAAGGAGAAAAGGGCTAATCATCTGAGTCATGTGGGACTGAACGATACACAGAAAGATAGGAACAAAAGTCCAAATGACACCATAGTGAACCGATCCACAAAATTGAATTGGTTGGGCTTTCAGGTCCTGGGGGAAGGATACACTGATGATTAGAATTATGTTCCTGAGAAACCATTGTTAACATATTATAAACCATAGACTTCCCCAACAATTTTATTTTTAAATGGAGGGTGGGGAAGCAAGAGAGAAAAAAGACACTGCCTCAAAGATGACCTACAGATGCCAGAAGGTATAGTAAAAAAATATTTTTGCATCAGTTATCGTCCAGGGAATGCATATAAAAACATGAAATCAAGTCACACTAATGAGAGCAGCATAACACAAAGACAAAATAAATCAACTAGTGCTGGCATGATGTAGGGAAAAAGCATCCCTTGATCCACTGCTGATGGCAATGTCCACTGGTTTCCACCTTCTGGTCACTTCTAGGAACTGAACTTTCAATGACTCTACAATTCACTATTTGGCATCTACCTCAAGGGCCCTACATTCTCTGAGGCACTATTCACTATAGGCAAAACATGGAAACAACCCAAGTGTTCAAGACTGGATACAAAAGCGATGGTGTGTATACACAATGGAATACTACTCAACTATAAGGAAAGATGAAATCATGTAATTTGCTACTACATGGATAAAATCTAGAGAGTATACTAAGTGACACTAACCAGAAGCTTCTCTCTCAAAGGTGGGATATAAAGAAAACAAAGGAAAAAAATGTTCAAATGCAACAGAAATGGACAGCTGGTCTTCAGTAGGAAGTTTACCATAGATGAAGTTGACGGAGGGAGGTGCAGGAGGAGGGGGACACTGGGCCAATGGTGGAAAGGAATGGATATTCTGGTAGACGGTGTGATACTGAGATGTTTTATGCATAAAACTCTTCCACTTATAAAATTATGGTCTTGAAAATGAAGCAAACTTTTTAAAGAAAGTTACAGCTGCTTGGGGCTGGAGCGATAATACAGCGGGCGGGCATTTGCCTTGCATACGGCCGACACAGTTCAAACCCTGGCACCCCATATGGTCCCATGAGCACCGCCTTGAGAAACTGCTGAGTGAGAGACACGAGTAACCTGAGCATCTCCTGGTGTGGCCCCAAAAATCAAACAGAAGAAAGAACAAAATTACAGTTGCTAGTCATTTGCAAATGGATGTGATCATGGAATTATGAGGCTAACGAGATATTAAGTTCCTGGAATTTTTCTTGAAAGAACTGGCACATTTTCTGCTCACCTCTGCTCCTACACTAGTGCCCAAAGAGTTTCTCTGGATGATGGCAAACAGAGTACCAAACCACAGAACAGATCTTAAGGATCATAGCAATATGTTATCAGCACAGGAAACTAAATTGTCATTTTTTGCAGAAAAGTGTATACCTTTAAGCCACAGTAGTTTTTGCTCATAGAGTTGCAGTTGCACACAACAGTAACACATGAGAACTTTCACAAAAGGCGAAGATTATCTGACTTTGTTCAGAAGATACTCAAGGAAACAAATGATTAAAGCCCCCTGCCCCCCAATTGGAACCCTGCAGTTCTCTTCCTCTACCCACCTACTGCTAGACATACCCTTCTTTCCTTTGGAATTTTCCCTTCTGCCTCTAACTTAGCGCGGGCTTGCCTCCTCTTCAGTATACGGTGGTACTGTTTGGCATTCACATAGAGAGGCTCTTCTTCAAGCATCTCTGCTCCAGGCAGAGGAATTCGCTGGATAGCAGGTACTGAGCCAGCACCAGGCACCATCTATGTGAAGAAAAAACCAGACTTATTAAATAATGGGATGAAGTAAAGATACAGAAAATAACTTTACACCGTTAACCCATTTTCCCGAATGCTACAGTACTTAATGAGAAACGTCACCCCAGGTTCGAAGTCTCCACATCTCTATTTTTCTAGCATGTGCTGCCATCTAATGGTCAGGAAGAGTAATTGCAAGACAGTAAGTATTAAGGCCCAAGATGCCTTATAACTAAATGCCCTAAATGCTGGATTTTGAGATGACTTGTACAAGAGTATGCTACCCGCACGGCAGAGCCTGGCAAGCTACCCGTGTTGTATTTGATATGCTAGATACCACTAACAATTATAGACCTCATTCCCATGACCTGATGGAATGGTTTGAGGCTCTTTATGTTCCTGGAGCAAGCAGGTGCCCTTGGGCTCTACTTGCATGAGACAGGTCATATGGAGATGTTACTGGTGCCCGCTCGAGCAAATCGATGATGAACGGGAAGACAGTGATACAGTGATAGTTAGTTACCTAACTTCAATCCATCCTGTTTCTTCTGGTAGTTAGATTCCTCCCTCCCCTTCAGTGCAGGCTCCACTACCCACTGCTAATTTACATTTTCACTATCGATCAAGTCACCTTTTGTCTGGATGGCTTATCTTTTTTTTTTGCTTTTGGGGTCACACCCGGCAATGCTCAGGGGTTACTCCTGGCTCTTCCCTCAGGAATTACTCCTGGCGGTGCTCGGGGGACCATATGGGACGCTGGGGATCGAACCCGGGCCGGCACAGGCCGGCCGCGTGCAAGGCAAACGCCCTACCAGCTGGGCTATCGCTCCGGCCCCAGGATGGCTTATCTTATGGCAGTCCAAATAACGAGCCTAGGGGCCTTACCACTAAACTACATCCTTGGCTGTCATAGTTCTAAAGTTCAGTTTAAACTCACACATCCAACAATCTTTCCTTCATCCAATATTCCAGCATATTCAATGCTACACTTTGTTTCTTGATTAATTACAATCTTTCTTACTAGCTTTTATATTGTTTTATCCACTACAGAGAAAATATTTTCCACCTTCAACTGGTGGTCTACATTACTTGAATTCTAAGAAAGGCCACAGGAGAGCATATATGTTTACATGTTTATTCACTGCTAAACCCCAGACCTAAGAATGGTTTCAGGTCTTGACAAACAAATTATGATTTGAATATTTATTATAAAGGTAGATCTCTATAAATGCTTTAAGGATCCATCTCAGTCCTACTAGGACAATATAAATAAGCTTTATGAGACATCAAATTGATTTTTTAAAAAATTCAAATACAGAAGAAAAAAATAACTTAAATACAAATGAGAACATGTGTTGGAGACGATTTTTCTTACCATGACCATTCCTCCTGAATTGACCACATTGCCTGCTACAGGAAGGGTTACAGTGACAGTCCCTTGTCCGCTGCTGGTCGTGTTGGTATTGGCTCCGGTCTGAACAATCTGTGCTCCTGCCAAACTGGCTGCTGGGATGGTGATCATGCCTGAAACAGGGACTGTAACTTTAAGAAAATAAAATATAAAACAAACAAAAAACAGGTACACAGAAAGAAGGGAATACAGTTAGTCCCTCTTCTGTCTGGCACACATTCATATACCCTGGAACACAAACAGCACAAGAGGAGGAAAAGCACTCTCCCACTTTTCCTGAGATCTGCTGTAAGTAATCAACAAAATAGCAATAGAATTTCATCAACAGTCTCACAATTTCATCTCTGAATAAAGCTATTACCGAAATAAACACTTAATTTAGGTGGGGATATTCTAACAGTAGTTTCTATAGTTTTCAGTATGCGGCAAGAGAATTTGGAAGTCTCCGCTTATGTTAGTCTAACAGCATGTTCTACATTGCTACTGTAATGAAGTCCTACAAATGGAAACAACTTTGATCAGATAGTGCTAACACTAGAAATCAATAATGAAAGGAGACCCAGAGTACTAATTTTTCCCCTTTCAGTTAAAAATTCTGTCATATAGTTCTAAATTTCAGAGCACCTTTAGTCAAAGGATGACAAAGACAGTCCACAGAAATGACTGGTGCCACTCACCTTGCTGGAGAATGGTTCCATCTGCATTCACTGGCTGGTAGACGATGGTCTGCCCTTCAGCAGTCTGTGCCACTTGCTGCCCCTGCACAGCAATCTGTTGCTGTGTCTGCAGGAAATAAAGCGTGAGATATTTAACAGACTTCATGGACACTAAAAAGAAAATGATACAATCCCCTGTGAAAACACCTTTGATGCTGACTTCCCATTTCTAATAGCAGGAAAGTTTCCCAATCAGTTAGACTCGAGCTACCTGGGTCTGGCCTGCAGTGACGGCAGTCTGGGGCTGCTGGATGATGATCTGCTGGGTCTGGCCCTGCTGTCCCTGCACCTGCACGGCCTGCCCACCCTGGATCTGGATCTGGCCAGGCGGGACCAACTGTATCTGTGAAGAGAACACAAAGAAAACATAATACCTTGTGAACACTGGCCTCCTTCGGTCCTGGAGTTATTCCTCTAAAAGCATAAATTGTTCTAAAAGGAAGACACAGAATGCTCTCTATTGCGCCCTTAGGAGATAAGTTAGTCTATTTATGAAACAACTGAGCAATTTTGACCACTTGAAGGATGACATTAAGGAATCAAAGTTCAGTTTAAAAAAACGAGGGACCCAAATACATTGGTGGTGTTAAGGAATGACAGCTATATACAAACCACAGAGCCAACACCACTGAAATGGAGACTCAACCTTCAAACTTTAATGACCAACTTTAAAAGGTGACTATCAAGATGGCAGACTGGGAGAGGAGGGGCAGGAGAGGGAACCTGGGAACTCTGGTGGAGGTATTGGTGATGGAAACTATGTGAAAAACGTAACTGAATAACCATATCATGCACCAGTGCTTTAATAACATTTTGAAAAACAAAAGATGAATTGTGGTTTTTATTTATTTTTTTTTGGGTTTTGGCCACATCTAGTGGTGTTCAGCGTTATTCCTGGCTCTATGATCTGCTATCCTCCTGGAGGGCTTGGGGGACAATATGGGGTGCTGAGGATAGAACCTGGTCCATGTATGCAAGGCAGGCCTATTCACTACTGTATCTAAAAAATATTTAGATTTTTTTTAAACAAAAAAAAGACATTCAATCACAGAATCATAAATACATACACATGCACACAAAATAATCTTTGAATAGAGAAATACAGACTAAACTAGAAGACTGTTTTAAAGCTGGCTAACAGGAATTCACACCATGTTCTATATGTTTGAAGCTTATACAACGTTGAAAAACAATGTTGAAAAATTCCAGTTTTCCCAGCTCTATGCTAAGCATGTAAAAGTAAAAACTGTAAAAATCTGGAAGCATGCAAACCAGAGATCGTATTAGATACCCCTCTGTAGTAACCCTACACATTCAACACATTAACATTTGTCATATTTGCTTCACTGCTTTAACAATACTTCATCATCTAAAAACACTGGTGCCCCATCTTCCAGAAAATGATTTATATACAATGGTCATAAAATTATATGGCACTGCTTTATGTTTATAAAACTCCTACATGCAAGATACTGTATCTTCTAATGTTTTCAGTCTAAACTGATTTGAACAGTCAACTAAAACATAATTTTAAGTGGTGCAAAATATCATGCAATTTATCAGTCCTTCTAACATTAGATTTTCTCGAATTTTGTTTTAGCAAACACAAGTCACTGGGCATGTCTTATGCAAATGTACGAGTTTTCAAAGAATTTAGAATTCCTTTGTTAAGGAAGCATGTGTGGCAGTCTAAAGGCTTTCCTAGCTACCTTCACCCTATGTAGGTTACAAAAATGTCTTCCATCTTGCTGATTCTGGCTTCCCCCATCCACTCCCTCGGGGAAGGGAACCACCATATTAGGACTTGCTCTGAAGACCACCTGACAAGGAACTGCTCTCAGTTAATAACAAGGACCCAAGGCTTCCCAAACTCCACTAACTGAAACGGATTCCCCTGCATATTCTACGTAACGATGAGCATTTTAGCCATTTCTTTATTCATGTTTCTCCTCTATTTCTGCAAGTCATGATGTACTTTCATGACCTACACACCCACTCGTCCCTCATACTCCCATTTTAAAAAACAATTTGTCAGTTTTTGTCATTTCCATTTGCCTAGTTTCAAGTTGATGATCATTTGCTCTACTATAATTTGCCTTTGAATATTAATTTCTTGATCTCAAATTTAGTTTCGACATCTTTTTTGTTAATAGCTGTACAATGATTTCAAAGTGCTTCACTAGAAATCTTAATTTTTTTTCTATTTAATCACTTGTCTTCCTGTTGCTCATCCATCAATTTGCTCAAGTGGGGGCCAGTAACATCTCCATTCATTGGGAATGAGGTTCATTACTGTTACTGCTTTTGGCATATTGAATACACCACAGGTAGCTTGCCAGGACCTGCCCCTCAAGGTGTTGCAGGTGTCGTTGGAGTGCCTGGCTGCGTCGGCAGGTGGCAGACAAGAGACAGGCTTGTCTACACCCAGGGCTCTGTCCTGTGGGCCCTGGATGGTTGATGGTCTGACACAGAAAAAGACTAGGCCCCCTGGGATGAACCCAGAGCAAGGGAAGAGCCTGGTAAGCTACCTGTGGTGAATTTGATATGCAAAAAACAGTAACAATAATGGACCTCAATCCAAATGAATGGAGACTTTACTGGCGCCTGCTGGAGCAAACTGATGAACAATGGGAAGACAGTGACAAGCTTTCTAGACTCTGGGTTCATCCCAGGGGGCCCAGTCTTTTTCAATGTCAGACCATCCACCATTCAGGGTCCACAGGGCAGAGTCCTGGGGCTGTAGACAAGCCTGTCTCCTGTTTGCCACCTGCCGACGCAACTCAGCACAGCAGCCACACCTGCAACATCTTGAGGGGCAGGCAATTTTCATATATAAATATTTATATGTATATATTTATTTACATACAAATATTTATATGTAACTGCTATTTTAAAGTAATGTGCTTCAAATATGCTCTTCATATATTATTTCTTTGATTGTATCTATTGGTATTTATAACTACCTTTTCTCTGACATCACTTTTAACTTGCTCATCTTGGGTTACTTCATTTCACCATTACAGAAAATCTGAGTTGCAGATTTCTATTAAATAGGCTGTAAAATTGTGTATGCTTTGTAATTTTTCTGCTGAAAATGAATATTTCTACCGAATAATGTGGTAACTGAAAATTGTACCCTTCTCCAGGACATGCTATTGTTAAGATTTTGCTTCTTACAAACCTAAGAAATAAACTCAAGGTGCTCTTCAATTTTTTTTCTAAGCCTTCCCTGGACATGCATCTTCAACTCTTTATTTTTTCCACATATATAGTACTCTTGAACATCACTTTTTTTGTTGTTGCTTTTTGAGTCACACTTGGCAATGCTGGTGGTTACTCCTGGCGGTGCTTGGGGACCAGAGGGGATGCCGGAAATCACACCAGGGGTGACTGTGTGCAAGGCTAACACCCTTCCTGTTGGGGAGCCACTGGGGTCCCCAACAGCATCAGGACAGAAGTTCTCTTCTACCTCCCAGGCCTGCAGGGAATGGATGAAAACTCACGAGTCCAGAGCAGTTCCAAAAGGCTTTTAATAGTAGAACAAGCTCTATCACCGCAATCCAGTATAATGGAAGACCTCTAGCTCAGGTCAGAACTTAGACCATGCACAAGGGCCCAAGTCCCCCACCAAAGTGGATGCAGTACCTCAAGTCAGTTCCCTTACATACACGAAAGTAATCCTAACTTTAGGGAGGTCCTGTCAACAAAGATCAACTGAACAGTTCTACAGAGTAGAAGGGTATAGTAGGGTGGTATAGTAGGTGCCACACCCTACTACAGGTCTGAACTAATGATTATGCCAAGGACTAATCCCTTCACCTGAGATTATCTCTTATGTCAAAACACTAGAGAAAGGAGGCTGGTATAAAGTAATACATCTTAATTCATGGGTTCCATGTAATCTAGATGGTACCCACAAGATCCTTATTTATTATCTGCACCAGGGTGATTCTGGGAATCTTGTTCTCTGTATACTGAAAGGGTCATGCTCGCCTGCTTGAGGGCAAACTAGTATGATCCTTCCTCTAATCTTCCTAGTCTCAACGTAGCTAGGGTGGCAGTCTCCTGGTAAATTCTAACTGTCCCACACTGGGACAAGCTGGTATAAATGAGCTGCACCCAATCTAGATAACATTGAAATTTTAGGACTATAGTAATGTTTCAGAAGTTACTGATTCAGAGTCAAAATGACTCTTGTAACTGCCATACCCTCAGTTAGTGTTTACACAGAAGAGAGATCTCATTAGCATGAACCCTGGCTTAAGAACATGTAAATAGATTGTGAGTAAATAGATTAAACAGCAAAGCTCCCAAGCTAGCTAGGCCTGTCATCCAACACATACCCACTGTACTATCGCTCTGGCCCTAGTTTTTAATGTAAGGTGCCAAAGGGAAAAAAATGGTGGGGAGGCAAAAGAGTGAAGGCTCTGGAACCGGAAGGTAGTTGCTCACGCCAATGGAGACAAATACAGGTATGGCTCTGCTTCCCACACCTGTGATCAGAAGCTACAGTAAGCAATGTCCAACATTTGAGGGCAGGATCCCTCCATTATGCCCATCCCCACTCAGTAAGTCAGTGCAAACTACTCTGTGAACCATGTATGGATGCCCACCACCGGGGATATTTGGGCAGCAAATACTGTGCTAGTAGTTATAACTGAGGGCCAGAAACAGTACAGAAATTAAGGTGATTGTCAATCCTCTGGTTTGGTCCCCAACTAGGCATACTGTTTCCTTGAGCACCACCCAAAAGCGATCCCTGACTAGAGAGACAAGAACAGTTTCTGAGCACTGCCAGGGGTGGCCCAAGCCCATTCTCCAACAAATGAAATTCCTCACACATCCTTTCACTTAACCTGCAATTTCTAAGAACTAGTCAACTCCTGGGGCAGAGCTGCTACTGACTCTCCCTGTGACCAGCTGCTCACGAGGCGCCGGGGGATGGTGGGTTCTGGTCCTGGCCCACCACCCCAGCAGAACGTCGCAACAAGCCAGACGACCCCCACTCCATGAGGGCCTCCATTTTCCACATCCGGACTTCTCTCTCGTCAGACCCCACCCAGCAGACCAGCCTATCAGCGGCTGCGCGGTTCATCAATAAATGCTGGACTTAGAGATGCCTACAAGAGTATGCTACCTGCGGCAGAGCCTGGCAAGCTACCCGTGTTGTATTTGATATATATGCCAAATACCAGTAACAATTATAGACTCATTCCGGAATGGATTGAGGCTCTTTATGTTCCTGGATCAAGCAGATGCCTTGGGCTCTACTAGCATGAGACAGGACATATGGAGATGTTACTGGGGCCTGCTCGAGCAAATCAACGATGAACGGGAAGAAAGTCAACTCTACCCAGCAGACCAGACTTTCACAGCCCGGATCATCCACAGCCACCCTGCAGCAGTTTTTTTTTTTTCAATCCGGCCCAGGTATGCTGAACCAGAGACTCTCAGACATGGGGCAGAGCTGCTACTTGCTCTCCCTGTGGCCTGCTGCTCATGAGGCGCCCGGGAGGCATGGCGGGGTCTAGCCCTGGCCTGCCACCCCACAGAGCCTCACAACAAGCCAGACCACCCTCCCCTACCCCATGGGGCCCGCCATTTTCTACATCCGGACTTCCCTCTCGTCACAACTCCACCCAGCAGACCAGACTATCACAGCCCGGATCGCGCTTTATTTAGAGGTGACTACAACAGTATGCCACCCGCATGGCAAGCCTGGCAAGCGGCTCGTGTATTTGATATGCCAAATACCAGTAACACTTATATTAGGTCATTCCCATGACCGAATATAATGGTTTGAGGCTCTTTATGTTCCTGGAGCAAGCAGATGCCTTTGGGTTCTACTAGCGTGAGACAGGACATATGGAGATGTTACTGGTGCCCGCTCTAGCAAATAGATGATCAACGGGAAGATAGTGATAGTGAGAGTCAATGACAAGATTGACTGCAGCTGAACCAGAGGTTCTGCTAGTGCACCCTTATCCTATTCTATTCCCAGAATCCACTGCCTAGGTTTGAACTGCCTTTATCAAACACCTAATAACCAGTTGCAACTAACATGTTTATACATGAATAAAAAATTCTTATCCAAATTTATTTCCTGAGTTCAGCTAGTTAATGCACATTAGGGTTTCCTCTTCCATCTTTTCAGGTTCTTTACCCATTTTTCTAGTTGATTATTTTCATAGCAACATACATATCTTTATGTATTCTGGATCTATTTTGTTTAATGTAAAAAAAATATTTCCCCCTGGGGCTGGAGTTCTAGTACAGTGGGTAGAATACTTGCCTTGCATGAGGCCAACCTGGGTTTAACACCTGGAGCCCCATGATTCCCTGAGCACAAAGCCAAGAGTAAAAGTTGAGCATCACTAGGTATGGCCCAACTGCCTCCCCGCAACCTTTCAAGCCCACATACCTTGCCTTTAACCTTCTCCCTGGACCAGCTTGCACTGCCCGTACTATAGAGGAAACCCTCCCTAAATGCCAAGTGTCTGTAGACCCAGAATGGGGCGTGTATCCTGTGGCCAGGTTCTGCTGGACTCCAGTCCACCCAGGGAACCCAAGCCACATAAGGCAGCAGTCCTGGGTCTAGTCCCGGCCAGAGCCACGGCAACCATCACTATTGAGGCAGACCCGGGAAGTGAAACAGCAGCTTGCTACCTACCTGATCTCCCAAAATCACCTGCTGTGCCTCTGGCAAGACTAACAACCGAGGACCAAGCTTTCCTGAGAAAGTAAACCGCCAAGTTAGGGATGCAGGAGTCAAGGCCACAAAATGCCTCTGGCTCAGCCATATAACCTCATGTATGCGGGCCATGCTTGAAACTCATAAATTAATCTCTAAGATCAGAAGTCACAGCTAAGCAGCTCTTTGACCCACCACGACGTGGAGACTTGTAAATAAATCTCGAGAGGAGAGATCAACGTGATACTGTGTTGGACTACGGTCCTAAGTATTTTAGGTTCAGCATTGGACTTTGTCCTTCTCCCTCTGCAGGAGGCTTGTTATTTGTAATGCACCCATTCTAGTGATACTGGGGGTGCACCCCCACTTTTTGTTCAGACCTCTGCCTCCTACTCAGCGGATGCCAGTCTCCTAAGCAGGTGCGGTGACTCGCTGAGCTGGCTTAGGTTTTGCACTGTAAGCCAAATGATGATTTTCTCTTTGCTGGATTCCCCCCGCAGACTCACTCTTATGTTACATCAATGTCCTTTTAGTATAAACACAGGAAGACAGTTAAGGCTATGCATTTGTAATATAGGAGTTAATTAACTCTGAAATATTACTCCTGGGCATCCGTCATATTTCCTAACTTAAACCTCAGTTGCCCTTCGTTTCTAGCTCCTATATGCCAAAAGAAGGATCCTGTCATGGCACTTGGATGGATCCAGGGCAAGCAGTAAGTTACTCTGCCTCAATATGGGACAGGCTAGCGTAAGAAGTTAAGAGCATGAGCAAGGAACAAAATGCTGTCATGACCCAAAGATAAGCAACTGATTTAGGACCTTGTTGGGGTTAGGAAAAAACTAACCTGGCCTGAGGACTGTCGTCTGGAATATGTAGCAAGATGTCACCAGGAAGCCACCCTTTGCCATGAGTCCACAGAGACCATTTTAAGCTTAATCCAGAATTAGATAAATGTCTATATCTCTTATTGTGTTTATACAAAATGACTAGAAATAGTATTAAGAAGTAAATGTAATATGATTATCAGCAAAGAAAAGGTGAAAACAACACATCCTTGGCTGGAATTCTGTCTTTGTCCTGGGCGGGGAGTCCCCCTGGGGAGGTTCCCCTAGGAAGAAAGGGGCTTTCACATCTGCTCATTGTCTTAGGATCAAAGTTGTATCACCTGGTAACTCCTGACCCTACAACTAGCAGACTGAATTAAACTACCAAGAAGTCTGTGGTCCGTCCGTTCGTCCACTGGTTGGAGGGACTTCAGTCATCGGCCCTGAAAGTGCTAGGGGACCCTGTGAACCCAACAATGCAGATGCTCCCAAACCCCACAC
The DNA here is from genome assembly GCA_021461705.1 of Cryptotis parvus. Lineage (NCBI taxonomy): Eukaryota > Metazoa > Chordata > Mammalia > Eulipotyphla > Soricidae > Cryptotis > Cryptotis parvus. Next base: position 72,983 of record JAJIBD010022670.1, on the reverse strand, counting down.
CAAGGCATAATCATCCCCAAACAGTCAGAACGGTCAAAAAACCCCCCACACTCCACAATCACTGCTATACTCCTGGCGAGACTCCACTGCTTGCAATGAGCCTCATCCAGTCAGTAATCTGCTAAAAAATTTCAGGTATGTGGGATTTGTAACTGGAAATCTTTGGACGGGATGCTAATCACCTGGTTCTGATTATGGGATGCTGGGAATAGATCCCCAATCGATCATGTGCAAGGAAAACAACCTACCCGCTGTACTATCACTCCAGCCCCTTGTACTCAATTTTCTACCTTTGTAGTACCAGTAATAGAAGACAGAACTGTACAGAAATTGGACATCTTTAGTAAGAACAGGGATACTAAGCACAATTCTGATATATAAATGAGAGATAAGGATCTAGTTCACAAAAATAATTTATTAGTGTTTCCTTTGCTGACACATTTAGGACCTTAGAGAAGAATATAGTTTGTTTTAGTGATTGTAGGTTGGATCACAAATGTTAACCTTTATATTTTTACCACGTAATTTAAATTGTGAGCTATCTTGCAAGTGTAGAACAAGAAAACATTTCAGTCAAAATCCACTATATGCCTCTAAAGCTATTAATTCCTGAGTGCTGAGCCAGGAATCATCCTTAAGCATTACTGGGTATGACCCAAAAATTAAAGACTAAAAAAAAAACAAACAAAACAAAACAAAACAAAACAAAAAAAAACAGTACAAGTACACAGTAGAAAGCAAAGAAATCTAGCATCAACTATAACAAACTATTCTTTAAAAACAGCAATTCTGATATTCTATGCAACTGTTTTTAGACCACTAACCTGCTGTAAACCCTGTGACCCAGAGACGGGCACTTGCATGATGGTTTGACCTTGTCCGCCGGGAACAGCCTGGACCATGATGGGCTGGCCAGTTGATGTGATTAACTGGCCTCCACTGACCTGTACCATTAATGGCTGACCCTGGACCTAAAATAAAACAAAACAATGAAATAACCAACACACAAAATGCTCTTAACCAAAAGACAATCACTGGAATATTCTGCCGCTTTCCTGGAGGAGAAAAGGTAAGAGACTCTGAAAGGAAGTCTCAAAGTTCTCACGCTTCAATCGATCTCTTCAAAATCCAAATTTTCAATTAAATGCCAAGTTGAATCTTTTAAGATCGATGCGATGTTTGGGAAGTAGCAATACACACAAGCATTTTCACAGGCTAAATTCATGACAGCATTTAATCAAAGCGCCAAAAGCAATTTGCCTTTTCAGATCAATAACCAGGTCTGAGTTAGGGCTGTACTGAAGGCAAATGGAAGGGTAGCTTACAATGGTGATGGCGGTCTGAGAACAAATTCTAAATAAATATCCTAGAGGGAATAAATCAAACCACACACAATGACTCCAGAAGTGGGGAGCAAGCAGCTATGAACGATCTTATAAAGACACTTTCTCCTTTTAGTTTCTCAAGCACAAATAAAATTGCACACTGTACTAGAATTCTAAGTTAATTCTTAAAGAGCCGACTAGTTAAAAAAAAAAAAAGCAACCTCACTGAAGTATTTTCTAGTCAGTTTGCCATCTGTGGTGGAATTCCTTGCTCCGTCCTCTGGAAGAGCTATACAGTATTTTCTATTTCAACAGACGCAATGACCAATACAAGAATCATGCAGAACCCTTACGAGGAAACTCCCAACTGTCAACCGCCTATACTCTAGAACCACGGACTAGCAAGCACTCTGTAGCACTGCATCTTCCAATATAAAAATACCTACTTAATGAGAAGCAAAAAACAAGCTACTTTAGAAACGAAAAAATTTTCAAAAGTCCAAAACTTTCATTTTTAGATTGAGAATTTTTAACAGAAAGAAGCATTTTTATGATTCTTCGTATTCCATACCAGAAAAAATTTTCTTCAAATAGTAGTAACTGAGATAAGCTGTCCTAATAAGTAGACTAGACACTAAGGGGTCCATCCCCACACCGCCACCACCATGACTACTGGATTTTCCTGAAGATTTTGTGAATCTTCAGGAAGAACTAAATCCTTTAAGGAATTGCAGAATATAATGAGTGTCTCCTTTCCTTACTTCCCCATCCCATATCAAATTCCCTTTTTATATATGCCAAGGCATTTATAAGGAAAGTTTTCAGAGCGTGTATCTGAAAGATTTATTTTAAACTCAAAATAATGAGAAACCTATGGGCAAGGTTTCCATAAAAGTGCTTCCCTTCTTTCAAATAAAATAAGGAGCCCAGAATGTTTACATTATGAATGATAACAAGAAAACATGCATCAGACAAGAAGCCATACAGTGAAGAGCATGTTACATTTCCATTACACAAGGGATTAATTAGAATACTGTTAAAACATATCAGTAACATGAAGCAAGCACGAGAAACATGAGTAAGGTCTGCTATGTAGTTTAGGAGTACCTACAATCTCAGTTCATTCAGCCTAACTTATGTTTGGAACTGGCTGTGTTCCATCATCACACACTGCAGGTGAGAGATGGGGCGCTAGAGAATGGCAAAAGGAGGACAATAAAGCGTCAGTAACAGCAGGATGCTCAGGCGCACCAGCTAGCAAGTCAGATGCCAGTTCCACAGTCTGGACCCTACTGAGAATCACATTCACTCAATGGAGGAAAAGTAGTAGGGTACCCAAAGCTTGTCTGTTGCTTTTTAAAAAAACTTACATTTAATCTATAGACATGGAAGACTGAACGCTCCTACTCCTATTTACATAGAAGCTGGCTACCATATAATCCCAATTTAGCACATTTAACTTGGCTATACACCATGTTAGGAAACTGCATCGGTCAAATAAAAATTCTAACAGTAGCTATAATACATATGGCTAAAAGATATAGGATAATCTTTGCAGATCTAACAGACAGTTCAGTATTTCTTTAAAGTATTTGCAGAGACTAACAAAATTCAGAGATTAGATAAATCTTACCAAGTTCAATAGATGTTTTGCAGCTCAACTGTCCCATTAATAAAAAGGGCAGCACAATATAGCCTAGTGAGCATGTACTTTCTTCTTTACTAACACAAACTTAAGAAATGTTACTATGAAATCTGACTAGACAGTTTGAGCTCTAAGTAGGTTTAAATTGTACTTGCAAGAATTTGTTCTTGTCATTTTTATTCCTTTCCCAAAGAAACTTACTAGCCAAATGGAGTTTTCAGAAAATTGGTGCCTGGGTGATTTGACATAAAACATTAAGAAACTGGCATCTTACAAACCTCGGAGGAAAGTTAGAACATCAAAGACAGGCAACTGACTCCCCCCATTCCTCTTCAGGACCCTATCACAAACAGCACCAGACACGAGGAGAGGAAAAGTTCATGCAGTGCTTACAGAGAATCAGAGAGGACACCACTACCTGGAGGGTCTGGACTTGCTGGCCTGAGGCCGATGCCACCTGGGCCTCAGTCTGCAACTGGACAGCAGTGACACCACCCTGCTGCTAGAACAGGAACAGGAAGAGCTTGAAATGCGTCAGGAAGGAAACGCTTATATAGTTCAAGACAAGAGATCACCTTACCTCTTATGGAAGGAGTCTTCTTTCAGTAGTCCTAACTACACAGAACACCTACGCTGAAGCTGGATTAAAGATATGAGCCCTTTGCCCCCACAGTTTCTCCCCAGAAAAACTCAACACATACTTCCCTATTCTAAAAAACATAAAAGCAGGGGCTGGAGTGATAGTACATGGGGAGGGCATTTGCCTTGCACGCGGCCAATCCAGGTTTGATCCCTGGCATCCCATTTGGCCCCGGGCACTGCCAGGACCAACTCCTGAGTGCAGGACCAGGAGTAACCCTTAAGCCTCACTGGGTGTGACCCCAAAAGCCAAAAAAAACAAAAAACATAAAAGCTGTCATCATAAATACAAATTTTATTTTTGGGTCCTTTCCTCCTGAAAAAGGCTCTGCTTAATTATTTTAGTATTCAAAAATTCTCAAATGAATGCACAAGAACAGTTGCCATTTTAATGGCCTTGAAAAAAAAATGAAGAATTTCTGATACATAAATGGAATTACCAAAAAGGAAAAAGAAAAATCACCAAAAGCCCAAATAATCTTTAGTAGAAATTAAGTTCCTATGTGCCCAAATTAATATTATTTCTACTTATGTGGGCTACCTTAGAAATAGTTTTCAGTGACTTAACCTAATTTCCTTTTCTTCTCTTTTTAATGGACCTTCCAACAATGCTCAGGCAGCCTGGTATCCCATTGGCAATTCAGCTCAAGGGTCAATGTGTGCAACGCTGCTCAGGCCCGACAGTGCCAGGGATGCCCGGGGCTACCCCAACTGTGCTAGAGGCCTCCATATTTACAGCCACAGGTGCAAGGAATTGCAACTTGGCCGGACACATGTCAGGAATAGCATATTCTAAATGCTGTCTGTATAAATTCTTGGCTCCTCAATTTTATTTTTATACCTTCTGATAATAAGTTCTAATAGAACAAGAATTCAACCACCAGGGCACTTGTGTGAACAGAAAGCCTTTTGTGAAACTACCTTCCTAACAAATACTAAAGGAAGCCACCCAAGTCACAGCAACTGTGTGGAGAGAAAAGCCAGCAAAGGAGCTTCAAACACTAACTCCTTCCTTTGCTCATAGACAGAGCTACCACCCATCAAAACTTCTTTTGCCCTGCCTACAACTACTTGCCCATGTTATCTCAGTTCTATTTTAGAAAAATATTCCTTATCTCGACATTAACATGAAACAGCTGCATAATAAATTTCTTCTAGGGAGGAAAAAAGTGTTCCAAAAACAAAGAATCAAATAATGTACTCTGTATAAATTCAAGAAAGCAACTAATCTTAGCAGGGAAGATTAGTTGCTAAACCAGCAGCAGGGAATTCTTTTCAGGCAAGTGCTTACCCTGAGAGTGGCTGCCTAAATATTATTATAACTACAACTTCCAGAATATGCACTGTGGTGGATATTAAAAAAATGGCCGGAGCGATAGCCCAGCGAGTAGGGTGTTTGCCTTACAAGAGGCCGGCCTGTGGGCCTGGGTTCGATCCCGGCATCCCATATGGTGCCCTGAGCACCGCCAGGAGTAATTCCTGAGTGCAGAGCCAGGAGCAACCCATGAGCATTGCTGGGTGTGACAAAAGAAAAACAAAACCGAAAGAAATTGACTACTGTAGTTTAGTTTGTCCATTGTGGCCAAAGCCTTACTAGATAAAAATCTAGTTTAAGTAGCCTAGAAGGAGAAATCAATCTGGAAAACAAACCCCCAATTTCCACCAGTAAAGACTTGGGTGTTGAAAAAGTAAATATAAAGGCTTTTGTATTTCCACATTTAGTAAGATTAAAGAAATTACAATTAAACCAATCTCCATGAAAAGCAGATTGATTCCAGAGGGTTATGGATTAAGACTCAAAAGAAGAAACAAATCCAAATTTCAAACTGATGACAGAACAGCACAGGTCTCTAGCTAGGCCCATTATCGAGAGCCGGCAGTATCAGTAAGTCCGTAATGGGGTAGTGCTATTATCAGCTCCACTGTTAATATTAGAAGTTTGTCTTCCTTACCTGCTGCTGAATCTGTCCAGCCTGTACAACAATCTGCTCGGTTGAACTATTGCTGTTTGTTGTATACTGCTCCATAGTCCCTCCGATTTAGAATCCCGTTCACAGAAAGTTTCTTCTGGGGAGCCTAGAAGACTACAAGACACACTCCAATTAGAAGAGTCATCTCAAATCGTGATCAATCTTTGCTTGAGCTCATTCACCTTCCACCCATTCCTGGTTATTTGAAGATGTCATATTCCCAAACCCTAGAAATTCTCCAGCATCTTTTTTAAAGAGTAGACTTTTGCTTTAACGTTTCATCAAATACTACTGTCTTGGATCCAGACTTGGTGATAAATGCTTTGCAGGTATGAAGCTCAGGTTTGATCTCTAGGGCCAAGGAGCAATGAAAATAGGAAACTGATGTTTGAATAAAGATTTGATTAAAAAATTTAAAATTAAGAGCTGGAGCTCCATACAGTGGGTAAGATAAGGTGCTTGCCTTGCATAGGGCTGACTTCGATTCAATTCCCAACATCTTATGTGGTCCCTGAGCTGGCAGGAATAAGCCCCAAGCATAGGCAGGTACGACCCCCCCAGCCGCACTTACATAAATTATCAAGTTAGTTCACTTTGAAATGATAGGTTATGTAGGTGTGTATAAAGGTAGTTAAACTGCTTCTCCCTCAATTTCCCTCTAGCTCTTCATAAATTCCAAACATCTGAATAATAAAGTTATATAAACTGAGCCGCAAATTAGCATGAAAGAAAGGCACTGCTCTGGTGGATATGATGAATCTCTGTGTTTTAATACTGTAAGAATAAAAACTTAAGTATAAATTTTGGAAGAAAGCACACTGGCGTCTATTACTTTGAAAGTATATAGATTACTGGATTACTGTGGGGTTGCAGTATTTGCAAAGGCAAATATGGCACTATGTTAATATAAACACAAGACAGTCTTTCCCAAAGTGGGCACACATTCCCATGCCCGAAAGACTCTGGAACTTTTTATTTTGCTTTCGAGTCACACCCAGCAATGCTCAGGGGACCCTATGGGATGCTGGGGATTGAACCCATGTCAGCAGCAGGCAAGGCAAATGCCCTACCTGCTGGACTATTTCTCTGGCCCTGACTCTGGGATTTTTAAAGGGATGGTAGTAAGCAAGGGTGTAATTGAGGGTCACTGATTTTTCTTTTTCTGAAAAGTGAGTAAGCTAAATAAAGCCTGGAAATATTTATCTTAGCTACTATAAAATTTGTTAAACTTAAAACTTAACTGTGTATCTGGAAATGTTTATACTAAAATGTTGGGGGATTTAATTACCAAGTTTATCAACCCTAATACTCAAAACCGAAATGATTGGTAGTACAGGTATAAGAGTTTAAGAGCCAAAAATAAACGACCGAGTGACTATCCCACCCAGGAAAGCACTAACAGCTTGGGGGCATACGGTTCTCCAATTCACTACTCCTGAGCCAATGGAAGGCTCATTGAACAACATCTGGTAAAAATTTCAGTTTACTTTTAATGAGCTAACAGTAAACAGCCCAGCAGAACAGGCAAATATTTTATTTCTCACTGTATATTGACAAAACAGATTTGTTTTCATATCAGTCTTTTCTGAATTGATTGACTAAAGCAGAATCCTGAAAGATTTTGAGTATAGACAGAAAATCTCTTGGAAACTCCAAGTTAGTTTGTCAGAAAGTAAATTTAACTCATCTCTAACTGCAATGTAACGTAATACATTTGTTAATAAACTTCAAAGAATTAAGAGTGATAAGAGAATGCTTTTCATACAAATTTCTGGAAAGACAGTTAGCTCTTAGAAAGGAAGAGCAGATTAGTGGTTCCCTAAGACTGGAGAATAGTGCTAAAAGGGGAGGGTGACTGGGAGAGAACAGAGAAACTTTCTGGGGCAATAAAAATACTTGCACCTGTATTGTAGTGATGGTTGCATGGATGTACAGGTTTACCAAAACTGATCAATATAAACACCAAGGCAACACTTTACTGTGTCTAAACGCATTAAAATTAATTAAAAAATAAGGCTAATGAAGGAATTAAACTCAATCTCAACACCCCCTGCCCACTTCAGTTCTCCTTTAAGAAACTTTTATCCTTTATTACTAATTTTCAGAAACTTACATCTTGCTGAAAAGTACAGGAAAAATATATATGTACACCCTCACAGATGTTCCTATTTTATCCTAGTAATACAAATACAAGAAGTTAAAAACACTTAAGCCCAAATTCTTTGAAAATTAAAATACCAAAGCAGCCTCAAATTAAAGAGCAGAGGACAGGACTCAAACAGAATGAAGCCACAAATGGTGAGTGCCCTATGGAACTGGCTTCAGGGAAGTTCCTAAGAATTTCGGAACCAAAATTCTGATAAAATTAAGTGAGACAGATTTTGACTGCCTAGCTCTTGATCTGAACTAAAAGTTTTGACTTTCTTTTTTTCCTCCCCTTAGAGAGAAAATGGGCTTATCTGTAGTTCTCTCCTTCCCCACTTCACACAGAACCTGAAATCAATTCATTACCAGGATATGTACACCATTAAAAGCCAAAACTGGGGCGGAGCGATAGCCCAGCGTTTGCCTTACACGCAGTTGGCCCATGCCGGCCGGGTTTGATCCCCGGCACCCCATATGGTCCCCCGAGCACCGCCAGGAGTAATTCCTGAGTGCAGAGCCAGGAGAAATCCCTGAGCACTGCTGGGTGTGACCAAAAAGAAAAAACCCCCAAAACTTCCAGGAAATTACAGGTATGTGAAAAGCCCAACAAATTGCACTATTTCTATTCACTATAGCTAGAATCTGGAAACAACCTAAGTGCCGAGAACAGAGGACTGGCTAAAGAAATTGTGGTTCATCTACACTATGGAATACTATGCAGCTGTCAGAAAAGTCGAAATTATGAAATTTACCTGCAAATGGATGGACATGGAGACTATCATGCTGAGCGAAATTAGTCAGAAGGAAAAGGACAGATATAGAATGACTGCATTCATTAACAGGATATAAACTGTTTTATTAAATGTGGGAAATGGCAGATTAAAACTCACCATCGAATATACACAAAGAGACTTAAGTGATAAACTATCTGCAGGGCTAGCCACAATGTGTAAAATAAGAGGGAGAGAGATGCAGAGACAGAGAGAGAGAAAGAGAGGAAACGGGGGTACCTGCTATTCAGGCAGCCTGGGGGTGGGGGGGGGGTGGGGGTACATTGGTGGTGGAAATGGGGCACTGGTGGAGGGATGGGTGCGACTTATTACCAAGAACCAATTATGAACACCTTTGTAATTGTATGTCTCACGGTGGTATAATAAAAAATTAAAAAACAAAAACAAATCACGCTATTTGACATCACTACCTGGTAGACCTTTTCTGGTCAGGCTCACAGTCATACTAGAAAAGTAAAAATCTCTTTCTATCCAGTCGCCCATGGCCCACTTACGTTAAACCAAAATGTGAGGACTCAGGGCAGATAGGGGTGGTACTCTTGCTGTCCAGGTTTTCAGCGCCCATCTCCCCCAGGTGGAGCATCGGGTAGCGACCGCAGGGACCGCAGAAAAACAAAACACCCACAAACAACCACCATAAGGTCGGGCCTTTAAGGCTTAGAATTTTTTTTCTCTGTGCATAGGGGTTGTGGGTTGAGGGAGCCTTCGCTAGAGAAAGGAAGGGCGTGAAAACGTTGCGGTGCTACTGACGCGTGGGGGGCGGTGGCTCGCGGGAAACCGCTTGGCGCGCTAAAGACCATCGGGTTAGAAAAAATCTGCGAACTTTTACAAAGAGGTCTGTGGAGTCTGGGGGCTTCAAACTGGCAATACACGTTTTTAAATCGCAATTCAAACGCCTATATGGAAGCAATATGGATTTTTAAACAGATACTACCTCAGCTAATTAATGTACATAATGTAAGTCAACATTAAGGAAAATAAACTCATTTAAGACCTATTCTACAGGCAGAGGACAGTTGGGACTTTACAGGAGTAAAAACTTTGACGTCCTCCCTTTCTCCAACCAGCCACTCACAAGTCTGGGTTGCTCTTATCTGTGGCTCCACAGTGATGCGACCCGAGGCTCATCTCGATAAGCTTAAAACACTTGGGCTAGGGCCTGAGCGATAGCCCAGTGGGTAGGGCGTTTGCCTTGCACGCGGCCGGCCCATGCAGGCCCGGGTTCGATCCCCGAGCATCCCATATGGTCCCCCGAGCACCGCCAGGAGTTATTCCTGAGTGCAGAGCCAGGAGTTACTCGTGCACCCCTGAGCATTGTCGGGTGTGACCCAAAAAAGCAAAAAAACAAAAGAAAAAAAAAACGCTTGGGCTTTGCAGCCTAAGGCTCACTCCCGCTGTGCTAAGCACCCTAGCAAAAACAGCATGGCCATGACTTTACACGTGCTTTTCACCAGTCCCAGGGGATGTCGGGCTGCCGCTAGCCTGTACCAAGTACGCTTCACAGAACTAGGCTGGGACTGCGGGCCTCACCCCTCAGTCTCTTTTCCCCGGTCCAGCTCCACGTGGCCGGGAGTTTAAAGGGACCTACCCACTGCCCCAAGCACAAAGATGCACGCCTGTCTCCTTAGCTGCCAACGGGCATTTCCTGTTCCGGACAACAAAACACCCCCACAATGCTGTGACGTTTCCGTAAACATTCGCTGAGAAACTGTTTGGATGGGCATGGGAAGTAGCGTGGACGGCGCGCTCCGGGCAGAAGGCCGGACCCGCACATCCCGCGCGGCGGGCGGGCCGAGGGCTTGGGGGGACCGCGGCTTCCGGCGGCCACGGAGGGCCTGGTTATCCGCCGCGTGGGCTCGCAGAGGCGGCCAGCAGGAAGGCGGGGAGGAAATGACGAGCCTGAAGGGGGTGGTAACGGCAGGGCAGCGCCGGACACCAACGACAGCCCCAGCTGGGGCATGCGGCGCGGACTCGCGCGGTGCTAAAGAGAGCTGCAACCTCTGCCCCACCCCCTCCGAGCTGGGGCTGCCCCTTCTGTCGCCCGCACTCCGGGCCCGGGGCTGCCAAGTACTCCGGGCCGGGGCTGTCCCCTATGCTCCAGTACTCCGGGCCGGGGCTGCCCCTCTCCCCCACTCTTCGAGCTGGGGTCTGCCCTGTCTCCCTCCGCACTCCGGGCTGGGGGCTGCCCCGTCTCCCCCTCCGCACTCCGGGCCGCCGCGGCGCAGGTCTTGCCCCCCCGACCCTCCTCCCGACACACTCCGGGTCCACGGCTGGAGGGCGCAGGCGGGCGCCATGGCGTAACGTGCCCCGTCCGAGGACCCTGGCCCGAGAGCACCCGGCGGAAAATCGAGAGCCGGAACGAGGCGGCAGAAAGTGCGGGTGCTCAGGCGCGTTTAATACCTGAAGGCAGAGGCACTCGCAGCAGCCAAGCCCACCACCTCCCGCCCCGGGGCCCGAGAAGCCGGAATGCTGCGGCAGCCCCAGCGGGTCACTGCCCCGGGGAGCCCGGACCCCGAGCAGCCCGCTCCCGGGAGCGCCATTCCCACGCGGGCGGCCCCCTGCAGGCCTCGTCCGGGAGTGCTCCCGGGGCGCTCGCAGGCTCCAGGCCCGGGCCGCCGAGCACCCGGCTCGGCTAGGACCAGCTCGACTCCCAGGGCTCGACAGGCTCCTGGGCCTCCTCCTGAGTGGTCAGCGGGACCCGCCAATCGGGGCGCTGGGGCCGGCGCTGGGCCGCTGGATATTGGCTCCTCACACTCACCGTGCCGCGCTCCCCCGGTTCGCTGCCCGCGCTGATTGGCTCCAGTACCGGACCTCGAAACCCAATCAGAGGCTCCAGCCGCCGCTGCCGCCGCCACTGCCGCTGCCTAGCAAAATGGCGAACTCGAACAAAGGGGAATCGGGCCTCCCTCCAACCGCCTCCCGCGCAGGCGCCCGCGAGACCACGCCCCCCTGGGCGGCCCCGCCCCCCACGCGGAGGAGCATCGCGCAGGCGTCCTCCAGGCCACGCCCACGTCCCCGATTTGGCACCACCCAGCGAAAGGAATACGCAGGCGCTTTCCGGGCGCGCCAGCTCCTTCAACTCCCGCCAAAACATACTACTACGCAGGCGCTGACTCATCAGTTTTGCCCCCTTCCCCGGCATCCCCATCTTTGCGTCCACGCGAGACACACCCCTGGCGTTAATGCGCAAGCGCCGTTCTTCCCCTCACGCTGTCGGCTCTCCAGTTACGCATGCCCCGCCAGGCGGCGGGAGACCGCACGAGTTACCGCCGGAAGTTCGGCGGCCGTTACCAGAGAGCGCGGGCTCGCCTGTCAGCTAGAGGGGCTCGTTTCCGCCCATTCCTGGTGGCGGCGGCCATGTTAGTGCCAGCGATTAAAGACGCCTGGCCCCGCTCCGCGTCTGCGCCCCCCCCCACTAGTGAGCCCGTTCTTGTGGGCGTGACCTCCTAACGGTCAACGCCTTTTCTTGTAACGCGTGTCCTACTACTTTGGACCCGGGGGCATACTACGCCCTCGCTGGCCCGCCCCGAGGGTGGGAGGCCGAGTGGGAAACATCTGTGGAATTTCTCCCGCCCCTCATCCGGCCGTCGGCTCGGCGCAACGTGTCCGGGCCGTAACCGAGCGGCGCCGCGGCTCATCCCTGCTCAGGCGCGCTAGGGAGGCGCGAGCCGCCTCAGCCCGCCCGTTCCGCGCGTCTCGGCGAGGGCGGAGCGGGGCGCCCGGGGGCGCGCCAAGTGCGGGCTGACGCGACGGGCAGCCGCTTCCGCCCAACCCCGGCGGTCCTCCCGCCCCAACCGGCTCGCTGTGGGCGCTGAGGCGCAGCGCGGTGTCAGGGCAGTGCGAACGCGACATATTCAGGCCGCCTAGGCAGTTGTAAGCAGTTGTGCTCCTTTTCTCTCAGCTGACGAGACAGTCTGGAGGGAGCGACTCCGCGTCATGGCCGGAAGCCCTAAGGAAGCGCCGGGAAGCAGAGTGCGTAACTAACTGGCTGATCGTTGGATAAAATCAGCCGGTCGAAAGCATAAACGCCCTTTAGTAATCCTCTTCCTAGTTGATTTACGTTTCGGACAGAGATCACTACTTTCACACATGTTTTGACTGGTTTTTAATTTCCTGACTTTAAGGAGGCTCATTGGGGAGGAGTCATAACGAGAGACGTAGTGAAGGGCAACGAAGAGAGTTATTTTTCTGTGATTAATGACATTTTCTCTCGCTTTTGCACGTTTTAGATAACTTATGTGAAAGGAGATCTTTTTGCATGCCCCCAAAACAGACTCTTTAGCCCACTGTATCAGTGAGGATTGTCGTATGGGAGCTGGAATTGCTGTTCTCTTCAAGAAGAAATTTGGAGGGCTGCAGGATCTGTTAAGTCAACGTGAGTTTAATCGCCTTCCCCGGCTAAAGCATCTTTTGACATCCTGGTATACTTAGTAAAACGAGATGTATGTGCAAAGGAGGGATTTCTAACCGCCTCCTGGCTTTAGTCTTTCCTTTAAGGACAAAGGTCTTTAGTGTGGGTTCTCAATACATCAAACACTTCGTGTATTAAAAAGATAATCCAGACATTACAAAAAGTAAAAAGAATTCTCTAATGTCTTTGTCATAAAACTTTGTTGGTAATGTGACATCATGTCTTTGAAACCTTGAATAATTGAAAAACAGCAAAGTGTACAGCAGTGTGTCTCTGGCATTCATGATCTGTTTCTGTTCTTAATGCAGTCTAGAAACTTATTTGCTCATCTGCCCTGTTATTTTCTACTAAGGATGTGCATTAGAATCACGTGGGACCTTCTCAAACAGTTCCTCACACCACAGCCCAGACCTTACTGAATAAGTCTCCACTGGAGATTCTGATACTAATCATGCGAAACAAATCATTTAACTGCTTTGTAATTTGTGGGTTTTTAAAAAATAGCACCTTAATTGAAAACTAATAATTAGAAAGCTTTTTAAAAAATATCTATATTCTACATAAGGTTTAACAGATGGACTCTTGGTTTGTAGCATATTTAGCAAATAAATGCAATGGGTTTTTTTTGTTTGTTTATTTTGGGGCCACACCCACAGATGCCCAGTGGTTATTCTCTTGGCTCTGCACTCAGGAATTACTCATGGTAGTGCTTGGGGAACAATATGAGAAGCCAGGGATTGAACCTGGGTCAGCTGTATGCAAGACAATTGCCCTACCACGTATACTACCTCTGGCCCTCAATGCAAGCTTTTTTTTAAAGTGAGTAAGAGTGTATAAAAGTGGATACAGTATGAGAGATAGGATATGAGGGAAACATGATTGTAAAAACATGATTTAAAATGCTTCAAGTTGGGACAGAAAACACAAGGGTTTATTTATTTTCATTGCATTTGAGTTGGATTTACTTGAGCCGGAGGACCCCTAGCACTAGCACATTGTACCACCAAGCCCTACCAGGAGTGACTCATGAGCAAGCCCAAAGAAGGAAAAGACCAAAAACCCCTTTTTTTCCTGGGAGGGGGTTACTGCCACCACCTAGTTGTGCTCAGGTTTTGCTTTGGCAGAGACAGGATGACATAGTTTTGGTGGGGGGTTTTTTGAGTTTTTGGGTTTTGGGCTACACCCAGCAGTAGGTGCGTACCATCTGTGGTGCTAGGAACTGAACCCAGGTCAACCTGTGTGCAAGGCAAGTACCCTACCTGCTGTACTCTGATCCTAAACTTGATTTTTTTTTTGGGGGCACACCCTATTATTCTCAGGGCTTATTCTGGGCTCAGGGATCACTCTTGGTGTCAGAACTCATGAGGACTGGGGATCAAACCCTGCTGGCTGCGTGCAAGGCAGGTGTCTTCTCCACTTTACTATCTCTTCGGCTCCAGACATACAGTTTTTAAGAAGGTAGAGAAGATTCCAAGTGTTCATAAGAAACAAGTTTCTTCAGAGTTGAAAATTATTTCTACTTCTTAGGCAAACGAATGTGTATAAAATTATTTTAAAATTCTAAGAATGGAGATGAGTATTTTTGTTTTCTTTTTCCTTTACTACTTAATAACTTCTTACTAGAAAAGAAATCTGGAGAAGTGGCTGTTCTGAAGAGAGATGAGAGATACATATACTACTTGGTAAGACTGACTGATTTTTTTTCAATACGTTTTGTGGATTGGTGAACAGGCTGCAGTGCATTTGTATTTATTGTGGATGGAAGAGGTGACTCCTACCAGAAGGAGTAGGGTTCCTTTACCAGGATGATATGTTATGTGATGGAGAGGAGAGGCCAGAGGTAGCCTCCGAGAAAGCTGTCTGTAGCCTCCTTCTCTACCCATCTGGGTCACCTGGGGAAGTCTGGAGAAATCTAGAACTGGTGAGAGTCCACTAGGAACATGTGTGCTGTACAGACCTTATCTCATACCATATCCATGCGGATTGCACCTAGATTCCATTTGTTCTGCCTCAAGTGGAAAATGACGGGGCCGGAGCGATAGCACAGTGGGTAGGGGGTTTGCCTTGCATGCCGACCTGTGTTCATATCCCATATGGTCTCCCGAGCACAGCCAGGAGTAAACCCTGAGCATTGCCGAGTGTGACCCAAAAAGCCAAAAAAAAAAAAAGATTCCTACCATCCAATTTCTTGAGAGGCTGCAGAACCCTCCTTCCTCTTCCTCAAAACCTCCAAGTAGAAACTGTTTTTACTTCACTGCTAGTCTACTCCTGAAATTCCTTTTTTTTGCTAGAAAGACAAGAACCTGGAAGCCCTTTGGGTAAGGCCTAGTAGTGGCATACTTTTCCTGCAAAGAGTAATTCCTCGCTAGTCATGGCCCCTTGAGTAATCCGGTGGTAGGAATTAACTCACGTGCGAGAAGACCAAGTGGGAGGTAGTTTTGGCTTGATGACTACCTAGTGGGGCTGGTGGGACTCATGGTTCTTGCTGAGAAAGGGTTCATAAGAGAATTTATTAGTCTTAGCCTTCCCAACCAGTCCTGGGGCGGCCACGGTGGATCGGGGGGACTTAAAGAGGAATAGTGAAGTAAAACAGGTATATTCAGGAAATAATGGATCCATGCTTGAGAACACAGACTTCTCCAGAGTCACTTTCTTTTCTTTTTTTTTTTTTTTTTAGCCTTTTTGGGATCCCACCTAGCTATGCTCAGGGGTTACTCCTAGCTGTGCACTCAGGAATTACTCCTGGCAGTTTTCAGGGGACCATTTGGGATGTCGGGGATCTAACCTGGATTGGCTGCGTGCAAGGCAAATGTGCTAACCACTGGCCCCAGAGTAACTTTCTTGTGAAGGTTTTGTGTGGTTATTTTCTATGACCACTTTTGTCCCAAATTTTTTGCATGAATAGTAATTAATTAGTATTTTCCTGGGGGAAAAGCATTGAACTTCTGGTGGCCCATTCTTGTTTTGGGGGTTTTCTAGTTTTTCTGTTTTAATTTTTGTATTTGGGTTTTTTTGTGTATGTGTTTTCGGGTAGGGGGTGGTTGCATGTCGGGGATGCCGCCGGGTCCCCGACAGTGTCAGGACAGAAGTTCTCTTCTACCTCTGAGAATGCCGGGAACGGATGAATACTCACGAGTCTGGCACAGTTCCAAAAAGGCTTTTAATAGTACAAAAGCTCTTCCACACCAATCCAATATAATGAAAAACTCTAGCTCCAGTCCGAACTTAGACCATACAAAAGTAAGTCTCCCACCAAAGAGAGAGGATCTCACCTGAGAGGAGTCCTACCCAAAAAGAAGGAGCAAAAGGCCAAGGGGGCCTCAAGTCAGTCCCCTTATATACACCAAAGTAATCCAGGGAGGGTTGTGTCAGCAGAGAACCCTAAACAAATTGTAGAAGGGTGGTGCCACACTCTATTACAGGTATAAACAAAGGTTATGCCAAAGACTAAATCCCTTCTACCAAGATTATCTCTTATGCAAAACACTGAGAGAGAGAGAGAGAGAGAGAGAGAGAGAGAGAGAGAGAGAGAGAGAGAGAGAGAGGAGAGAGAGAGAGAGAGAATAAAGTAAAACATCTTCATTTCATGAGCTTCATGTAATCTAGATGGTACCCACAAGGTCCTTATTTATTATCTGCACCAGGGTAATTCTGAGTATCTTGTTCTCTTGTATACTGAAAGGGTCACACTCTCAAGCAGGTCTCACCTGCTTGAGAGCAAACTGGTATGATCCTTCCTATAATCTTCCTATAGTCTCAACGTAGCCAGGGTGGTAGTCTCCTGGTAAATTCTAACTGTCCCACACTGGGTTCAGTGGGTATAAAGAGGAGCTGTGCCCAATCTAGAAAACATAGAAGTCTTAGTAGATGTATAAGTTAGAAGTTATTCAGAATCAAGGTGACTTCTGTAATGCTATACCCTCTAGCAGTGTTTACATAGAAGAGAGATCTCATTAGAATGAACCTTGGCTTAAGTAGATTAAGCTGTGAGTGGACAAAACTAGCTAAACCTGTCATCCAACAGTTGCACACTGTGTGTTGCTTAGGGCTTTTCTTGCTCTGTGCTCAGGAGTCACTCCTGGTGGTACTGTTGGTGCGGGGCATGAGGTGGGGAGTAACTTTTCATATCACAACCTTTGTTCATGCATTCTTGGTGTGTCTCTTCTTTGTGATCCATCCCTGCTCCACACCTGGAATTCTGCTTCTCAAAGGTTTTATGGGCTCCTCAGATGGGTCTTTTGTCTCCAAGGCCTTTATACCATTTGTCTAGTTTAAGTTCCAGGTTTCTTCTCAGTATACATTACCAGGGCCCTCCTTTCTCTTTGTTTACAGCATATTGATCAATATGTTCTGACAACCACTGATTTAAAAAATCTGATCACAAAGGCCTATTTTGCAACACGTGTTGGGGAACTGCTGGGGTTCCCAACAGTATCAGGACAGAAGTTCTCTTCTACTTCCGAGGCCGCTGGGGAACGGATGAAAACTCACAAGTCCAGCGCAGTTCCAAAAAAGACTTTTAATAGTACAAAAGCTATACCACCACAATCTAATATAACGAAAGAACTCTAGCTCTGGTCAGAACTTAGAACATACACGAGAGCCCAAGTCTCCCACCAAAGAGAGAGGATATCACCCGAGAGTAGTCCCTACCCAAAAGAGGGGCGAGTGCCTCAAGTCAGTCCCCTTAATATACACCAAAGTAGTCCTAACTGTTGACAGGGAGGGTCCTGTCAACAAAGAACCCTAAACAGCTTCTAGATAGTAGAAGAGTATAGAAGGGTGGTGCCATACCCTATTATAGGTATAAACAAAGGAGTGTGCCAAGGACTAATCCCTTTTTGGGAGATTTTCTCTTATGTAAAACACTGGAGGTGGGGGCTGGTATAAAGTAATACATCTTAATTTCATGGGCTTCATGTAATCTAGAGGGTACCCACAACGTCCTTATTATCTGCACCAGGGTGATTTTGAGTATCTTTTTCTCTGTATACTGAAAGGGTCACACTCGCCTGTGTGAGGGCAAACTGTATGATCCTTCTTAAACGATAGTCTCAGCGTATCCAGGGTGGCTGTCTCTTGGTAAGTTCTAACTGTCCCATGCTGGGTGCAGTGGGTATAAAGAGCTGTGCCCAATCTACGTAACATAGAAGTCTTAGTAGATGTATAATAAGTCGGAAGTTATTCAGAGTCAAGGTTACTTCTGTAACTGCCACACCCTCTATCAGTGTTTACATAGAAGAGAGCGAGTGAGAGAGAGAGAGAGAGAGAGAGAGAGAGATCTCATTAGAATGAACCTTGGCTTAAGAACATGTAAATAGATTAAGCTGTGAGCAAAGCTCCTAAGCTAGCTAAGCCTGTCATCCAACAGACATGTGACATGTTGGTAGTCACTATTAGGAGCAGGAGATTGAAAAGGAGAATGAGGCTACCCCCTTCCCCACCCCATGGGAAAAGGATTGTAACATCTCTCAAGGGCATGTATTAAAGTTTACAAAAATTAGGGTTGTGTCTCACAACACTTCAATTCTTTACTAAATACAGTGAAATGGAAATAATAGTTATTTCCATGTCAAATGACATGTTAGCCAAAGGATTTTTTCTTTCCTTTTTTAATTAAATGTAGGAATTTATTTCTTATCAAACTACATTTAGACAGCAGTCATGCTGATAGCAATCATGATTCCTACCTGGATGTAGATTTTTGTCCACTGTTGAAATTGATGTAGGCAGGAAGGCAGGTAGATAGGAAAGGACCCCCATGACAATGTAATTCCTAGGAAGTAACAAAACCAGTAGCTGAGGCTGCGAAAAGCCCACTTTGCAGACACAGGAAGTAGGGCCCAATGAGACTTCACATGGCTAGGTATCACTAGATCCAGAGAAGCCTAGAACCTCTCAGAGCCTCCAGCAGGAACAAAGGCCAGAAAAGGAATTTCAGTTGAGACCATCTACCACTCCCAACTTTACCTCCTTGGCAACCACCCTAGCAATGGACTTTTACCTAGCTAGAAAGCCCTACCTGGGGCAGGTTGAAAAACCCCTATAAAAACCACCTTGGGCGCTGGAGGCGATAGCACAGTGGGTAAAGCGTTTGCCTTGCACGTGTCTGACCCGGGTTCAATCCCCGGCATCCCATATGGTCCTCGAGCACTGCCAGGAGTAATTCCTGAGCGAAGAGCCAGGAGTAACCCCTGAGTATTGCCGGGTGTGACCCAAAAAGAAAAAAAAAAAAAAAAAAACAACCACCTTGAACAAAAGTAGTGCAAGCATATGCTGCCTGAGCCCATGGCGAAGCATATATGTAGCCTGCATCTCCTCTCGAGATGTGTACTGGGGCTCTGTCTTGGGAGACTCCCACATTCTTGCTTTAGCATGTTACTCTCACTTTTCTCTCCCTCTTTCCCCTTTCTCAAATCTTCCAAATAAAATCTGTTCTGTTTTTTCTTTTCCAAATAAAATCTGTTTTTACTTCACTGCTTGTCTCTTCCTGAAATTATGTTCTGTGAGATAGGGCAACGCCCTGAAAGGCCTGTGTAAGGCCTAGGACTGGCTTTCCTTTCCAGCATTGAGCAGTTTCCCACTCCACATGAGTCCAGAGCTCCCCAAGAAATTCAGTGGTGGGGATCAGCTCCTGTGCCAAGAAGACCCAGGGGCGTCAGGTGTGTCTTGACGGCCACCTTTTGGGGCTGGCAGGCTCTGGCTCATGCTGCGCAGGGACTTGTCTGCAGACTTTATCAGTCCTAGCCTTCTCAGCTGTTCTCAGGGTGGCAGAGGTGGATTAGAAGAAAGTGACCTCTCTAGGTGCTGGAGCGATAGTCCAGTGGGTAGGGCATTTGCCTTGCATGCGGCCGACCCGGTTCGATCCCCAGCATCCCATATGGTCCCCCCGAGCACCGCCAGGAATAATTCCTTGAGTGCACAGCCAGGAGAAACCCCTGAGCATTGCTGGATGTGACCCCCAAAAAAAAAAAAAAGTGACCTCTCTTATCTCTGCCTCTCACATGCCACCTGTGAGGACCTACCAACTTAAAAAAAATGGAAAAAAATGGTCTTCAGTTCCAGAAAGAGTGTAGTTAAGGATAGTGCTAGGTGCTAACCCTCTGTACACCTGATGTGGTGGTTGACTTGCCAAATTGTTTGGGGAACAATACCAGTTTCTTTGTTCTGATATGGAAAAACAAGCAAGCAATTTGTAAGTAACAGGAAATTTTCTGGTAGCAGTGGTTCTTTGTTACAGATAAGCAGTTTATCTTTTAGAAGTCAACGACTTCTAACTGGCTTAAAAACAACAGGCACTAAGCATAGGTTGCTGGTGTTCTTAGCTTGGGTTTCTCTTACTCTGTTTTGGTGGGTTTTCCTTAGTGTCATCCATAACTGTAAGGGGTGGTCTAGTATTTCTCTTTAGACTATTCTGTAAAAATGCACTTAACTTTAATTATCAGTATGCTGTGAGAATATGATGACTTTTATTGGCTGTCATTTAGAAATTGAATTCTGTCTTTTACACTCAGATTACAAAGAAAAGGGCCTCACACAAGCCAACTTACGAAAACCTACGGAAGAGTTTAGAAGCCATGAAGTCTCATTGTTTGAACAATGGAGTCACTGAACTCTCCATGCCCAGGTAAGGAAATTCAGGGTCCTAGATTGTTGATGGCAATAATCATACCTTCAAAACAAATAATTTAGAAACTTAGTTTAACCCAAAATGATGACTTAAAGGTAGGCAAATATTAAACCTTTCTAACATTACTTTTAATTAGCTGTCAAGCCATGATATACTCATTTGTTAGCTTGAGTTAAATTGATCAGGATAATTAAAACCTAGCTCCTCTGTCTATTGGGGGCGGGGCGCATTGTTTAGTTATATTGCTGAATTCTAGTCATCCTCTGCCAGAAACTTAGCCTTTTATTTCTTAGACTATAGAAGAGCAAGAACAGACTGATTGATTTTCATCAGGAACATATTATACAATAAAGTTGTCTTTTTTTCTCTACCAAGTTTTATGTTCTTATACTACATGCTTTTTCTTTAGTATGGATGGTAGCCAGAGAATAAATCCCTGATGTAATATCTTAGTCATGTTGCAGGAAGAGAGGTTGGGGGCCCTGGTAATGTATGTTGGAAAAAGCACTATACAAGCCTAAAAGAGCCCAAAAGAGCCCAAAGGCATGAACACTTTTGACATGAAGGATTCTTAGGAGCCAGAAATTCATTGAGATTTAGAATTTCAGGCCCCTAGCACCTGAGATTCACTGAAAGGGGAGACTCCAGGAATGCACAGACAAAGACTATGATGGAAACTCAAGAAGGGATCATCAGAAGTTGAGTGCTTTTCCCCCAGAAGAAGACCTGTTAATTTCTACTCATGTTAAGAATTTCACACCAAGGTGGTCATGGAAAATATCTATACATAACCTTCACCAAAAAAGTCACTCTGGAGAAGCCAGTTTTCTCTTTTTGAGTATGGATATTTCTCTCCCTTTATTTCCCAAATAAACTTGATTCACTTCACTATTCCTCTCCTGAAATTCTTTTCTGTAAAGGAAAGAGACAGACCTGGCAAGCCAGGGTAAGATTTAAGACCTATCTTCCCTTTTTTTTTGGACTTTCATTTATTATTATTTATTTATTTATTTATTTATTTATTTATTTTTGCTTTTATGGGTCACACCCGGCAATGCTCAGGGGCTACTCCTGGCTCTGCACTCAGGAATTACTCCTGGCGGTGCTCGGGGACCATATGGGATGCCAGGAGTCGAACCCAGGCTGGCACAAGCCCGGCCGTGTGCAAGGCAAACGCCCTATCCGCTGGGCTATCGCTCCGCCCCTATTTATTTAGTTTTTAACAAAATACTTTCCAAATTTTTATTGTACATTGGAAAACAAAGCCAAACCCACTCGACAGATGATTCCCAGGGCTTCTCGCTTTGGGTAATCCTGGAGCATGCATTCAAACGTTCCAAGAGTGCCTTGATTTAAAATTCAGAATCGAATCAAGTCATCTTCCGTGATGTGTGAAGCAGTCTTCCCCGCTCAAATTCTGCTGGTGCTACATTAGCGGCAGGACTCCACATTGATAGCTAAAGTCCATGCTGGAGGTCGGCATAAATTCTGACATCCATCTGGCAGTCTAGGACTTAAGCCCCCACCCCTGCAATTGAGCCCCACATAGCGAAAGGCAGGTGGGCCTCATCACCGGAGCTCAGGTTCCTCAGTAGGACATAGAAGATCACAACTGCTTTCACCCCTTACCCCAGCTGTTGATATCACACGCAGGATTCAGAACTGTCTTCCTTTTCTTTTTCTTTTTTTTTTTTTTTATTTGAAAGATGCTCATGTAGAGTTTTGGTTCTACAGTGTTCCAACAAGCACCCTCCACCTAACCCATCTCCCATCACCAATGTCCCCACCTCCCTCCCCCTCCCGCACCTCAACCACTCGGCGGGTTCTGAATGTCATTTCTTTCCTCTTTATATCTCCTTCCCACCAGACTTTCCTGCTCTTCGTGGAATGCAGTGCATTAAAAGACATCACTGTTTCACTATTTTAGTGGACCGCGGCCGCTTGCGGCTCGCAACCTAGGCTTGAACTGGTTTTGCTCTGTTCAACTGGTCGTGAGGCAGTTTCCCAGCGTCCGGACAGCGAAAAAGGTGGCTAGTGTGATGGGCGAGTCTCATCCAGCTGCTTCCGGGACCCCCAGAGGCGGCGGGCCCACTCCCAAAGCCCATCTGCCCTCCTCAGGGTTCCATGGTCAGCTAGGCCCGGCGCGAGCCGAGTTCCATCCTCCCCAGCCGCTTCTGAGCCTCTGGGTGCTGGCCGCGGGCAGCTCCTGGCGGGGCCACCAGGCTCAACAAAATGGAGGGGGAAAGGGCGACCACACCTCCATCTGACGACTTCCCAGTGATTCCCGCCTCTTGGAGCCACCTACCTGGGCTCGAACTGGTTTTGCTCTGTTCAACTGGTCATGAGGCAGTTTCCCAGCGTCCGGACAGCGAAAAAGGTGACTAGTGTGATGGGCGAGTCTCATCCGGCTGCTTCCGGGACCCCCCAGAGGCGATAGGCCCACTCCCAAAGCCCATCTGCCCTCCTCGGGGGTTCCATGGTCAGCTAGGCCCGGCGCGAGCCGAGTTCCATCCTCCCCAGCCGCTTCTGAGCCTCTGGGTGCTGGCCCACGGGCAGCTCCTGGGCCCTATCTTCCTTTTCTGCACAGAGCAGTTCCTCACTCCAACCTGGCTTCTGCAGCTCCCCAAGATATCTGATGACAGGGGCTGGAGCGATAGCACAGTGGGTAGGGCATTTGCCTTGTATGCCGCCAACCCGGGTTCGATCCCCGGCATCCCATATGGTCCCTCGAGCACCTTCAGGAGTAATTCCTGAGCAAAGAGCCAGGAAGTAACCCCTGAGCATTGCTGGGTGTGACCCAAAAAGCAAAAATCAAAAACTGATGACAGGGAGCATTTCCTATATAATGCAGAACAAAAGGAGCCTAGGTGTGGTCTGTACTGTGCACATGCTCCTAGTGGACTCTTAACAATTCTAGATTCTCCAGGCTTCTGCAGCTGACCCAGGTGACTAGAGACGGAAACTGCAGATCCCTTTCTCAAAGGCTAGTGCCCTGTCCTCTCTTACCTTCATTTCACATAAGCCACTGTAGAATTCTGTTCTTCACTGGTGGGAGTCACATTGCTTATGGGCAGCAGTTCCCAGCTATTGGGAATTTAAGGGGATGACATTGGAGCTTTTACCCTGTCACTTCAGTTTTGAGTCGGTTCTAACCCACATTTAGGTTTATTCTAAGACCCCAGTACTTGTGACTGTTGTTCCAGTGACCCTCATCTAAACTACTATTACGTTTATGGTTTATGTTTCAGAAATTTTTGTTTTTCAAATCACAGGGTTTTTTTTTTTAGGGACCTAATTATCACCTCTGGGGTTTGTAATTTTTAGCGCCTCTTTTCAAAGTTTTATACTTGAAAGAACAATGCCATGTAGTCAGTTGTGTAAGTTGATTGAGGTTTCTATTCTGTTGTGAGTATCTGAATTGTATCAGCTTGCCATTTCCCAACATGCCATCTTTACTTCCAGAATTCTTCCTTTTCTCTTTATCTTAGGTAAGTTTTGCAGTACCAACCTTTCCCGGCCTTCCACAGCTCATTTTCATTAGTAGACACAAAGATAGGTAGTGAGTTTCATATGTCATGGCAGAGTTAAGCTTTTCTAAGCATATTCTGAGATAAGCGAGAAACAGTATCTTTTTAGGTTAAAGAGACATGAAAGCATTTAGGATGCAGGAGTGTGATAGTTCCTACATTCTTCAATATTTTCAAAAAATAGAAAAGCTCATTGGAAAATAGAAGAGAAAAAACTCCCCAGCAGGGGAGGAATTTAGTATAAGACTAAAGTACTTTGTGAGGTTTTTATAGGAAAACTGAATCTTTGGGTTGCATATTAAATAAAGTATCAGAGGACTCCCATTTGTTCCTCAGAGATGTCTTAAGTTAGGGTGCATTTGTGTTGCTAAGCTTAACATTTTGCAACATGGTAATTCTGGTGTACAAGCAACTGGGATTGAGAACCCTCAATATTTGTGGGAATATAAGTGGGAATTTAGGTTGGTGGGCACTGTCTGTTTAGTTAAGACCCTCTAAGTTAATATTTCAGCACATGCCTAGGTGTTGCCCCTTTGTCTCAGTCTCCTGTGAGCCTAAGGTCTGGGGCATAATTTATGGTCTTGGAAAATTTTAAGCTTCCCCATCTCAGAAAGAGCCCAGGCATTTTTTGCAGGAATGTTTAAAATGTTTGATGGGGACAGCTAAAATGCTTGCAGCAGCTGGCAAGAAAAAAAACCAAGTTTTCCTCTTTCAATATTAGTTCTAGAGCTGTCTAAAAGTCTTAGGTGACTCTGAATAGGAATTAAGTTCTGTATACCTTTACCCTGGCTACTTATAGGTATCAGGCCAGGTAATGTCTTTGTTTTGGGTGATTATAACTGAAAGAAAGGAGTGATTTCCTTATAGATACCTACATTACAAACAACAGATTTTTTTGTTTTTTACAGGATTGGATGTGGTCTTGATGGTCTTCAATGGGAAAATGTATCTGTGATGATTGAGGAGGTATTTGAGGAAACAGACATCAGAATTACTGTATACACACTCTGAACAGATGAACTTTTGAATGTGTTCACATTCTCCTGTGTTCTCTCTCCCGGGCTGTAGAACTGGGCCAGATTGATCTTAAAATAGAGGAAAGAATCACATGAAGTAGTCTACGTCACAGGGTTATACTTGGGGTAATGTATTGTTCTGCGTGGATTGGCATTCTGGAGTAGATCTATGTCACAGGGATATACTTGGGGTAATGTATTTTCTGAGTGGAACTGGCATTCTGAGGAGAGATCTCTTGAGAGATGTTACTCTGGGTTTTGGGTTTTTCTTGCAGAAAGATGTGTGGAGTAAGTAACCTTTTTTAGGTAGGGGAACTCTTGGCTTATGATTTCTTTTACTTCAGGATATTACCTGATTCCGTTGACTTGCCACTAGGTGGCAGAATTTATTTTTTTTTTCTATTTGAGAATTTTCTGGAATGAACATTTTAAAAAAATTATGTATTTTGTCATTTGTGTATTTGGCATTATTCTGCGTCATCAAATTAATCCTAAGAGAATTATGTGGTCTTTATATTTGGTGTAAATTATAAAATTAAACTTTATTGTTGACAAATTTGTGAGGACAAGGGAATAAAATAAATATTTTTCTTGAAGTATAATGAAGTTGTGTTCTTGTCCGTTCTGTTATAGTTATGTGAATTAATTTAAAACAGTTCGGTGGGAGAAGTGACAAGGTGAGAAATAAGGGACAAGAATTGTGAGTCAACATACTAGAAAGGGAGGTTTTACTCATGATCGGTCTTTCTTAAATTGTCCTATAGTTTACGTGATGGAACCAGTTTGATTCAGTCATGAAATCAGTTAAGTTCATGGTAATTCTGGTGTACAAGCAACTGGGATTGAGAACCCTCAATATTTGTCTCTTACTTAATTAAAAAAAGAGCACACCAGTTTATTTTTATTATGGGAAAGTCAAGTTCATGAATTTTATTGATTTAGTATTAGAAAAGTTTCAATAACAAGGCATACCCTGAACTCTATCCTTACTGTGGGGTTGATTTTAAAATGAAATCAAGTTTATGATTTACTTTATCTGTAGATTAAATTATTGGTCTGCCAGTGCACTTGCTGCTGTCCTGTGTGTTAAAAAGAACCTGATACTAGAAGAAGCTTGTTGAAATATCAGGAAAGCACTGCTTAAATAGAATCCCTGTACTTTAGACTTTGCTCCTACCACATTTCAACCTGATATGAAGTAGCAAGTTCAAAAAGTATTTCACTTTTGTGTAGCTATGAGAACAGACAAGTTCTCCATGTTGTTGGGGTAAGGTGTGGAGACAAAGTTTATAATCAGTCCTTTGGATTAAAACTTCTTGAAGCTTTGCTTCTGTTCCAGGTGGGAGGGGGAGAAGGGAGGGGGAAAAACCAGAATTAGAGGGGAGTTAGGAAACTTAGCACTAATTTACTATGCAAATGAATGTAATGTATGGGTCAAAACTATTGGTATTCTTTCATCTACAGTTGTTCTCTTTGGGGGTGGAGAGGAGCATACTCTGATGCTCAGGAGTTACTTTCTTCCAACACTATTCAGGGGCAACTGTCAGTGGTGCTTAAGGAAGCATGTGGTACTGAGAATCAAACCTTGACCTGCACGCAGTGCATGTTCTCCAGTCCTTGAGCTCTCTTCAACTCATTTTCTTTTTTTTTTTTTTACTGTTTAGAGGTATTTGAGTTAATGTTTTTCCTATGATCAGCTTTGATTTTTTTTTTAAAACAATCTAGACTTGTGAAGGCTTTCACAAAATGTAGTAAAGATTTAAAAAATTAGCCTTGTGAAATAAATGAAATTTTGGAACTCAGTATCAATGTGGTAAAGTGCTTTGCCATGTTTACTGGAATTTTCTTTTTTTCTTTTTTTTTCTTTTCTTTTTTTTTTTTTACTGGAATTTTAGACCTCAATTATAGACCTCATTCCCATGACCTGAAGGAATGGTTTGAGGCTCTTCGTGTTCCTGGAGCAAGCAGATGCCCTTAGGTTATACTTGCTTGCGACAGGACATATGGAGATGTTACTGGTGCCCACTCGAGCAAATTGAAGACAAGTGACTGGAATTTTACTGCCATTTTACCGAATCAAACTCCAATGTCCTATCATACTTTTTCCCTATTTTTGGTCCTACCTGGCAAGGCTCAGTGCTTACTCCTGGCAGTGCTCAGGGGAACATATGTGATGCCAGGGATCCAACTTGGGTCAGCCGCTTGTAAGGCAAATGCCCTACCTGCTGTGTTATCGCTCTGGCCCTGGACAGTCATACTTGATTCCTGGGAAAGGAGGCATATCCTGATAATAAGATTAAGCACTTCCCTGGCAGATGCTCAGAAATTCCTGCTTCACATAGAACTCAAGTCAGTCTTAAGAAATGGTTCTTGGACATTATCCTACCATCACAATAAAATAATCACTTGTCACTTATCTTCCCGTTCTTTGATTTGCTCGAGTGGGCACCAGTAACTTCTCCATTTGTTGGGAATGAGGTCCATTATTGTTACTGTTTTTGGCATATCTAATATATCACGGGTAGCTTGCCAGACTGCTGTGGCTCTGGGTTCATCCCAGAGAACCCAGTGTTTTTCTGTCTCAGACCATCAACCATCCACCATCCAGGGCCCATGGGGCAGAGCCCGGGTATAGACAAGCCTGTCTCCTGTCTGCCACCTGCTGATGCAGCCGGGCACTGCAGCCACACCTGCAACGCCTTGAGGGGCAGGAAATGAAATAGTACCAGATATTTATTATCACATGTGTATCTGAATTTTGCAATCTATTTCTCACCCTCTTCTCTTTAAAGTTTCTTTTTAATTACTTGTTAATTGATGTTGGGACACATCTGTAAACATACCATTCCTTTTACTTCACCTGCCATATCCCTTATTTTCAGGAAAAATAAAAGGCACTCACCTAAGTAATCTCAAAAATCTTTGAAGGTCAGGAATGATGTGGGATTTTACAGGAGAGAGTGAGTATATTAAGCTGATTAGATAAGTTCTGGCTAAAGCCTCCCTCCCACTTCATAATGCCTGGGCCACGTTCACAGCTGGAATGGTTCACAGCTGGAATGACTCTGTTTTTGGCATTGACTTAATACCTATAGTGACTTTTAAATGACTAGGTTCTTTTAAAAAATGTCACAGAAAATCCACGTTCCACATCATTTCTTTATTGTTGCTGTTTTTCTTAAAAAAATTCAACCAACTGGACATGAAATGCATTTGTAGACATACTCTACACATGAAACTCTTTTCCTTAAATGGCTCCTGTGAGGGAAGTAGGACCTTCAGTTCCAGGGATGTCTGGTACCTTTATAGATGTGCCATTTCCTTGCCTGCAGCCCACTGTCCTCTTTCCTAAGAGATGCCTTAGAGAGCAGCACGGCTTAAATAATTTAGAGCTTGAAAGTACTTTGAGTCCTCTGTAATTTGAGTCCTCTGAGGGTTGATTGGTATCGAATGTTGTCCATTTCCAAATGGTATTAGAAGTCAAGCGTGTCCCAGATGGCCAAACATATCACTACTGTCACTTGGTAGCAGCAGGCAGACCTGGTGGGAAAATAAAGCATGTTACTGAACATGCTGGCCCAAAAGAATGAAGAGTTTCATTTTGAACTAGGGTTTCCTAAAGCATGTGTGCCTTATGCCTTATAGTTGCCTCTGGTTCTGATTGCCCCAGAATTAGATTTCTTTCATTCATGTTAAAATTTTTTTTTCTTTTTTGGCCTGTTGGGAGGGGTGGTGGTTTGGACCATATCTGGCAATGCTCAGAGGTTATTCCTGTGTACCCAGGAATCACTCTTGACAGTGCTCAGGGATCTTATTGGATTCTGGGAATCGAACCCAGATCTGGCTGTTCACCAGGTAAGCTTGTTACATGCTGTACTGTTTCTCCAGCCCCTCATTAATGTTTTAGTGTGGTTCATACAAAGCCTGCGAAGAAATATGCCTTAGCTCTATTCTCTTGAGTTTTATCCTTAAATCCATTAAGATGAAATAAGAAATGAGGAAGACTTTCTTAGGACTAGTTCAATTAAGTAGCGTTGTTCTTTTGAACTTTTATATTGAAACTATTTTATGCCAATTTTTCAAGCTTAGTCCATTATGATCTTTTTCTCTTTTTTCTTTGTGATCTTTTCTTATGGAAAATAAGCAATGAAATACAGAAAAAGGAGCATGTTAATGGTTCCAGACAACAAATGGGAAGGTTTATAATATGAAACATGTTCAGTAGTCTTTAAAAATAATCTGATTTAAAAATGGACTTTTCCCTCAAACCAGTTTATTTTACTACCACTCAGTATAAAACAACTTTCATTTATCCAAAATTTAAAGTTCTTTTTAATCCCTCTGGCAATGCTTAATTTTTATAGCATATTTAACTACCTAATTATTTGACTTAATGGGGGGGGAAAAGGCACAAACACAGATCCCTGAGGACCTACTGGTTAGGCAGCTGGAAGAAATGGCCCATGACCTTGGAAGATGTTTAAAAAGTAAACTGGAGTAAAAATCATGCTGCCCGTCATCATACTGCAGAATCTGCAGAATAATTAGTTGGTAATACCTACACTAATGAAAATATTAAAGCAGTTTCAAAGTTAATTTTTATCTTCAGAGTTCATGTTTAGAAATCTTTTTATTAGCAGGATCCGGTTCAGTACCTTATTTGAGCTGAGCAAAGTCATGTGGTATTCCTATTGTTTACTCAGTGAGTATAATGAGTGGGTCTTTTTTAAACAAATTAAATTGATTTAGTTTTGGTTTGAGGGCCACACCCAGCTGTGCACAAAGTCAGCTTACTCCTCACTTTGTGTTTAGGAATTAGACCTTTTGTGGTGGGGTCAGGCATAAAGCCAGGTTGGCCATGTGCACAATAAGCACCCTACCCACTGTACTATCTCTCTGGCCCTGTGGGAGATGCTCTTTAGAAAGAAATGATTCAAAATCTTTTCTTCATGGGATAGTGAATACTCTGCCTCAGAATTACCATGCACTCTTTGTGCATATCAACAGCAAACACTGATGGGTCCAAGATGTGTTAGGAAACAGGTTTTTTTTTTTTTTTTTAAGTATTAGCCGTGAGAGATATCAGAATAAAAAAAATTATGAATGCATACTATTTGGGGGCCGGGGCAATAGCATAGCAGGTAGGGGGTTTACCTTGCTCACAGCCAACCAGGGTTTGATCCCTGGCATCCCATATGGTCCCCTGAGCAGTGCCAGGATTAATTCCTGAGTGCAGAGCCAGGAGTAACCCCTGAGCATCGCTGTGTGTGACCTACAAAGCAAAAAAAAAAAAAAAAAAAAAAAACGCTTTGTGTTTTATTGATATGTGAGATATTCTAGAATTAAAGTTGGGTAAGAGGGTAGTGAAGACCTGTTTTCAGTTACTGGAGAACTTTGACCAGTAAATCATGTCATTTGTAGGTACTTCCTAATTGGTCCGAAGGATGTGAGTTACTGTTAAACTGTAGGTACTTCCTTACAGAAATTGGAGCAAACCAAATTCACACCATACACAAAAGAAAGATAATAAAGAGATCCTTTATCCTCTTTCCTGAGGGTAATTGGCCTCTTTCTGTAGAAGTCTAATTTACCCTCAGCAAGAGGCCAAATTGGCCTTAATTGTGTTCTAATTATTTGCTTAAATAGCTAATCTTTATTTCCAATTCTATCACATCTTGGTATCTGTAGGTGGCTACTTCTGAGCTGCTGCCTGATTTCTACACATTTTATTAACCTTTAAAACTATTGCATAGATGGGACCGGAGGCGATAGTCCAGCGGGTAGGCGTTTGCCTTGCATGCGGCTGACCTGGGTTCAATCCCAGCATCCCATATGGTCCTCTGAGCACCACCAGGAGTAATTCCTGAGTGCAGAGCCAGGAGTAACCCCTGAGCATCGCCAGGTGTGACCCAAAAAGCAAAAAACAGAAACAAAAAACAACAAAAAAAAAAAAACCCTATTGCATAGAAAAAGAAATATTGCTACATTCTTCCTGGCATTATTCTGAAGGTCTTCTAGAGGTAAGAAAAATGTTTTGCATTTATATTTTCTCAGTCTTCCCATTTTGTTTGAAAACATGTAAGCACAACTATTTGTTTGAAAATGTGGAAGTTGCTCTGCCCTCCTCCCTCCCATAAAAGTTTGAATACAAATACTTTGGGGACTCCTAAATAATTTTTTTCTTCTGAAGGAATGAGAAAACTATGTTAGAGAGCACTGGAAGGGAAGATTGCCAATGGGCGTGGGGGCAGGGCATCCTGAGAATAGCCAGGGTATGAACCTATAGACCCACTTAAATATCTCCGCTCTTGTTCAGTCTGTTCCTTGTATCATCTGAATCTTACTCCTAAATGTTCTGTCTCACCCATCCTTTTTAGATTCCTGTCAACCTTGAGATTCAGGCTCTAGAGATCATTTGTTTAAAAGGGTCAGAGAGAAAAAGGTGAGGGAGAGGAATTGACAGAATCAAGGAGGTGGATCTCCTATAATGCTTTCATAAGCTACACAAAGAGAAATGACTTCCCAAAAGAAAATCCAATAGACCTCAGTTCCAGCGGCCCACCAACCGGCTACCCAAATTGACTGTATAAGAGACTGGTGCCAACACTCACGTGCAGCAGTGCCTACTTGAGGATGTCTGCCAATTTTTCCTCGTAGTATAGGAAGTTCTCCTGAATGTCCTCCCAGGGCTGAAAGGCTTTGGATTCTCCCTCCTCTTGCTCCACAAAATTCTGCCAGATGTACTTCGAAGTCCTGGGGCTTCATGATGCGGAGCCTGCAGCCAGCCTCCTTCAGCTTCTTCAGGGCTGCCTGCATCTCCGGCTCTTCCCACATAAAGAGGCGCCCCACCAGAATGAGCAGGCGCAGGTTCTTGGTCTGGCCAAGGGTTCGGATGATGCGGTCAGCACAGGCTACACAGGGGCTAGAAGAAACATACCAGGTGACATTGTACTTCAAGGCTGGGTCAAAGGCTGGCAGGATGGTGTTGAAGAAGGCTTCCTCTGCATGAGCTGTGGCATGCTCATCTTCCAGGTAGCCCGGGACGCCTGCACTTGTCCTCCCTTGTTCTGCACTTCCACCACATAGCAAAGGAAGGTCTTGTTTCGTCCAGAACTGTACTCCACATTCCGGAACTGAAACTTGAAGTAGTTTACTGGCAGCCGTTCCCTGTGGGCCAATGAGACAAAGGGATGGGAGAGAAGGATGAGTTCTAGTTTCTAGGACTAGCCTTAAGGAGTGCTCAGGGCACCATATGGGATGCCGGGATCAAACCCTGGTTGGCTGCGAGCAAGGCAAACACCCTACCTGCTATGATGATGACTACTGGGAGCTGTAATTCAGAGGCGTATGTTCATGTTAAAGCAGGCGTGGTACACATAGCAGTGACAAAAAGGCACGATGGTACAGGGGTCAAAAGAGTAAACCTTAACTGCTGCCAGGTGTGACCAAAAAACACCAAAAAGACATGACAGACTTTCAGAGATTTTATCTGAAGGAGAGGAGGAATCTGGATTGAGGAGTGCATTCTAATCACCCTTTTTAAAAGGGTCCTCAAAACACTGGCTCTACCATATGACATACACCTGCATTTCTAATTTAGTGAATGTGGAAAACTCTATATAAAGGATCTCCTTGAGGTCTTGGCAGACATCAGTGCAGGCACACAGACATCAGTGCCTTGCACAAAATCAGAATATGGGATGGAAAGGAGGTGGGCAGGCATAGTAGTTTTTGGTTTGGGGGCCACATTGGGTGCTGCTCAGGCTGACTCCTGCTCTGGTCTCAGGGCTTAGTCCTGGCAGTGCTCAGGGATCATATGTGGATCTAAGGATCAAGCACGTGTCTGCTGGGTGTGAGGAAATCCTCTAAACCCCTATACCTATCTCTGATACTCGGGCAGAGTCTGTTTTTGTTTAGTGCTGTGATCATTGAATTCAGGGCTTCAAACATTCTAGGTAACTCCTCTACCA
Source organism: Cryptotis parvus (assembly GCA_021461705.1). NCBI lineage: Eukaryota > Metazoa > Chordata > Mammalia > Eulipotyphla > Soricidae > Cryptotis > Cryptotis parvus. The sequence continues at coordinate 39,914 of JAJIBD010022670.1, read as the reverse complement.
TTGAACTTCCTAAATCCTGGCATACTATATTTTTTAAAAAGCAAGGGATCAGGGAAGTAGTTCTATCTTGGGTTCAGTCCTGTAACATATGGCCCCCTGACACCAATGGCGTGGTCCTTTTGGCTTCTGGGTCCACAGGGCCCTGAGTAGCACTGCAACCTGATGTGATGCTGTGAGGCCCTAGAACTGAACCACTGTCCTGCACAGAAAGTCTAGCTGAGAAATGGGAGACACAGGATGAAGGGTCTTCCTAGTTTAACCTTGCTTCAGGATCCAGCAGAGAATTGATAGGTTTCTTTTAGTAAAGAAAGGCAATAATATGCACAAGGGATTACTCAGCCATTAGAAAAGATAAGTCTTGCCTTTTGCTACAACATGGATGGACCTAGAGAGAATCAAACCAAAGAAAAAAGTCAAAAGGAGGAAGAAAAATACTGAATGATCTCACTTGTGTATGTAAACAAAGCACCATACTAGAAAGTGACAAATGAAAACAAACCTTTGATTCCGACTGCAATAACTGAGATTACCAAAGAGGTTTGTAGTAACAAACTGAGTGGACTGTAGTAGAGGGATATTGGCCACTTTGGCGGTAAAATTGTACCCCTAAAACACAGACATTTTTGTCAACCCATGTTAATGCTATAAAAAAAAAAAGATTCAAGAAAAGTTGTCTATGGAAGACAAGTATAATATCTAGGCAGAGTGTTGCTGAAGATAGCCAGATATTTAGAAAAGCCCTAGGTATCTGAATACAGATCAGCTTTTTCTATTACTAACCCATTTGTGACCAAGAAATTTTTTATGTAACCCCATTTTTACAGTTCCGTAAAATAGGTATACAGATACAGCATTTATTGTGAATAAATAGCATATTTTAAAATAGTGTTTAAGATTTTTCAGAGTCCACATATTCAGTAATGTGCTCCCATAGGAGAGGTTTAAGATGCTAGGTTTGAGCCAGCGAGGTAGCACGGTGAGTGAGTAAGGTGCTTGTCTTGTACAAGGCTTACCCAGATTTGGTCCCTGGCACCACAAATGGTCTCCTAAACATGGAGTCAAGAGAAAGTCTGAGTACAAATGGGTGTGGCCTGAACTCTCACCCCACCCTGCTAAAAGGAAAATCCAAACAACAGTAAAGAAGCCTTATGAAACCAGGCTTGTTGATGACTATGTCCAGGGACTTATTTATTTATTTATTTATTTATTTATTTATTTATTTATTTATTTATTTTTGCTTTTTGGGTCACACTGACAATAGCTCAGGGGTTATTCCTGGCTCTACACTCAGGAATTACTCCTGGCAGTGCTCATGGGACCATATGGGATATCAGGGATCGAACCCAGGTTGGCCATGTGCAAGGCAAATGCCCTACCCACTGGACTATAGCTCTGGCCCCATGTATCTAGCTAGGGACTTCAAGGAGAAGATGGAAGATTTAGGAAGTGAAAGCCAAAACAGGTCGGTTGATGAAACTTGGGTAGTACTGAGAGAAAAAGAATTAGGGCTGAAGAGTTGAAAGCTTTCACATGTGTGTATATGTGTATAGAGAGATGATTTGTACACTTTTGAGAATCAAGAAGAGTAAGGATATTTTAATAGGCAAGAGAAAAATGTTAGGAAAGGTAGGATGAGTACTTGCTGGAGAGGCTTAATGTTTTCTTTTTCAAAAGATGTAATCCAGAGCTCATATTTGGCTCAGTAGAAGAGCACCAGCCTTGCATATTATGACTCCTTGAATTCAATTCCCAGCACCAACCCAAAAGCCAAGAGTGATCCTGAAACTCCGTGGTTTTGGATTCCTTGTTGCCACAAGCTTGTGATCTCTAGTGAACTGTGAAGAAGCATATTAGGGCACCACAACTTGTGTTTGAGGACAGCAACCAAGTGTCTGTGACCCCTAGTCTTAAGAACTACAATGAAATGGCAGGGGTATAAAATAATTATTAATGTACAGATAAAACATTACGGCTGCTGCCCCTTGACCTGCATGCCAGTAATCCCTGACTGACCACTCCATTGCCATGAAGGATATGGATGAATACAGCAAATAGAGGAAATCAGAGGGATCCAGGATCAACATGAGCAAGAATCAGCAGGCAGATGGTAAAATGCTTATCAGTGGCTTGAGCTGTGTTTATAAGCAAGCGAGATCTGACTGAGGGCTGGAGTGATAGCACAGTGGGTAGGGTGTTTACCTTGCATGTGAGCAACCCGGGTTTGATCCCGGCATTCCATATGGTCTCCTGAGCACTGCTGGGAGTAACCCCTGATCATTGCCAGGTGTGACCCAAAAAAGTAAAAAATAAATAAATAAAAATCTGACAATATTTGTCTCAATTTGGGAAGCTGTAGACTGGGAAATTTATACAGATGCAGTCACTGGAAGATCAAGAGGATATAAATTTGTGCTAATCAAAGATGTTGGTGATGTTAAAGTTTTAGAACTCAAAATACAAACTGGATGTTTGTGGTCAAGTTCCAGTTTTGATATTGATGTTAAAGTTCAAGAACACAAACCGAATGGAAAAGTGATACTCTCCAAAAGGCCAAAGCTTTAAAGGGAAAAGAGACACCCCAAAAAAAGTTTTTGTGGGTGGATTAAGCCCAAATACTTCTGAAGAACAAATTAAAGAATATTTTGAGCCTTTGGAAAGATTGAAAATATTAATATTCCCATGGATACAAAAACAAATGAGAGAAGAGGATTTTATCACATGCAGAGATGAAGGATCAGTTAAGTAATTGTTAGCAGATACCAACAGATTGGATCTGGGAAGTGTGAAATAAAGTTTCACAACTCAAAGGTATATATAGAGAGAAACAGCAACCACAAACTAGAAGGTGTGCTGCAGCTGCTTGTGGAAGAGGTAGTATGAGAGGTTGCAGTTGAGGTCAGGACTAAAATTAGAACCAAGGATTTAATAATTATGATCAATGATATGTAAATTACAGTAGTGCCTATGATGGTTATCAAAACTATAATGGCTGTGGTGGCTATGGTTATACTTGGTATAACTGGGAACTCTGGATATCAGCTGGGATGTGCAAACTACAGTGGCCAAGTCTTACAGCAATGCATCACAAGGGGAAGAGGTGGCACTAACCAAAATAATTACCATCCATACTAAGTGGAAACATGGCAATGCTTAAATTTACCTGTCTTGAACTGAAGTTACTAGGAGAGTTGGGGAATGAAGAAAAGGATAAAAAGGGGATGCAGTTGACTGTGACGAAAGGTTATTCATGCTTTGGTGGTAGGTGTGAGATGGTAGCATACATTTGGAGTGTGAATCTGTACTAAAGCATAAATACGGTGATGTCAACTAATGTTGCCACAATAGAAAAAAATTATTGGGGTATTTTGAAAGAAAAGTTAAAAATCTTGCAGGATTTCATTGAAGATTGGTCATCTGTTGATCTAAGATGATTATTTTCTAAAGACTTTCAGTGTACAAGACAAAACTGTCCAACTGTTTCTTTGTTTTACTTTGACCTTTGCTAACTATGTTATAACTCCGTATGGATTTGTGTCTGTACAAATTTTATTTGTATGATTCATGTTAAACCTCAAGTGTGTTTCTAATTGTTGTAGGACACGTCCTAGTGAACTCTGTGTTTCTGCAGCTCAAAGCCATTTGCATTTGCCCTGAGGCCAGCCCCTCATGCTAATCAGGTTCATCTTGAGCAAATCAGGAGATTGGGGGCAGGATTGGAAAAGGCAGTTTGATTGTAGTAACTCTTGGAATAGCATATTATTTCTATCATGATTTATATACCAGCTAGTTGGGGGCACTTTTCTCATAACCCCCATGGGCCCCTATGTGGCGCATCTAAAATTTTACCAGGAGGAAGCTTGGCCACATTGGATCCTCTGTTAAGAAATCGCTCTGCTAAGATCAAAGAAGGAGCCATGTTTGCCTCTAGGCAAGCTGAATTTGACTCTCAGTAAAAACTAAGGGCAGAGCACACAAAATAACTCTGGAGCAGAATAGAAATGGACCTTGTGGGTGTTTAGAGATATACATCTGGCTACATGAAGCTCATGGTTTAAAATTATAATGTTATTTCCCCATGTATTAAATCCTGAGTTGCTTTTGTTCTTAGGTGTGTTTCTTCTCTCCCCACAAGTACTTTTGCATAAGAGTAGACATGGGAAACAGACTAATGCCCTGGCATTAATATATATATGGAGCTGTACCATAGGTGTGGCCTTTCAAGGCACTTCTTTAGGGTGATAGCAATCTATTTGGGGGAGGGGCGTAGGGGAGCTATTGGGTCACACTGGCCAGCTGAGGAAGGAGAGGAGAGGTGGAGTTCAAAGAAGGATGGACAAGGTGCTTTTGACTCTAATATCAGTAGCCCCTCCTGCCCTCCCTTTGGAGGGGAAGCATGCAAGAAAGTTTTATTACATAAAAAGACTCCTAGCCACCCTGGCCTCCACTGAAAGTTGGTGGCAGGAAAAATTCATCACCACGTAAATATGGCACCTCCAGAGGCACAGAGGCAGGTTTAGTATGAGTAACTAAAGAAGGATTGAAAGGAGAACCCCTTTCTGTGCTCGCCCCTTTGACAGCAGGATCAGCTTTTTGCAAGCACAGGTGCTACTAACTGGACTTAAGGGACAATCATGCGTGAGGAGTCCTGGAGGGGAAACAACCAACTCCAGGGCCTCAGAACTTCCTTATACATAGGACCCTTTCCTCTCACTAGCATAATGGGTCTTCATAGATTATTATTATTATTCATTACATTATTATTATTATTATTATTTGCTCATATATGCCAGGCATGCAACCCACCTCTAAGCCAAATTCCCACACACCACTTCATGAAGTATTTATTTTTTTAAGAAAGCAGATTTTTTTAAATTTTATTTTACCACCATGAGATATACAATTACAAAGCTGTTCATGATTAAGTTTTTTAATCATACAGTGTTCCAGCACCCATCCCTTCACAAGTGCACATTTTCCACCACCAGTGTCCCAGATTCCCTCCCTCTCTACCCTCCCCAGCCTGCCTCTATAGCAGGCACTTTGCCTCTTCTCTCTCTCTCTCTCTCTCTCTCTCTCTCTCTCTCTCTCTCTCTCTCTCTCTCTCCTTCTCTTACATTGATCACTTGATCACTTGAATCCCGTTATTCATCGATTTGCTTGAGCGGGCGCCAGTAACATTTCCATTGGGCCCTATCACGTGCCAATGTAGCCCAATGGTATCTGGTTGATTCAGGAATATGAAGAGCCTCAAACCATTCCTTCAGGGTCTTGACAAGGAAGTCTGACCATCTTGTAGGTGCGGCTTGCAATAAATACATTTAGGGGTTATCATATATACCTTTTTGCCTACATTTAATGCTCAGTTCTAGTCTGGGGTTACCATTTCCAACAATTATTAGCACTCGGTCCCTTCTCTGTCTTACCTAACTTCTGACTCCTACACACTTGGGGTAGATTCCAACCACTGACAAGTCCTCCTGGTCCATGTCATGTTTTGCCTGGCTTTGGATGTTAGTATCATACATTTCATTTTTGTATATCCCACAAATGAATGCAGTCATTCTATATATAGAATATATATATATTCTGTGTGTATGTGTGTGTGTGTGTGTGTGTGTGTGTCCTTTTCCTTCTGACTAATTTCTTTTTTGGGGGGTCTCCGGCCCCCTAAACTCAGCATGATCATCCATGTTCATCTCATAACTTTGTTTTTCCTAACAGCTAAGCAAAGATTTTATTTGGGGCTCCTTAGGGAGAGGAAGGAAGGAGAACAGAGTAACACGCTCAAGAGAGAACGCGGGGTTTCTCCAAAGGTGGAGAGAGCCACTTCATAAACTGTGAATTTCTCTCTTCAAGAAACCGTCCCTGCGTATAGTTTCCAGACCTAGTGCTGGGCAAAGAGAACCACAGTTGTGTTCATTCATCTGCAAGTATTTGAACATTATGAAGACTCTGAAAGGACTTCCTTAATGGCTTGCATATATGTAAGGTGTCAGCGTGGTGCCAGAGCATCTGGTGCTTCCAGTTCCTTTATTCAGGTCAATTACTCATCCCTCTCTCAGGCTTGGTTTCCTTATCTGAAAGGGGGAAGAATAATCCAACCCTTCAGATTTTGGAAAACAGCAAACAAAAAGTTAAACCTGGACAGTTTCTTCTCTGGGTCTTCAATAACGTCCTCTCAGGGTTTAGTCCTATATTGTACCAAGTTTGATCCTTTTCTTCCCTCTCCTTTCCAGTGATTTGCTCTTTCAGTAGTGTACTGGCGATACCCATCTTTCTAAAAAGAAAATGCTGTGATTTTACCTTTTAATTTTTGTGGTACCAACAAGTGAGATTCAGGACATCACTCAGCTGCGTTAGCTACCTCTCTGACCACAGAAAACTAGTTTCTAAAAATTTAGCGATTTCTATAAACATTCCTAATGTGAAGATTTTAAAAAAGCATTAAGTCCTTTCTTTCTTTCTTTTCTTTCTTTCTTTTTTTTCTGTCTTTGCTTTCTTTCTTTCTTTTCTTTCTTTCTTTCTTTTCTTTCTTTCTTTCTTTCTTTCTTTCTTTCTTTCTTTTTCTTTCTTTTCTTTCTTTCTTTTTCTTTCTTTCTTTCTTTCTTTCTTTCTTTCTTTCTTTCTTTTCTTTCTTTTCTCTCTCTCTTCTTTTTTTTTTTTTTTTTTTTTTTTTTCTTTTCTTTCTTTTCTCTCTCTCCCCTCCTCCCTCCCTTCTCTCTCTCTCTATCTTCTTTTTTTTCTTTCTTTCTTTCTCTTTCTTTCTTTCTTTCTTTCTTTCTTTCTTTCTTTTTCTTTTTCTTTCTTTCTTTCTTTCTTTCTTTCTTTCTTTCTTTCTTTCTTTCTTTCTTTCTTTCTTTTTCTTTCTTTCTTTTCTTCTTTCTTTCTTTTTTCTCTCTTTCTCTCCCTCCCCTCCCTCCTCCTCTCTCTCTCTCTCTTTCTTTCTTTCTTTCTTTCTTTCTTTCTTTCTTTCTTTCTTTCTTTCTTTCTTTCTTTCTTTCTTTCTTTCTTTCTTTCTTTCTTTCTTCTTTCTTTCTTTCTTTCTTTCTTTCTTTCAATCTTGGGTTCATTTTCTCTTCCTCATGCCCCGCTGAAGCCAGAATTATGAAAAGCAGAGTATATCTCTCTTCTTATTCCTGCCAGGAAGTCCCTCTTTATTTCTGTGTCCCTAAAAGGCAATTCTGCAACCTTGAAGGCCAAATCTAAGGAGTGGTTAGATTATTCCATCTTTGGTGATAGTGCAAGCCAGGAGAGAAATATTTTATAAACCCCTTTGACTCAGGGCATTGGAAAGGTGGAAGCCCTTCCCCTGCCCTGCCCCCTGTGCAGACACAGTCACACCTCTGGGCTATTTTAAGACCTCTGTTTACTAAGAGGTATCTAGGAGACAGATTGTCACCACTGTTATTTGTGGCTGAGAAACTCAGGGCTCTGGGGCTCTTTTAGAGTGACCCACTGTGTCTCTATTTCTGAGCATTGCTATCTCATAGATGGGGCCAGGAGGAGCCCAGCTTGGGAAACCTAGGGCTCAGAATGCATGAGATCAGTGGAAAGGATGACCCTTGGCAGGAATCCAAACAGCTGCCACTTACTGGTTGCAAGACTTCCATGACCCTGACTCTCAGTTTCCCCATTTATGGGAATGATAGATTTCTTCTAGTATTTCTGAGGGTTAAATCAACTCATGCTTGTGAAGGCAGAAGGTGATGATTCCATCAACCATCCCCAGGACTGGGGCCTGTATGCCACCATCCCCAAAATTTCTCCTGGTGTGCTACTGTAGGCATTGATGGAGACTAGTGAAGAGAGTCTTAGGGTGTGGGGAGGAAACACAGCCTGTGTGTGCTGGAGTGTTTACAAGGAAATAGAGAGGAAACCAGGTATATCACTCAGTGGTAAGAGCACATGCCCTGCATGTGTGAGGTCCTGGATTTGATCCTTGGTACCATCCTAGATGAATAAAGGAACAGAGAGGAAGAGAAGGAAGTATCTGCTTTGTTTTATCCCTGGAGATGGCATAATTAGGATCAGAGAGAGACACATTGAATGCAGTCCTTTGCAAGTTTCAAATACTTGCTCTGGGTCCTAGTTTTTGAGTCTGGGGAAGTTGGAATACTATCTCTGTCCAGAAACTTCAGTTAGACCTGTGTTACTTGTATGAGAATTTCTCTTTCCCATGGGAAAGATGTAGTCAGTCGCTGGAAAATATCAGAAAAGATTCAACAAGAAAAAGTGCTTCTCTCTGTTTTGGGAAAGGATGGTTGTGTCTTCACTGCCCTAAGAGAATCTCTGAAGAGAGAGCAGAGATATCTAGATGGAGGAGAGGTCTACTCTAGAACCAAGGAGGGAAGTACTGGGCTGGGGCCCTACTGAAATATGCCAAGGTCATCTGGACCTTCCAACAGGTTCCCTGAGATTGAACAACCTCTATCCAGAGGCATAGCATTCATTGTCTTAATACAAGTGCTGAGGGATTATTTCAGTCTCTGAACCCTTGCTTCCAAGACATCAACTTGAAGAAACAAGAAACTCGCTCCACAGTCTCCTGTAGCCCTGTCTGTACATACTTGCAAAATTGTGGCCAACCATGACCCTCCCTGCCCACCTCCCCCCCACACACTAACATTTTTAGTACTTCCTGTGCCTGTCCCCAATCCTTTCCTCTTACAGGAAAGAGAAGCCCATCTGCTACCCCCACCTCTCACCCTTTGACGATCTCAAAGGGTGGCAGCTGAATCAGCTCCTTCAGCTTCCTCAGGGTCCTCCAGATTCTCCAACTCCTCTCCATTCTGGGAGGCAGGCGCAGCAGCCTCAGCTACCTCTTCCTTCTGGGCCATGGAGGGTTGTGGCTCAGGACTCACTGAGAACAGGTCTGAACAGCAAATCCAGCCAGGCCAGACGGCAGGGCCCCAGGCAGCTGTCAGCAGCTATATCTGGCTGGCAATGACTGGCAGGCCAGGCTTAGTGTTCTCAGCCCTGGGCCCCTAGTTTTTATAAACAGAGCCCTCTTGCCCGCCCACAGGCCCTCACCTATCTTTTTTTAATTGAGTGACAGATGGTGATGGGGTGGGGGTAGGGGGAAATGGAAAATCTGGCCATTAGTATCTCCTATTTATCAGTAGGCAAAGACAGAAGTTGGCAGGGTGGGAATGGTGTGTCCTGCTTTCTTGTCACTGTTCCCCAACCATCTCGTACATATGTTCATATTCTCTCTGACTTTTCCCTCTTTTCTTACCTCTTATGTACTTTAAGTTTCCCACTCAACTTTTTCAGTTTCACCGGGTGACTGTGGAAGGGATCCCAGTAGTCTGAAATTCCTGTGAACTCTCAGTGGTTTCAGTCAAAATGGGGGTGGGGGTGACAGAGAACAGTGGGTTCATCTTGGGAAATATGGATTCAAAAGGGAGAGTGGGTAGGGTGGGATGAGAACTGGCAATTGGAAAGAAACAGTAGCTGTGGACTGAAGGACCAGCTCATACCAACTGGGTGTGGCCATTAGGAGCAGGCCTGACATTTGTAAGCTGTGAGTTTCTGAAATAGGCCAGGTAGTGTGTTCAGTGGTTTTACCGGAAAATCAAATTTAGTGGTCTGAATACATTATCTCTGTGGATCCACATGGGGGAAACAGACTACCAGAAGGGTTAATGGGCTTGTTTAAGAGGGAAAATCCCTCGTAAGTAGCAGCCAGGATTGAGTTCTAGAGGATTTTACTCCAGAGATGCATCATTAGACCTCCATGCCACGTTCCTGTTGAGATCTTTATTTATGTAACAACAATTTACTGAGTGCCTGCTATAGGCCAGGAACTTGGACAAAGAACAAAGAACAACCATTGAGGTCTGGCCCCCACTGATTTGGTAATTGGCCAGAAGACAAGTTCTCCATGTGGTCTTGTGGTGGTCATAAGAGCTAAGGAAGAAAGACAGGGAAGGAGCAGGGGTGTCATTGGCAGGGGTTGTTTATTTTTTATTTGAGAGATATATACACACAGAGATGGATGGATGGATGGATGGATGGATGGATGGATGGATGGATGGATGGATGGATGGATGGATGGATGGATGGATGGATGGATGGATGGATGGATGGATGGATGGATGGATGGATGGATGGATGGATGGATGGATGGATGGATGGATGGATAGATAGATAGATAGATAGATAGATAGATAGATAGATAGATAGATAGACAGACAGACAGATAGATAGATAGTGAGAGAAAGGGAGAGAGAGGGAGGGAGGAGAGAGGGAGAGAGAAGAGAGAGAAAGGGAGAGAGAGGAGAGAGTGGAGAGAGTGCATGGGCTTCTTCAGAGGAGAAAATAAGAGATTATACACTTCAGTTTGAGATGTCAATGAATTGCCAAGCCAGAGAATGTATCAGAATTACTTTATATATAGAGTGGTCAGGAAGGACTTTCAAGAGGAGATGCTTCTGAAGAAGCTGAATGAAATGATCATGAGGCTCTCTATGGAGAAAGTGATCTGAGTAGGGGAGAGCAAGTGCTAAAGGTCTGAGACAGGAGCCTGACTGGAGTGACTAGTTAGGACCTCTGTGTGACTCCAGCACCCAAGGAGATGAGGTCAGGAAATCCAACAAGGGGTAAGTTGACTGGGGACTTACAGAGAGAGAGAGAACTTGGATTGATTGTTCATTCTTTGTTGGGGAAGCAGGGATTGGGCTACACCTGGTAGTGCTCAGGTATCTCTCCTGGCTCTGAGCTCAGGGTCATTCCCAGCAGTGATTGGGGACTATGTGGTACTGAGTATTGAACTGAGTCAACCACATGCAAGACAAATGTTTAACACTTTCATTGTTTCTCTGATCCCTGTTTGTTTGAGTTGGAAGCTATTGTCTTGCATAGTGAGACACATGGTTTGATTTGTATTTTTATTAGATCAACTAGTCTGGCAGACCGATCGGGAGAAAGGAGCAGAGGATCAATGATAAACTTCCTGACACTTGCAGGAGATGATGGGAGTGAGGGAGGAAGTGATGGTGCTCTAGGAAAATCCCTGAGTTGGATGAGGGCTAGGTAATTTTTGTAGTTCACATAACAGACACTTAGCAAAGATCACATAGTTTGTGCATGGAGCAGTTTAAATAGTTTAGAAAAATTCTCTAGGCAATGGAAGTGTGAGGTCAGGCTCAGGTACAGATTAAAAATAAAGAACTGAAAAATAGTGGGTAACTCGTCTGAATGCAGGGGCCAATATGGTTGAGAGGTGGGCGTGAGAATGTAGGGGACGTTTGGACTGAAGAGTAAGAATTAGGATCTTGTAAGAGGGTCACTCTCCTGTGGAGCACACTGAGAAGCTTGAGTAAAGAGGTCTTATATCTAGTACTAGTTAATACCATTTACTCACTCTCCTGTACAGCATAATTGAAGCTTGAGTAAGAGGCCTTGTGTCTAGTACTAGTTCATACCATTTACTCACTCTCCTGTAGCGCACACTGAGAAACTTGAGTAAGAGGCCTTGTGTTTAGCACTAGTTCATACCATTTACTCAGGCATACTCACTGCTTCTACCCTCTCACTCCCTACATGTGTCCAGTGCAGGCAATAAGCAATCCTGTCACTGTACTCATTAGATTAATTACTAGAACCACTTTTTGCAGGCATGTTTTTTTCAGACATTTCTCTGAAAAAGTATATACACCCTATACAAAGTGTAGGGTAGTAGCAAGAATGCCTATGCCTACATGCACCAAGGGGCAGATGGTAGGTGCTGATATATATCAAACACACACATCACATTATCATCACACAAGCACATGACCTTTGTATACAAAGCATTTCTTTTAATTTATTTGACCAATGCTTTTCAAGGACTCTGATATGCCAGACAGCGTAGTGAAGATCAAGAAATATGAGATGAATGAACCTTACTAGAGGCTCTCAGACTTTATTTTTATTTTATTTTATTTGGTTTTGGGACCACACTGGGCAATTCTCAGGGGTTACTCCTGGCTCTCTGCTCAGGGGTCACTCTTGGCAGGCTGGGAGAACTGTATATATTTTTGTGACATCCCAGTAGGAATGTCATATTTTTCCTGTATATATTTTTCTCCACTTTACTTAAACACCATGATTCACAAAAGTTTTTCTTGATGATTTGTTACAGGCACACCAATCCCACCACCACAGCCATCTCTCCTCCACCATTGTCTCCATTTTCCAACCACCCCTTAAGCCTGCCCCAAATTATTGTAGCGGCCCACAAGGAATTTATTTTATGTTGCTTGCTACCACTGAATGGCCAACAGAATGATCAAAAATATTTCCATGGAAGAAAATTTGTGAAAATTATTGTAGCTCATCATGGGGACATTAAGTCCTTGTCTGAGAGTTAACAAGGCTGTTGCTGCAAGTTAAACCTGTGTTAATGTGTTTAATTGAGAATGGTTGGCTTCTATGCAATATTCCCATCCAATCTAGTGTGTTCTTACTGGGATGTTAGTATTGTAGAGTTTAGAGATGTGGCCCCAGAAATTACAGAATATTAATTGGGCATGCCTGAGGCATGTGGGCAGCTTTGGGGGTGTGGCCACAGCTGCTGGAGCTTTGTTAGGGTGGGAACTGACTCAACCCCTCCCAAGATCTCCGTGGAGATCTCAGCTGAGAACAGGTTTCTAAGAAAGTTTTTCAGCTAGTTGATCTCATTCAAGATTCATTTGAGTCTCTGGATCAAGGCTGGTAGATGAGCTCACATGGTAGCTGCAGTGGGATGTGAGTCTTCAGGGAACTATAGTCTATATTTTTAAGTAAAGGTCAGACACACTGAGCACCCCTTGGAGAACTGGAGGTCTGGGGTCACTCCTGGCAACCCTCTGACCCTGCTGTTCTGAGAAGTGCTTGGAGGCCAACAGGGACACACAATGGGTTGGGGGAACTCCCTGCCTTTATGGCATTTGATACATGCATCAGGAATCCAAGAGTGTTCTTTCACTGTTTCAAACTAGGAACCTGAAGATCAAAAGGTGGAGTGATGGGCCCAAGTCCAATTAGGAATATGAGTTCAGGTGTTTTGAGCATAACTTATTTCCAGGGTTGCGCCCCACTACCTCTGGTGAACAGATCTCTATAGCATTATCAGTGTTCATCCCTCTCTTAGGGACCATAGCTTCAGTGATGTGCTTGGATTAACCAGAGTTCTCTCACTTGATCACTTGATCACTTGAATCCCATTATTGATCGATTTGCTCGAGCAGGCGCCAGTAACATTTCCATTGGACCCTATCACGTGCCAATGTAGCCCAATGGCATCTGGTTGACTCAGGAATATAAAGAGCCTCAAACCGTTCCTTCAGGGTCTTTACAAGGAAGTCTGACCATCTTGTGGGCGGCCACGTGATCTTTTGACATCCCGTGGGATCCAGTCGGTAATGGCTCTAGTCCAGAGGTTGTCTCCAAATCGCATTACATGTCCAGCCCATCTGATTTTCGATGCCTTGGCAAACGAGACAGCATCCCTGATTCTGGAATAGCGATGGAGGTCAGAACTCCGGATCCCTTCTCTCAGAGTTCTCTCAGAGAATAAAATCTAGAAGGGATCCTTTCAGTCTTCCCTGTGGGGAAGGATTCTTCCCTCGGGGTTGGATTATGTTATGACTGGTATGTGTAACCCTAAATCGGGAGGGGAAAATTCTTCTTCATATCTCCTTTCAGCCCTTTGTTCAAAAAGAGTTCTTGGCTGACCTCCCCTCTGCTTGCCCCAGCACCTTTCGATCTCAGTGTTCCCTCCTGTAACACTTGATCACTTGATCACTTGAATCCCGTTATTCATCGATTTACTCGAGCGGGCGCCAGTAACATTTCCATTGAACCCTATCACGTGCCAATGTAGCCCAATGGCATCTGGTTGATTCAGGAATATGAAGAGCCTCAAACCGTTCCTTCAGGGTCTTAACAAGGAAGTCTGACCATCTTGTAGGTGGGCGGCCACGTGATCTTTTGACATCCCGTGGGATCCAGTCGGTAACGGCTCTAGTCCAGCGGTTGTCTCCAAATCCAGTAACAAAAATGTTTTCCTGTAACACAAGCTGAGTGATTTCTCTCAGCTCAGGTTGGCCAAGTGGATGGAAGCAAGGAAGCAGAACTAGCTGGGGAACACCTCCAGGGCAGAGGGGAGCCATGGGGCGAAGGGTCCTGGAAGATGGTGCAGACATGGTCCCGCAGGCTGATCCTCACTGACCCCGTGCTCCCACCACCACCATTTATACTTTTTTCCTTTGGCACTTCGAGAGTGCTCTGCGCTGATGACAGACAGCTTCCCTTTCCATTGCTATTGCTTCTTTCCAGCACTGCCCACCCCCCCAACACCTGCCATCCTTGGAGGCCCTCCAACTGGCTGGTGCTGGCTATTTATGGCACCTCCTGGGGGCCTGAATTCCCTGCCTGGCCCCAGACTCTCCTTTTCCAAGTCAGCCAGTCTCCTCTGCAGGTCCCAGAGTGCAGCAGTTAATCTGGGGAATCAGGAGCCAGAAGCCTACCTCTTTCCCAACAGTTGCTGCTGTGCAATTTAAGGTTGGCATTCTCTGGACCCCACAGTGACACTATTGGGCAACTTTCTCCACGGCTCAGCTATCACTGAGAAGGAAACTAGGAAATAGTAATCTGGTTCAAGGTTGCAGGAGGAGTAGGTGGGGTTGCAGGGTCTGGAACCTAGGTCTGTCAGCCTTCCGGCTTCATGGGATGGTACCTGGAATTCAGGAGCAGAGAGTTTCCATGCACGTGGCCCTGACCAGAGACCAGACCCCTCTCTCTACACAGTCAGTTTAAATGAACTCACACTTTACAGGGAAGGTGGAGCCTCTTCTATTATTGTCCTCTTTTTATGTGTGAAGATAATAGACCATTGAGGTTCAATCACTTACCCAACCTCCCAGTTCTGTTGTTAGCAGAGCTTAGTGCTCTTGAAGATCATCCCCTCACTTCTTCCCATTTAGTCCCTCCTGCTGTCAGGACTCCTGAGGTCAGGCTTTGCGGTACAAGGTGGAAAGAAGGAATATGGGACAAGACATATTTTCAGGGAGACGCTGGAAACAGTGGGCACATGACGGAGGCACACTCACACACATGTATTTATATCTGTGTGCATGTGTAGGGGGCACCGGTACAAAGAGATCAGACAGTTGTAAATTGGGATGGAAAAGGAAGTGTTCCAGTGTGTGTCTGAAGGCTCCAGCTCCCTCCAGCCATCCAGTCTCAGAAAAGGTGATAGTGGTTAGTGGCTTGAAGAAGCTGGCTCAGGCCCAGGATTAACTTGAGCTTCTCATTCCCTGTCCCATTTGCCACGGTCATTTCAGAAAAGATCAGATGTTCTTGGAGGTAGCCAAGTATGAGGGCACAGGGTCAGGCACGGTGATTCCTCGTATCCGTGCCATATGCAGAGGTACCCCGAGGGGGAAGGGAGCAGAGAGCCCAGGAGGGAACTGATGGAAAATAAAGCCTGACTAGGGGAAGGTTTAAATTCTCACTCAGTGAAAGAAGACACCTCAGAACATGTTGATGGGGGATGGATGAGGTGCTCTCTACTGTGACAGGTGGGACCCCAACAGTGTGTTGCCCAGAGACCCAGCCAGCATGTTTCTGCCTGCTTGGTCTCTACTGAGACAAGATACACAAACAACAGGCCTTGGGCTCTGGGCTCTGGGCTCCCCACATGCGGAAGAAACCTGCCTACTCTGGCAACACTCTGTTGCCATAAACACAACATGTTTAGGACCTTGACCCGGTGAAGAGAGGGAGACTGAGGGTCTTCCAGAGTCTGAGGCTGGGATTGGCAGGGGAGCAAGAATTTCAGGGAATGTCATTGCTTCCAAGATCCTCTGTTGTGGGCCATGACATTTACTTGACTGGTCTGCAGAACATATTGCCCAGAGAAAGCAGTAAGCAGTGAAGTGAGACTTTATTTTATTTTATTATTTTGATCATGCACATTAAGGTGATTAAAGTGTTCCCTTTTATAGGGGTGTTTGCAGGACCACAGAACATAATGTATGTATATACATACATATAAAACTACTAGTATGTATATATATACATACATATAAAATTACTAGTATGTATATATACATACATATACATACATATACATACATACATATGTATATATATACATACTAGTAATTAGCTTTGGAGAGGATAATTTCAGCTCGTAGGACAAGAAATGTGTAGTGGTAGTTAGAGAGGGCAGGGACTTCCTGGTGTTTGTGGCATGTTCCTCTGGCATCTTACTTTTCTGTGGATTGGGGAAACTGAGATATAGACATTGGATTGAGGGGTGAGGCTGTAGGGGCAGATAGAGTCCTGCTCTATCAAATGGGGTA
The DNA here is from genome assembly GCA_021461705.1 of Cryptotis parvus. Taxonomy (NCBI): domain Eukaryota; kingdom Metazoa; phylum Chordata; class Mammalia; order Eulipotyphla; family Soricidae; genus Cryptotis; species Cryptotis parvus. The sequence continues at coordinate 23,583 of JAJIBD010022670.1, read as the reverse complement.
TTTCAAGGCATGAGACCTGGGACAGGAGACCTATAGGATGAAACATCCTGAAAAAACTTGGGAGGGGGTAGAGATTGGGTGTGCTCCACCTGGGAAGAGAAAGATTCAGATACGAGGCTCCCAAATGAGAATTTGTATGGTCTGGGTGGTGCACCCTGGTGAGAATCAGTAACAAATCAAACAAAGGGGTGCTGATCTTACTTTCTAGAACTATGAGAAATGGGAACTCTGAGAAAAACTCTGAAACTGGACTTGAGTGCTGGTATCCATCCACAGGACCCCAGTAGAAGGGGCCAGAGCTGTACAGAGAGAACAGCCTGATTTTGGTCCCTCTTATCCAATGGGCCAATCTTTGTCTTTGTAGGATATGCAACTGCCAGTCTGATGCCTCTCTTAGCTCTTAGGATGTTTGGGAAGTACTTTTGGGTAGATATCAAACGACAGTGTTAACCAACCAGATCATGTGCTCTCTTTCCTCCCCTCCATCCATCCCTCTCTGCCTTTTATCTTCCTTCTCTCCTTCCCTCCCTCCCTCCTTCCCTCCCTCCTTCCCTCCCTCCTTTCCTTCCTTCCTTCCTTCCTTCCTTCCTTCCTTCCTTCCTTCCTTCCTTCCTTCCTTCCTTCCTTCCTTCCTTCCTTCCTTCCTTCCTTCCTTCCTTCCTTCCTTCCTTCCTTCCTTCCTTCCTTCCTTCCTTCCTTCCTTCCTTCCTTCCTTCCTTCCTTCCTTCCTTCCTTCCTTCCTTCCTTCCTTCCTTCCTTCCTTCCTTCCTTCCTTCCTTCCTTCCTTCCTTCCTTCCCTTCTTTTCTTTCTTTATTGTTCATGTGTGCCTGGAGTTTCCCTCTACAAAGCATATGCTCCAGCCCTTTACCCGTCTCCTAGAATCAGATCCATGTGTTCTTACTTAAACAGGATTCTACTGGGTCCCCATCTAAAACTGCTCACATTGAGAATTTCCTGTGAGCCAGACAGTTCTGACCTCATGATCTCATTGACTGTTCTCAAATGTTCTGCGATGTCCCTGTTTGATAGAGGAGAGGAATGGAGCACAGTGATTGGTGTTGTATCACTGGTTTTTAAATAGTAGAATTAGGATCTGACCAGGATCAGCTCCATTGCCCATTCTGGCCCCTCAGTATCCAAGATGATCTTTTTTTTTATTAATTTTTTTTAATTTTAATTTTTTTATTTTTTAAAATTACAAAGACATACAATTAAAAAGTTCATATTTGGGTTTTTGGTCAAACAATGTTGCAGCACCCATCCCGCCACCAGTGCCCATCTCCCACCACCAACATCCCCGGTTCCCTCCCCCTCCCCCAGCCCCTGCTCCATGGCAGGTTCTTGATTTCTTTCCATTTCTCTCTCTTTCTCTTTTCCTTCCCCTCCAGACTATGAATTACAGAACATACATTAAAGGGTTGTCATGTGTATCTTTTTGCCTCTATTTAATGCTCAGTTCTAGGTTGGCATTAGTACCCTCAACAATTGTCAGCACACTGTTCCATTTCTGTCTTACCTAGCCTCTGAATCCCACACGTTTGTGATAATTTCCACCTTTGACAGGACCTCCTGATATATGTTTCACTTGATCTTGGATATTGGTATCATAATATGTACCTATATATTTATGTTATGCAGATAAATGCAGTCATTCTGCCAAGATGATCTTATCCTGTAGTTCTGGGTGAGCTGGAGTTCTGACTTTTGTTTTTCTTTTGGCCATACCTGTTGGGGGCTTTTGGCATCGTGTTCAAGGATTAGTCCTGGTGGGGCTCAAGTGTTCATATGGGGTGCTGGGAAGTTCAACCTAGACCAGCTGCATGTAAGACCTTATCCAGTATACTATTGCTTTGGCCTGGGATAAAGTGCCGCAGGAGGTCGCTAGCCATCCTTTGAGAAATGATGCCCTAGGTGTCTTCAGCTGCACTTAGAAACTCCTGAGAAGTTCCAAAAATGATTAATGTGCCTTTGGTCCAAAGGGAGATGGAGGTGTTGGTGGGGTCACACTTTTCTTTAAATGGGAAAATAGTTTTAAAACCCTCTTAAGTCCAACATTCACTTATTTTTTTTAACAAAGATGTTTGGATACTCTTCACTGGAGCCAGGGACACAGGTGAACAGTGTTGGCGAGCTACTGCTTGATGGTGGAAAATGTCGTTTGTGGTGAAGAGGTAATGCAGATCCTCCTCTCTCGTTGGCTCTTTTGGAAAGCTCTGGAAAGAGTTTGAATGAGGGTATCATCTGGTTTCTTCCCCTGGGAAGCTTTGCTTACTCCTCCCTGCAGCAGGGTAGAGTTATTTCCAATTCTAGAATTCACTCATAGAACCACAGGATTTTAAAATTAAAAGGTTCCAAGAGACTATCCACACCCTCAAATGTTAGCAAACAGCTGTCAACTAAAACCTGCTAGATCTAAAGGAGTTTGGAGTTCACTGATTCATAGACCTTCAGGGAGCCTCAGGGAAAAGACTGTCAGGGATGGTTCTCAGGCAGAAAAGCTGTTGAAGGGTTGATGAATTTATATTTTATTTTGATTGATTGATTGATGATGATGATGATGATGATGATGATGATGATGATGATGTTTGCTTTTTGGGTCACACCCGGCAATGCTCAGGGTTACTCCTGGCTCGGCACTCAGGAATTACTCCTAGAGGTGCTGGGGAATATATAGGATATCGGGAATTGAACCCAGGCAGGCGTCATGCAAGGCAAATGCCCTACCTGCTGTATTATAGCTCTGCCCCCCCCTTATTTTGATTATTGATAGTGTTTGTGGGCTACTCATAGCTCAGTGCTTGCAGGTCATGCCTGACAGTGCTTAGGGAACCCACTGGTGCCAGGTATTGAGCCTGAAACTCCTGCATGCAAATCATGTGCTGAATGTGTTGCATGTTCATTCAGCCCTCCATCACTGTATCACTGTCTTCCCATTCATCGTCGATTTGCTCGAGCGGGCACCAGTAACATCTCCATATGACCTATCTTATGCAAGTAGAGCCCAAGGGAACCTGTTTGCTCCAGGAACATAAAGAGCCTCAGACCATTCCATCAGGTCATGGGAATGAGGTCTATAATTGTTACTGGTATCTGGCATATCAAATACGACATGGGTAGCTTGCCAGGCTCTGCCGTGCGTGCCCTCCATGGAGAGTTTTAAAGGTACTTCTGCTTGAGTCTGTACCTAAAGAGTTTTGTAAAAAAAGTTTTTCCACTTCTCTAGGAATGTGGGAATGGTAGAGTGAAATCTGTATATCACCTTCTGGGACCTTTCCTCTAGGAATTTACCAATGGGACTGTAATGATCACTTTGGCTCATATAAGCAGCACTAAACTTTAAATTCATGGTCTCACACTTGCTGGGCAAGTGCTCTAAGCCCATAGTTCTTCTGGTGTGACCCCATGAATAGCAACAGTAAATCCTAAACACTGGCCTTGTTAGGATTGCAGGGGCCAGTCCCAAGCAGGACAGGCATTCTTTGCTGGCCTCAAGGCTTTAGTACAAGAGAAGGAAAGAAAAGGGATGAGATAAAAGTTAAATAAAAAACAAATACTTGTGAAAGCTTCATAGAGAGGTCTGGACAAAAAATCTGCTGTGGCCTCACCTCCATATCTGAACAACTCTGCTCATCTCCGCACACACTGCACACACTTATACCTCCTCAAACTGCACACACTTACACCTCCTGTTGCAGGGTGAAAACCAGCAGGGAAGGAAAAGAGTAACATCCAGTCTAATCCCTCAGAGACTCCCAGTGGAGCTAAGTATACAGATCTGCCATCAGCATAGCAGGAGACACATTGGGAAACCACATGGAAGCCATCCATGCTCCGCGAGTGAGAATAATAACAGTACAGTAAGCTCTATAAACTCTCAGAGAATGACTTCAGTGACATGTTGAGATTATTTAAGGGGTGGCAAAAGAAACAATAGCACAGGAAAGTAGGGCAGAAATGAGAAAAAGATAATCAGAAGACAAATTAAGAGAATGGGGGCAGAGAGATAGTACAGTGGGTGAGGCACTTGCCTTGCACGTGGCTGACCCGGGTTAGATTCCCAGCATCCTGTATAGTCCCCTGAGCACCACCAGGAGTAACTCCTGAGTGCAGAGCCAGGAGTAATTCCTGAGCATCTCCAGGTGTGACCAAAAAACAAAAGGAAAAAAATGAAGAGAATGGTAGTTGATCATAAAAACCTCAATAGGTCTAAGCAGCAGAATAACAACAGCTGAGGAAAAGGTCACTAAGCTCCAAGATGAGATGCAAGAGGATACAGAAATGGCTGGAAAGAAATGAGCAGCATAACAGAGAACTGTGGGATGAGTTTAAGAGGAACAATGTAAGAACCCAAGTCCCTAAAGAACAGGAAGGCAAGTTTGACAAAGATCCACCAGCTAAAGAAATCATAGATAAGAATTTTCCAGACTTGAGTTCAGACACCCATGTCCAAGAGACTAGAAGGGTCCAGAGATAACAGATGCAAATAGAAAAAACCCCAAGACATATTATAATTAGAATGAACAATGCTAAAGGCAGAATATTGAAATCAGCAAGATCAAAAAAGGAACCTATTTAAGAATTATCTATACAAATGCTCCCTTTTTAGGATCACTTGTATTACTTGTCTTCCTGTGTTCATCAATTTGCTCGAGTGGGCGCCAGTAACGTCTCCATTCATCGGGAATGAGGACCATTATCGTTACTGTTTTTGGCATAACAATACACCACGGGTAGTTTGCCAGACTCTGCCATGGCTTTGGGTTCATCCCAGAGGGCCCAGTCTTTTTCTATTTCAGACCATCAGCCATCCAGGGCCCTTGGGGCAGAGTCCTGGGTGTAGACAAGCCTGTCTCCTGTCTCTCACCTGTTGATGCAGCCAGGCACTGCAGCCACACCTGCAACACCTCGAGGGGCAGACTTTTTTAGGATAAAACACAATTTTATGATTTTATTTGGCTACACGATTTTATTTTAAATTTAAAAAATATCCTCTTTCTAAATTATATATTTGTAAACTTTATTTCCTATCCTGTAAATTTCTAAAAGTGTTAGCATACTATTCAAAAAAATTTTTACCTATAAAAATAGACCATTTATTAAAAATGTAATCACTTTAATGCTTTAAAATTTTGTGGAATTTTCAGGAGTTTAGCTTTGTTCATCTATATGTGTGTAGGTGTTACCACTTCTACAACAAAAGATTAAATTATTTCTCATCTGTGGGATAAAAAGAAACACAGTAAAGGAACAACAAATGCACAAAGATTAGAGATATTGTCTACAGAACTGACCTCACCTAGGGAAGCTCCTTGGGTCCTTGGGATATGGTGGAGGGAAGTGGACATTCTGGTGATGGGTGTGGTATTGGAATGATAGATGCATGAAAAGTATAATAAACAGTATAATAGTTTTTTTTAAAGAAACTCTTGCTGAATTCACTGTCAATACTCTGGATCTTTCAACTCCAATTTTTCAACATTTTTCTTATCCTAATAGTAATGATGTTTGGTATAATAAATGAATAGTTTAAGACTATATGAAAGCAAAAATGAAAACTAATTTTACTTATCAGACTCTCAGACAAAATCTTAGCACAAACTAAATACTGCATAATGTGATACATATGTTTATTAATTTAATTGAGATAGCCTATAATTAGCAATTATTTTATTTGTATCCTTATTTATTTTGTCATTCAATGTACTCAAGTAGAAATGCACAAGTATATATTTATTTACAGATGATAGTATTATTATTTTTAATTAGACAATTTTAAATTAATTAAAATGTTTAATTGAATCACTGTGATAGACCATTATAAAGTTGTTCATGAGTGGGTTTCTGCCATACAGTGTTCCAACACCCCTCCTTCCACCAGTGCACATTCCCTACCACAAATGTTCCCAGTTTCACTTCCACCACCCACCCTCCATTCCTTGCAACATGCCTCTATGGCAGGCAATTCTCTCTCTTTCTTTTTCTCTCACTCTCTCTCTCATACACACACACTTTCTCTCTTTAGCACATTGTGGTTTGCAATTCAGACACTGAAAAGTTATCTTGTATATCCCTTTATCTACTTTCAATACTCAGTTCTAGTCCAATATGACCATTTCCAACTGATAATGATAGTTATTCATGATTAATAGTAATAATTAGCTTATCATAATGTCTCATATAATTGATTAATTATACACAGTTATTTATAAATATAATGCACATATAAGTTGTAATACATACACTTTGCATATATAATTAGTATCCTTTTTTCACTTTTCTGCTTCGTTTTGGTAACTTTTCAAAAATATTTTGCCCTTCAGAAAATTACTAACCTAAATTTCAAATATCTGGGACACTCATGGGAGGGTTCCTGATGGCCCTGCACCCCCAGTTACCGAGCTTCCCTTTATTCTTGCACGCATTACTAAGACATAGGGGTGGGTCCTTCAGTCCCCTGGCAGCCCTAGATTTGCACTCATGTTCACCTACAGCAGGCACCCAGAGGGGTTCTGTTCATAGTGAATTGAATATTTATTAAAGTAGGATTAACAGTTTAAATGGCTGCCTCCTCTTTCCCATTTATCTGATTTTGGAGTAAAACTGGTCCTAGGGACCAGGACAAGTGGACAAGTGCTTACATTCGTCTGCCTTCAGGGCTTATTAATCCTTGGCTCCTTTCCTTATCATCCCTTTTCTCCACCCTCCACAACCCAGCTGGTGTTTTTCTGCATTCCCTACCTTGCCTCATTCCATTGCCATACCCAGTGCCTCAGTGCACCCCCTGTTCCATAGGCTGAGTCTGCTGCTTGGGGCAAAGGCTGTCCCTCCACAGGTGGTAGGTGATGGAGGTTGACACGGTGAGCCAGGCCATGTAGGGCAGCAGGAGTAGGGCTGCCAGCTTGTTGATGGGGTACCAGATGAAGGCTGTGCTCACTACCAGTCCATAGAGCAGCAGCAGGTGCAGCAGTGCCTAGGAGGGGACCAAGGCATGGGGTCAGGCAGGTGCTTTCTATCTCGGAGCCCAGGACCTGCTCTCATTGGAGTGCACAGAAGCTCCTGTTCTTTGTGCCTCTGAACAGCCTGCTCTGCTATGTGATTCAGGCTTTGGTGACCTCACCTCCCTCTGTCAAGCCCTGTGTCTTACCAGGCCAGAGTTTTGGGCTGCAAATAAGAAGATCAGGACGGTCCAGCTGATGGCAAGCTGAATGACGTAGAGACCAAGAGGCAGGGCTAGGGGGCGCGCCCAAAGCCCCCTCTCAGGTCCTTCCACACCAGGTAGGAAGCATAACTGTGGGGGAGATAGTGAGAAACCCTCAGAAGAGCATTTGTGGTTGCCAAGGGGTTAAAATGGGATCCACAGGTCTAGGCCTGTGGTTTTCAGCTTCCTTAGGCCTCCATGGTATGATAACAAGAAAACTACTTTGTAAGCCATGATTTATAATAATAGAAATCTTTACACATAAATAATAGTACCATGACATGATCCAGGAGTACTATATATAATGTTATATTTTGGAGGTGATAAGGAATTTCTGCAAATGAGAAGGGATGGTGAAAACCACTGTCTAGGAATCATTTTTAAGGACAAGTAGGAGGTGAGGCAGGAGTCAGGCACACTGAGATGGGGACAAAATGGGGACACACGGAGAGGTTTGAAGGAGAGGATGACTAGGATCCTCCTAACAATACAGGAATGTCACAGACCAGGGGAGCCATCCCTTTAGAGAGCATTTCTTCAGTACAGGTACAGGACTGGTTTACCCCACTCCCTATAGGTACCATGGCCATAGCATAAAAAGGGTGCTCACCCCGTGATGGAGTAGATAGTCGCCCACAGAAGTAGCAAGACTTTGTGGTATGGGCACCAGGGCAGCTTCCTCGGGTTGTCACACCAGGCAAACATTCTGCGGCGGCCAGTGAGCAGCCACACCAGGATGGGCCCCAGGTGGGGCAGCGCCACAAAGATGGCTCCTTGAGGCCACATTCTCCAAGAGGAAGCAAGATCTGGGGAGGCAGAGATGGGGGGGCTTCCCCCTCAGTCCTTTCCTGTGTTACCTTGTCCACCATGTCCCTAACCCCGCTCCCTGGTTTGATCCAAGGAAATTTAATAACAGTGGGCAATCCATCCCTGGGAGGTGTGTGTGTGTCTTTTTGGAAGCCATTACTATCCTTTTTTTTTCTGGCTCCCATGTACCTATTTTATCCACACCATGTGGCACCAGGATATGCCATGTCTGGAAAAGCGCCTTCCTCTGAACGGCCCTCTGCCCCTGCATGCCTCTCTCTGCTAGAGATGTGGTGCAGGTATGAGTGTGCCTTTCTTTCAGGCTAGGTGGCATGGGACCAGGTATGTAACAAGTCCCAGGGAAGGACAGTATCTGAAACTGAGCACTACCGCACTGACAAACCACTCGGACAGGACTGTTCTAAACACAGAAGGCAGAGGTCCCTGGGGCAGAGGCGGCTGTTCCCTAATCAAGAAAGACCCAACCTATCCACCCAGAGCTTATCTCATTCTTCCAGACAACAGACTTAAAGGTCCCTGCTCCCAATTGGAAACACCCACTCAAATTCAGACTCAGTTGGCACTTTAATCTCTGAAATACTTGGTAGCCCTCTGGAGCTGGAGGGTGCCTCACTATTCCTGCTTCTAGTAGTCTGGAGTGATGGTTTGGCTTTGGATGAGAATGCAGCTGTGCTAATCTGCATGTTTCTGGATGCCATTTGCATGTGGGATCAGACGCAGACCTTCCTCCAGCCTGAGGTAACCTCTGATTTCTTCTTTTCTTTTGTACTTCAGTCTCAGTCTCCTCCCTCTGCAGGGGGTGGTTGGTTGGCACAGAAGAGGGAGTTTGTTCTGAGGGTCCAAGACTGACCTTTCTCCTTCCTTTCCTTCCCTTCCGTGCCCTGGAGGTTCCTGAGAGGGGGTTGAGTAGTCTGCCTGGCCCCTTTCCAGTTTCTGCCCTTCCCATGCATATGCGCATCTCTGCCCACCTTCCTCTCCATAATGGCATTCTCACACTCTGGTCTCTATACCCACCTCCCCTTTTTCTCCTCTCCCCACCAGCCCAGGGCCTCCTATTCCCTGGTTTGTGCTCCCCTTACCTCAGGCAGCACAGCTCGCAGACTGGGTGTTGGTGACTCACGATGGTGGAAATGCAGAGGAGGGTGGCGACTGGGATGGGTGGAGCAGGGCTGGTATGCCTTTCTCCAATGACAAGGAGCAGGACACTGTCCACGGAGAGTGATTGGCTGTGGGCAAGGCCAGAAGGGCTCCCCTCACCAGCCATTTCATATAACTGGTTCTGGGGACCCTGTGATAAATTGTTGAACTAGCGAGGTATGACCTGATCTCCAGAAATAGCTTTGTGCCAGCCCGAAAAGTTTCAGACCCCTGTGAGCTCTGCACCCATGGAATGGATGTCCATGGGGGCAACAGGGCACACATGATTTTCCTAGAACCTGCTTAAACTAGGACTTCCCCTAAGAGACAAGTCCCCAGGTGTTTTGGTACCTAAACAGTTTCTGGTTTTAGACTGCAAGTTGGCATGGCCCTTCCCGGCTTATAACATGAGCAAACTTAAATACCGTTAGAATATCATGTCACAGAAGAAGTCAGTCTCTGGGGCGACTGAGAGCCTTGTTCAGCAAAGACACATGTCGGCCCTCTGCTACTTCTTCAGATTCTGAACTCCTCTTCCTTGCTGGTCCTAGTGGCCTTGAGTTAAGTTCCCCTGGGTGGAATGTGCTTGCCCTGTGTCTTTGCTGCATGTCTTAGCTTGGGGTCTCATTTTCTTACCTCCGCCTTGGGAATGCAGTCAAGGGGAAAGAATTGCAGTCAGGCACAAGAAGCTGGAGAATCAGGATGGGGATGATGGCTGTAGTTGTTACTTTTTTTTTTATAAGCGATGAAAACTGAGCTGCTAGGGGGAGCTCTTAATAGGCCTCAGGAGGCCAGAGACCAGTCTCCATCATGGGGCTGCCATGATTTGAAGTGAATGAGAGGTGATTTCTCAACAACTACTGTATTTGACAGATGAAGGAAGGGAGGCTCAGAGGAGTTGAGTACCTTGCCTCAATCTATGTAGCCACTAAGTGAGTGTCCTGGCTTTGTGTGACAGACTGGATCCTCATGTCTTTTCTCTCATTCTTTTAACGTGGTGCTTATTGAGCACCTACCAAGTCTCAGACTGCAAGGCACAGAGGATGCAGCTTTACCAAACAGCAGGCCAACAAATCTCTCCTCTAGAGATTCCATTCCTCGGCACCCATTTTCCTTGACAGAATCTCTAAGAATGAGGCTGAGAAACAACAATGCAGTTCATCTTTCCCTCAAGAAAAGGGAGGAAACTTTGCAGCATCCCTACAAGTTCTGAGTATGGGTAACAGAGAGAGAACATGGAAGTGAGCAGACATGAGTCCATCCCAATGCAGTATATCCCTTGCATGTGGTCGACCTGGATTTGATCACCAGCAACTCATATGATTCCCTGAGCTTCACCAAAAGTGATCTCTAAGCACAGAGCCATGAGTAATCCCTGCCAGGTGTGGCCCCTAAACAAAAAAATTCCCTTAAAAAACTCCCTTAAAAAACCAGAACTTTAGCCTGCACCCCAGACCTAGGAACAGTAGCCCATATTCTATTTTATTTTTTTTGAAAATTTAATTGCAATACTGTTTTATGCATATGGATACACCCTCCACCAAAATGCCTGCTTCCCTCCAGCATTGTTTCAGGAGCCCTTCCTATCCACTTCCTGTCCCATGCTTGGTAAGCTTAGTAGACCAGTTCTCAGGGAACTCATATTTAAAAAAAATATAGTTTAGGCCACATGATTGCAATAGAGTTAATGCTTATAATTTTTATGTAAAGTTACTGCACTTCATCACCACTAATGTACCAACTGCACCATTACCCTTATTTTCTAGTCCAAGGTTATTGTCATCATTTGATACTGTCTGTTCCCTGTTTTGTTTCTTTCTATGCCTCAGATGGGTGAGACCTTCCAGTATTTGCCCTCTCCCTCTAAATTATTTTCCAGTTTCATACACATTTCAGTAAACTGTATGATTCTCTTTTCTTACAGCTACATAGAATTCCTCATTTCCATGACATGAACGAATGGTTTGAGGCTCTTTGTGTTCCTGGAATGAGCTGATGCCCTTCAGGGACGAATATACACGTTACTGGCGCCTGCCTGAGCAAATCGATGAATAACAGGAGGACAAGTGATACAAGAAGTGATACATAGAATTCCATTGTTCAGTGGCCAGAGTGATAACCCAGCAGGGAGGGGCGTTTGCCTTGTACGGCTGACCCGGGTTCGATCACCCGGCATCCCATATGGTCCCCTGAGCACCGCCAGGAGTAATTCCTGAGCAAAGAGCCAGGAGTAACTCCTGAGTGTCGCCGGGTGTGACCAAAAAAAAAAAAAAAATTCCATTGTTCATATATTCCACAGCTTCTACATCCATTCATCCCTCATTGGATATTTGATGAACCTGTGTTTTGACACAGTTTCTCCCAGTGATTGTGTGCTTTGTTATAACTTGAGACATTCTGGGTGGGGTTCTTTCACCCCTGCCATTTCAGTAGCCTGTTGTTGGGATGGCCACTTACCAGCAGAGGGCACTAGAGAGGGCTGTACCTACACCGGCATCTCTCCCTCTCTTCCAAATCCAGATTGATGAGTTGCTTAACTTCTGGGATCCTCAGCTACTTCCCAGACTTGGCTTGACTGTCAATGGAATAGGAAAGGTTCTCCCACCCCGTTAGGACAGCTGGGAGAAGCCTGCCACATGGCCATGCTACCACACTACCCCTGCTGGGAAGGGTCTGGTCTCACCAGCCTGGATTCCCCAGGTACTGCACTTGTCCAGCTGACAGCTGTTTCTCATAGAAGGATCTGCTGTTCTTGAACAAGACAGCAGCCTCTGTGAGCCTTGAGACAGGGTGCTGAGCATCCCCAGGGTATCTGGGAATGGGAGGGCATTCCTCTTCTCCCCACTCAGGAAAAACTTGGCTTGGGGGAGGGTCACTGCCCCATGGGTATTAAATCCAGGATGATTCTATGCATTGTGAAATTATATAGTAGGCTGATGAATAGTGTAGGATACCAAGACTTATGTTTGAAATCATTCATTCCAGTCTTACTTTGGACAGGGAACTTGCTAGCAGTATTCAGGGAATCTGGGACCAACAGACTAGGGACTGTTGATGCTATGTTGCTTGGCCTTAGTAGTGTCAAAGATCGCAGAGTCACCCTGGTGGTATTTTGGGTGGTGCACCAGGGATTTTATTTGGAGACTATGGGGGTGCCAAACATCAAACCCGGGCCTAACATGTATTCCAGCCCTTTTGAACTACCCTAGAACCCTGTTCAGTACTGTGTACATCCTTCAGTAACTGGGTGATCTATCAGAAGTTGGATAGGCACACAGAGAACAAGTGATGTGGGGCGAGGACTGAGTCTCTTCAGATACGACATAAGTGGTGTTTTGCAGCAAAGCTTGTGTCTTTTTTTGTGTGTGGCGCTTTAAAGGTCCATCATCTAACCTGTCAGTACATATTGCAAACTATAATGGCCAAAAGGAAGAGAGAGAGAGAAGAGAAGTGTCTGCCATAGAGGTAGGCTGGGGAAGGGAAATGTACACTGGTGGGACATGTACACTGGTGAAGGAATGGGTGATGGAACACTGTATGACTGAAACCCAATCATGAAAAAATTTTGTACTGTATATCTCATGGTAATTCATATATAATATATGTGTATGAATTACTGTGAGATATATATACACATATCTATGTGTATATGTATGTATGTATGTATCTGTCTATCTACCTATCATTTATCTATCGACCGACTGACCGACTGATCAACCAACTGACTGACTGACCGATTATCTATCTATCTATCTATCTATCTATCTATCTATCTATCTATCTATCTATCTATCTATCTATCTATCTATCTATCTATCTATCTATCTATCTATCTATCTATCTATCTATCTATCTATCTATCTATCTATCTATCTATCTATCTATCTATCTATCTATCTATCTACCTATCTATCTGTCTGTCTGTCTATCTACTTCTCTCTCTCTATCTATCTATCTAAAGGCCCCATAATCTTGGGAGAGTGCAGCTGAGGGGATCTAGGGTCTAGGGCAGGTTCCTAGGAATCAGGCGTGGCTGGGGGTGCTAAGTTCTGTTTTGAGCTGGCAGCTGTGGACCCCAGAAAGAGGATGGAGTGGGGCCAAGGCAACCAGAAGAGCTGTCTGTGGGAGTATTGGAGGCTGAGCTGGGGAGGATCTTACTTGCTCCAGATAAGAAGGTGAATTAGTTTCTTAGGCTACACATACAGCTGCTTCAGGTTGTGAGACTGGGCAAGGGGTTTGGACTTTGGTCTTTGGAAGTTCTAGGAAAATTGCTATAGAAATTTAGTTGTTGCCCTTCCTTTCTTTCACTATACTTGGTCCCTCCCTTGTACCTTGATAGGAAAGGGGGGCATCATTATCCATGGAACCCAGAATATACTTTTTGTTGCTTTTATTTATTTTTACTTCCTTTGTTTTTTTAAAAAAAAATTTAGTGAATTAACAAATAGATAAAGAATCATTTATTAAGAATTCTAATAAAGAATTATTGTAACAAAATGGTGGTAAAGAATGAGTGAAGGGAAGTTGTTTTTATTTTTGGGTCTCACAGAGCAATTATCAGGGATTACTTCTGGCTTTGCACTCAAGAATTACTCCTGGCAGTGCTCGGGGAACTACATGGGATGTCAGGATTGAACCCAGGTTGACTGTGTACAAAGCAAATGCCCTACCTGTTTTACTATTGCTCCAGCCCTGAAGGGAAGGTTTTATTATTTTTAAATATTTTATTATACCACCATATGATATACAATTGCAAAGATGTTCATGATTGGGTTTCATCCATTCATTGCTCCAGCACCCGTCCCTCCCCAGTGCTCTGTTCCCACCCCCAATGTCCCCAGATTCCCCCTCTCCCCCAGCCTGTCTCTATAGCAGGTGCTTTTCCTTCTCTCTATCACTTGCTTGCTTGCTCTCCCTCTCTCTGTCTTCTCTTACACATTGTGGCTTATCCTATATGCATTTAGGATGTAAATCACTTCTTGTATATTCAATCCTCAGTTCTAGTGTGGTGTTACCATTTCCAACAATTAATAGAACACAGGTATACATTTATATCCCACTAATGAATGCAGTCATTCTATATCTGTCCTTTTCGAAACTTCTGGCTGATTTCACTCCAGCATGATAATCTCCATGTCCATCCACTTGCAGATAAACTTCATGACCTCATCTTTTCTGACAGCTGCATAGTATTCCATTGTGTAGATATATAAATATCCCACAGTTTCTTTATCCAGTCGTCTGTTCTCGGGCACACTGGTTGTTTCCAGATTCTGGCTATTGTGAATAGTGCTGCTATGAACATAAAAGTGCAGACAGTGTTTCTGCTGTGTGTTTTTGGCCTCCCAGGATCTATTCCCAGGAGTGGTATGGCTGGGTAAAATGGGAGCTCAATATCTACTTTTTGGAGAAATGTCCACATTGTTTTCCAAAAGGGCTGGACCAGTCAGCATTCCCACCAACAGTGTATGAAAGTCCCTTTCTCCCTGCATCTATGCCAGCACCGCTTTTAATTACGACTGCTTTGTAGTAGAGTGTGAAGTTGGAGAAAGTGATACCTCCCATCTTCTTTATCCCAAGGATTGCTTTAGCTATCCATGGAGGTTTATTATTCCATACAAATTTCAGGGGTATTTGATCAATTTCTTTGAAGCATGTCATGGGTATCTTTATAGGGACTGCATTGAATCTGTATAAATCTCTAGGTAGTATTACCATTTTGACAGTGTTAATTTTCCCAATGCATGAGCAGGGAATATGTCTCCATTTCCTCAGGTTCTCTTTTATTTCTTGAAGCAATGTTTTCTAGTTTTTTTGGTAGAGATCCTTTACATTCTTAGTCAAACTGATACCTAGGTATTTGATTTTTTATGTGGCGCAATTGTGAAAGGGATCATTTCTTTAATATCATTTTCTTCTCTTTAGCTATTTGCATATAAGAAAGTTATTGACTTTTGGGGATTGATTTTTGTACCCTGCCGTTCTGTTGGAGAGCACTGGATTCTCCGACAGAATCGGGAGCAGGTACTGGGGATCCCCTTCTGTTCCAGGGGATTGGTGGCCAGCAGACAGAGAAAGGCAGGAGAATCCAGCAGAATTTCAAAAGACTTTACTCACACTTGTTCTGGTATAATATCCAACAATAGGGAAAACCTCAAACTTTAGGTTCCTAGCTCGGCTTGATACAGGTAGGTTTAGAATCCTAGGCCAAGGTGACTGCTACCATTTGCTAAGACCCAACAGGGAAAAGTACAGAGAAGGAGAGAGGGAGGAGGCAGAGGGCAAAAGAGGAGCCAAAATGGCCAAAAACTGCTTTCTCCTTTCTCCAAGCTTATCTTATAGACAGAATCCCGCTAAAAACTTCCAGCCCAACTCATCTTGAGCTGGGCTATCTAGAGAGGAAGCTAGGTAAATGACATATTGAAATGCAGATCTTCAGGTGGGTCCTTTGACTCAAACTTCACAAATTATAGCGCTGACTCTTTGAGATATAATCTCTCTAGCAGAGTGGGAAGGGACTGCATCTCTGAAGCAGAAAGCAGTTCAGAATGTAATTTGTAGAGAATGGCACTAATACTTCTTACCATGAATATATAGCCAGCTGATTCCAGACTATAGTTACCACTAAGGCCCAAATCCATCAGGATAATTCACTTTGGCATTGCCTTTAGAATCAGAGACATGTCAGTTTGCCCAGAGGCACACTGGCATGTCTCTTTGAACTAGAACTGATTACATTATGGTTGATCCAACATGATAAAGTACTGTTGGAATATTTACAGACTTTTGATTACTGATTCAATTTCCTTGATGGTGATAGGTTTGCTCAGGTTTTCCAAATCTTGTTGCAGCCTTGGGAGGCTATAGGAATTCAGGAATTTGTTTATTTCTTCTAGGTTCACTTGTTTAACTCCACTTGTTTAACTCCATCTCTTCAACTCCACCATTCTCCCTGCATTAACATACGCCTCAGAGACCTGGGCCCTACGAAAGCAGGATGAGAATGCTATTCGGGTCTCCCAAAGAGGAATCGAAAGAGCTATGCTTGGAATATCACGCCTCACTCAAGTGAAAGAAGGAATCCGGAGCTCCGACCTCCATTGCTGTTCCAGAGACAGGGACACTGTCTAGTTTGCCAAGGCATCGAAAATCAGATAGGCTGGACATGTAATGCGATTTGGAGACAATCGCTGGACTAGAGCCGTTACTGACTGGATCCCATGGGATGTCAAAAGATCACGTGGCTGCCCACCTACAAGATGGTCAGACTTTTTTCATCAAGACCCTGCACGAACAGTTTGAGGCTCTTTGTATTCCTGAAGCAACCAGATGCCATTGGGTTACACTGGCACACGATAGGGGTCCAATGGAAATATTACTGGCGCCTTCTTGAGCAAATCGACAAATAACGGGATGTCAAGTGATCAAGTGATCTCTGTTTAATGGCATACAGACTCTCAAAGTAATCTCTGATGATCTTTTGAATTTCTGTGGTTTCTGTTATGATGTCCACCTTTTCATTTCTGATTTTATTTATTTGAGTTCTATTTCCCTTCCTTACAAGTCTTGCTAGTAGTTTGTCGATCTTGTATTTTTTTCAAAGAAACAGTTCTTGTTTTCATTGATCGTTTGGATTATTTTTTAGGTTTCCAGCTCATTGATTTCACTCTAAGTTTTATTATTTCCTTCCTTTTGCCTAGGTTGGGCTCCTTTTGTTTGTCTTTTTATAAGATTTTGATCTGTGAAGTCAGGTTATTTATGTGGGTTATTTATTTAACCCACATAAATTATTTATGTGCAGGTTATTTATAGTTCTTCTATTCTGATGAATGCTTGCAGAGCTATGAATTTTCCTCTCAACACTGCTTTTGCTGTCTCCCACAAGTTTTTATAGTTTGTGTCTTCATTTTAATTTGTTTCCAGGAATCTGCATTTCTCCTTTGATTTCTTCTATGACTGACTGGTTGTTCAGCAGTGAGCTGTTCAGTTTCCAAGTGTTTGGTTTGACTCTGTGTCCATGTATGGTTAACTTCCATTTTCAGTGCATCATGGTCTGAAAAAAATAGTTGACACAATTTCTATCTTTTTATTTTGATGAGGTATGCTTTGTGGCTCAGCATGTGGTCTATCTTGGAGAATCTTCCATGTGCCTGGAGAGAGAAAAATATGTATTCTGCTTTTGGGGATGAAAAGTTCTAACCCTCTTTCTTCCATTTCTTCCTTCAGGGCCAGAATTTCCTTGGTGAGTTTCAGTCTTGTTGATCTATCAAGAGTTGAAAGAGCAGTGTTGAAGTCTCAAACTACTATTGTGTTACTGTAAATGTCTGCTTTGAATTCCTATTTGCAGTTTTTTTAAGTATTTTGCTAACCTCTCATTGGGTGTGTATATGTTTAGGAGTGTAATTTCTTCCTGATATACATAGCCTTTGATTATTAAGAAATGACCTTTATTGTCCCTTCTAACGTTTTTCAGCCTGAAACCTATGTTGTCAGATACTAGTATGGCCACACCAGCCTTTTTGGAAGAGTTGTTTGCGTGAGAATTGTTTTCCAGCCCCCTGACTTTGAGTCTGTGTTTGCTCTAATTATTTAGATGTTTTTCATGCAAACAGCAGAAGGTAGGATTCAGTTTTTTAATCCATTTTTGCCACTTTGTGTCTCTTTTATTGGTGCATTTAGGCCACTGACAATGAGAGAGATTACCGTCATGGGATTTTTTTTCTTATTTTATTATTTTTTTTATTATACCACCATGAGACATACAATTACAAAGGTGTTCATAATTGGTTCTTGGTAGTACAGTATACCAGCACCCATCCCTCCACCAGTGCCCCGTTTCCACCACCAATGTACCCCCACCCCCCCCGCCCACCCCCCAGACTGCCTCAATAGCAGGTACCCCAGTATCCTCTCTTTCTCTCTCTCTCTCTCTCTCTGTCTCTGCATCTCTCTCCCTCTTCTTTTTACACATTGTGGCTAGCCCTGCAGATATTTAGAGTTTATCACTTAAGTCTCTTTGTGTATATTCAATGGTGAGTTTTAATCTGCCATTACCATTTCCCACATTTAGTAAAACACTGGTATCTATTTATATTCTATTAATGAATGCAGTCATTCTATATCTGTCCTTTTCCTTCTGACTAATTTCACTCAGCATGATAGTCTCCATGTCCATCCATTTGCAGGTAAATTTCATAATTTCATCTTTTCTGACAGCTGCATAGTATTCCATAGTGTAGATGAACCACAGTTTCTTTAGCCAGTCCTCTGTTCTCGGGCATTTAGGTTGTTTCCAGATTCTAGCTATAGTGAATAGTGCAGAGATGAATAAAGAAGTACAGATAGTGTTTCTGCTATGTGTTTTTCGGTCTCTCGGGTATATTCCCAGGAGTGCTATTGCTGGATCAAATGGGAGCTCAATATCTAGTTTTCGGAGGAATGCCCATATTGTTTTCCAAAAGGGCTGGACCAGTCGGCACTCCCACCAGCAGTGGATGAGAGTCCCTTTTTTTCCCCACATCCACGCCAGCACCGGTTGTTCTTGCTGTTTTGGATGTGTGCCAGTCTCTGTGGTGTGAGATGGTACCTCATTGTTGTTTTGATTTGCATCTCCCTGATGATTAAAGATGAAGAGCACTTTTTCATATCCCTTTTTGGCCATTCGAATTTCTTCTTTTTGGAAGCTTCTGTTCATTTCTTCTCCCCATTTTTTGATGGGGTTGGCTGTTTTTTTCTTGTGGCGTGCTACCAGTGCCTGATATATCCTGGATATTAACCCCTTGTCAGATGGGTATTGGGTGAATATCCTTTCCTACTCTGTGGATTGTCTTTGTATCTTGGTTACCGTTTCTTTTGAGGTGCAGAAGCTTTTCAATTTTATATAATCCCATTTGTTTATCTTTGCTTCCATTTGCTTGGTCGGGTGGTGTCGTCTTTAAAGATACTTTTAGTTTCGATGTCGTGAGAGGCGTTTCTCCTATGTTTTCTTCTATGTACCTTATAGATTCATGTCTGATGTTGAGATCTATAATCCATTTTTATATTGATCTGACTTTTGTGCATGGCGTTAGAAGGAGGTCTAAGTTCATTTTTTTACACGTAGCTGCCCAGTTTTCCCAGCACCATTTGTTGAAGAGGCTTTCTTTGCTCCACTTAATATTTTTTGCTCCTTTTATCGAAGATTAAGTGGTTGTATATTTGAGAGTGTGTTTCAGGAAATTCAGTTCTATTCCATAGGTCTACGGGTCTGTCTCTATACCAATACCACACTGTCTTAATTACAACTGCTCTGTAGTAGAGCTTGAGGTTAGGGAAAGTGATACCTCCCATCTTCTTTTTCCCAAGGACTGCTTTAGCTATTCGTGGGGGTTTATTATTCCATACAAATTTCAGGAGTGTTTGTTCAATTTCTTTGAAGAACATCATGGGTATCTTTATAGGGACAGCATTGAATCTGTATAAAGCTCTAGGGAGTATTACCATTTTGGTAATGTTAATCCTTCCAATCCATGAGCAGGGAATGTGTTTCCATTTTCTCAGGTCCTTTTTTATTTCCTGAAGTAATGTTTTGTAGTTTTCTTTGTAGAGATCCTTTACATTCTTTGTCAAACTGATTCCTAGGTATTTGATTTTCTGCAGCACAATTGTGAATGGGATAGTTTCTTTAATGTCCCTTTCTTCTCTTTCACTGTTTGCATATAGGAAGGCCATTGACTTTTGGGTATTGATTTTGTACCCTGCCACTCTACTATAGGAATGTATTATTTCTAGGAGCCTCTTGGTAGAGAGTTTCCGGGTTTTCCAGGTATAATATCATGTCATCTGCAAAAAGTGATAACTTGGCTTCTTCCCTTCCTATCCGGATGCCCTTAATGTCTTTTTCTTCCCTGATTGCTATGGCAAGTACTTCCAGTACTATATTGAATAGAAGTGGTGGAGTGGGCAGCCTTGTCTTGTCCCTGATCTTAAGGGGAAGGCTTTCAGTTTTTCCCCCATTGGGAATGATGCTCGCTGTGGGCTTGTAGTAGATGGCCTGGATTATCTTGAGGAAGGTTCCTCCAATCCCCATTTTTACGGAGAGCTTTTATCATGAACGGGTGTTGAATCTTGTCAAATGCCTTCTCTGCATCTATTGATATGATCATATGGTTTTTATTTTTCTTTTTGTTGATATGATCTATTATGTTGATTGACTTGCGGATGTTGAACCATCCTTGCATTCCCGGGATGAATCCCACTTGGTCATGGTGTATAATCTTTTTGATGACTCTTTGGATTCTATTTGCTAGTATTTTGTTGAAGATTTTAGCATCTGTATTCATCAGGGAGATTGGTCTGTAGTTTTCCTTTTTTGTGACATCTCTGTCTGCTTTGGGCATCAGGGTGATATGTGCCTCGTAAAAAGCTATTTGGGAGTGTTTCTGTTTCTTCAATTTGCCGGAAGAGCTTGAAAAGAATTGGGAGTAGGTCCTCTTTAAAGGTTTTGTAGAATTCACTGGTGAATCCATCTGGACCTGGGCTTTTGTGTTTGGGGGAGACTTTTGATTACCGATTCTATCTCCTTGATGGAGATAGGTTTGTTGAGGTATTCCAAATCTTCTTGTTGCAGACTTGGGAGGCTATAGGGATTCAGGAATTTGTCCATTTCTTCTAGGTTCTCTTGTTTCGTGGCATACAGGCTCTCATAGTAATCTCTGATGATTTTTTGAATTTCTGTGGTTTCTGTTGTGATGTCCCTGTTTTCATTTCTGATTCTATTTATTTGGGTTCTCTCTTTTCCTTTTCTTACAAGTCTTGCAAGTGGTTTGTCAATCTTGTTTATTTTTTTCAAAGAAC
This sequence comes from Cryptotis parvus, assembly GCA_021461705.1. Lineage (NCBI taxonomy): Eukaryota > Metazoa > Chordata > Mammalia > Eulipotyphla > Soricidae > Cryptotis > Cryptotis parvus. The sequence goes on along the minus strand of JAJIBD010022670.1, from coordinate 2,584 downwards.
CAGCTTTTGGTTTCGTTGATCTTCTGGATTGTTTTTTTGACTTTCCATCTCATTGATTTCTGCTCTAAGTTTTATTATTTCTTTCTTTCTGCTTGGGTTGGGCTCCTTTGTTGATCACTCTCTAAGATCTTAAGTTGTGAAGTCAGACTGTTTGTGATGGCCTTTTCTTCTTTTCTGATGAATGCTTGAAGAGCTATGAACTTGCCTCTTAACACTGCTTTTGCTGTATCCCACAAGTTCTGGTAATTCGTGTCTTCAGTCTCATTTGTTTCCAGGAATCTTTGGATTTCCTCTTTGATTTCTTTTTATGACTTGCTGGTTGTTCAGCAGTGAGCTGTTTAGTTTCCAGGTACTTGGTATTGGTCTCCGTTTTTGTGTACAATTAACTTCTATTTTCAGTGCATCATGGTCTGAAAAAAATAGTTGGCACAATTTCTATCTTCTTGATTTTATGGAGGTATGATTTATGGCTCAGCATGTGATCTATTTTGGAGTATGTTCCATGTGCACTGGAGAAGAAAGTGTATTCAGCTTTTTTGGGGATGAAATGCCCTGTATATGTCTACCAGCCCTCTTTCTTCCATCTCTTCTTTTTAGGGCCAGTATTTCCTTGGTAAGTTTCAATCTTGTTGATCTATCCAGGGTTGATAGAGCAGTGTTGAAGTCTCCAACTACAATTGTGTTGCTGTCAATGTCTTCTTTGAAGTCTATTAGTAGTTGTTTTAGGTATTTTGCTGGCCCCTCGTTGGGTGCATATATGTTTAATAGCGTGATTTCTTCCCTGATATATGCATCCCTTGACTATTAAGAAGTGACCTTCACTGTCCCTTCTGACCTTCTTCAGCCTGGAAGTCTATGTTGTCGGATACCAGTATGGCCACCCCAGCCTTTTTGGATGGGTTGTTTGAGTGAAGGATTGTTTTCCAGCCTTTTATTTTGAGCCTGTCTTTGCTCCGATTGTTCAGGTGTGTTTCTTGAAGGCAGCAGAATGTCGGATTCAATTTTTTGATCCATTTTGCCACTCTGTGTCTCTTAACTGGTGCATTTAGACCATTGACATTGAGAGAGATTATTGTCATGGGATTTTGTGCCATCTTTCTGTATAGGTTGGTTGTTCTTTTGGGTTATGTCTCGTCTTATAGTAGATCTTTCAGTCCTTCTTTTTAAGGTTGGTTTTGATTTTTACAAAGTTCCTAAGCTGTTGTTTATCCAAGAAGTTGTATATCTGTCCTTCAAATCTGAGTGAGAGTTTAGCTGGATAAAGAATTCTTGCTGAGGCATTCATTTCATTAAGTTTTTTTTACTATATCCCACCACTGCCTTCGGGCTTGGAGGGTGTCTTCTGAGAAGTCTGCTGAAAGTCGAATGGATGCTCCTTTGTATACAATTTCCTTCTTTTGATCTTGCTGCCTGAAGAATTGTGTCTCTGTCTATGGCATCCATTACTTTGACTAGGATGTGTCTTGGGGTCTTTCTATTGGGGTCTCTTCTTGCTGGTACGCTGCTCGGGCTTCTTGGATCTGGATGCCTTCATCCTTTAACTCAGGGAACTTTTCAGCCAGGATGTTTTTAACTGTTTTAATTTCCTTGGGGTTACTTTCCTGTCCCTCTGGGACGCCGATGATTCTTATGTTGTTCCCGCCTGGCTTCATCCCATTGTTCTCTGTTCCGTTGCTGATCCATTTTCCGGTCTTTTTCCATCTTATGTAGTTCTCTGAGTGCTTTCTGCAGCTCATCTTCAGTCTCACTGATTCTCTCTTCCGCTGCTGTCATCCTACTGTTGAGAGCCCCTATTGTGTTTTTCATTTCATCTACTGAGTTTTTAAGCGATGATATTTCTATTTGCATGGTTCTCATTTCTGCTCTCATTTCCTCCCCGTAATTTATTGACTGCCCTTTCAACTGCTTCCATTTATGTTCTCCTGTATTTTATTGGTCATCTGCTCCATTTTTTCGTTGAGCTTCTTAAACATCCTACCAATTTCTTCTCTAATTTCATTGTCAGAGAGATCTTGCACATCTGTATTCTTTTTTGAGTCTTCAGGGTCGATTCCTTCATCTGTTCTTCTGAGCTGGGGATCTGCGTTGTTTCCCCATGGTGTTGCGGTGTTCAGGGATAGATTCCTCTAGTGTACTGTTTCTTTTTTTCTTGAGGGTATTACCTTCCCTTGGTGTTGAATTTCCTAGTTTTTGTAGTTAATAAGCGGCCGCATGAGCGCCGCCCACCCGGCCAGCCGCACACCCCAGGGAGAATACCTGAGGCCGAGACAGGCCGTGTGAGAGTTCAAAATGTCCGCTTTCCTCGCTTCCGCTCGGACTTCTGGGGGTTCTAGTTCCACCTTCTGCCAAGACCTGGGGCTCTACCACGGCCCCAGGCGCCCGCGCCTGCCAGCCGCACACCCCAGGGTGAATACCTGAGGCGGAGACAGGCCGGTGTGAGAGTTCAAAATGTCCCCATTGTCATGGGATTTTGTGTCATCTTTTTAAATACGTTTTTTGTGCTTTTCAGGTTTGTTTTATCTTACAGTAGATCTTTCATTCCTTCTTTTTGAGTCTATAAACTTCCTGAGCTATTGCTTATCCA